>JAGWCC010000139.1:0-600000 GCA_022651775.1 Drusus annulatus
CGACAGGATAATTTTACATTAACATTTTTTGCTATTAGCCGAATAATAATAAAAATAAATTCAAACACAATACGTAAAAATACTAACAAAGAACACACTTTTAAAAATATGTATGCAAGTATGTATGTATGTAGTACCCTCACATGCGGTTATAAGAGGATGGTGCAACATATCACGCAGCTTGTGTAACCATGTCAATTGTACCCTCTGTGCCATTGCATAAAATAACTCTACCCACACAATGACAATAATTTGTATGCCATATCGCTTACAGCAAATACGTTCACTCTGTGCGGCAGTTAACGCACGACTCATAAACTAATACATTCATATCAATTTTGTCAGTGTGGGTTAGAGATAACGCAGCTTACTAAATAAATAAAATAATGTTATTATATTTAGTTCTGATTTTTGTATCCTTTTCAGGGACACACCTGCAAAGTAAAGCCTGAGCTGATGGCGCGCATGCGCTCAGTGACATGCGCCTACTCGGACATCCTGTGGAAGAGTGACAGCGACACCTCGCTGGCAGACCCCGTCACTGTGGACAACAGTGCCGAATATCACCTCAGGAATTCTGACTTTGTGGTGGTTGAATGTGAAGGGAAACAGAAAATTACGGGCATCTCTGAAACGTGAGTATCAAAACTTTTGCAAGGAATCTCCATTTTATCGCCACAGGTTTGGACACCTTCGTTGGAATCTTTGAACCCTCGGCACATTTGGTAGACTGATCAGCTGTGATGGAGGTTGAAACAGCTCGAATCTAGTGGTTTAATTAGCCGATAAGGTAGTGATTTGATTTAGCATTTACATAATGTGTTCTATTTAAAAATGGGAAATAATTTATTTATTTATTGACATACGAAATTAAAAGATGGTTTGAACATGTAGTGTGAATGTCCTGAGAAAGGAGTGTCAGGAGAATATATTATGTAAAAGTTAACCCACCCGAAGAGGACATGGCACGATTAAGTGAGTCAAATGTCGTGGTTTCTATCTCTCTGCTAGCTAAGTCCTCCATCATTGCACAAGCAACATCCTCCGCTAATTATGATGGCAGTAGGAGTTTTTAAAAATATTTTCAGGTTATTCGTAACCTGGGAAAGTTTGTCTTTTTTTTTTAAATAAAATACTTGAGTCGGGTCATGTAAAGAATTAGAGATGGTCGATTTTCCTGTCCCGGTTAAAAGAAACCGGTTCCTAGCCGGTCACTGGAATCGTCGAGATTATTTATCCGAGGAACCGGTTTCAAATTTTCGCAAATAAAAATATCGATATCCTTTGTCCGTTTGGGACCAGTTCTTTTCGTTTTCAAATCTCTACCGATAAGTCCTTTTTTTGGCGAGGAACTTTTGTCGATTTGCTAGTATTTTTCGAAAAAATCTTCGGATGGAACTTGTCTGGCACCAGGAACCGGTTCCAAAAAGAACTGGTTCCTCGCCGGTCACCGGTAACTGGAACCGCAGGTACACCCAATTCTGATATCGACCATCTCTATAAAGAATCAGAATAACAGAAGAGTATGAGACGATGTATGAATGTAAATCAATGATGCACAACCTTTTCAACAGAAGGGCCAATTTACCTATTATAATAATACAATTTATTTTTTTATAAATTAACGGACTAAAGTCCAATTACAAAAAATACATATAAAACACGAAATGTAAAAAAGAGCAATAGAGAAGGAATAGCATATACATAAAAATAAATGAAGCGATGACAAAAATAAGGCAAAATAAACATAAGAGAGAACATTCAAGCCATGGTCTAGTCAAAGTTTTGTAATACGTAATATTATAATGAAGCAATGAGAAAAATAGGACAAAATATACACAAGAAAGAACATTCAAATCAAAGCCAAAGTTTTGGTTGAGTCGTAAAGAATGACAAAAATCATTTAGACTGCTACCAAAAATTTCAAGACCATGACTTGAGTTAACAAATCTTGACATTCTAATATCAAGCGTTTGCGTATAGAGTAACAAGTGTTGCAGACAGTGGTATAGTACAGTAGTCTGGAACAATGTTAAAAATCGACCGACCTACATAATTTTGCATTTCTGGGTATTTTTTCCAAGTGAAGGTTAACAATTTTATTATTTAATTTATTTCCAGTTGGACAGGCTACCTCATAGGCATCCGGGACAGCGAGACCATCAAGAAGCGCCTCTCCTGGGACAAGCTGAAGGGGGAGGCGATGCGCTACAGCGTCCTCATGTTCGGGTTCGATTCCCTCTCCCGGAATACCTTCATCCGGAAACTGCCCAAGAGCTACAAGTACTTGACGGAGGAACTCAATGCACAGGTTATGGGAGGGTAAGATTTTTTTTTTACGAAATTTATATATTAAAGATTGAAATGCAGCTCTGCTCTCCTAATATAAATACATTTTTCTATCGATTTCCATTTTTTAATTGTATGTGTATCAAATGTTGCAGCTTGATTCTTTACCCATTATGCCTGATAGTGACCATTTGTAAATTAAAATTTTTTTTTAGACCCAATAAAATTTTAGAGGTCTCGGTTTCGAATCCCGACAGGTGCAAATAAATTTTATTTTATTAAAATGTGTCGTTTCACATTTAATTCACGCAAATTAATGTTAAGTATATTTGCGGCATGTTCTAGAGCAGTAGTTTCGCCCTGGTGAAAGATCACCATTCAGAATCGAAACGTTGCTTGAAATGGCTTTAGTCGTGTTTGGTGACCTGATCTGAATAGCCAGGTACTTCGCAAACCTTCCTCTTTCTCTTCCCCATCTTCTTCCCCTCCTCACTACATTAACCTCACAACATATCCTGATTGGGGATGTCATAGTCCCACTGGCTCCAGACGGTTGGGAGTAGTAGGGCTCTTGTGCGGTATTCACTATAATATATATTTTTTAAATAAATAAAATAAATTGTTTCATAAAGAACATTCTTCACTTTTTATGGGTATTTGCTTGGAAATATTTCACATTCTGGTATTTTCTGTCTTTGTCATTTTCATGCAAGACGTGTGAGAAGGAGGATAATTATGGAAGATTTTAAACATTCGTTGATTAACATAATTAAGTGATGTTCCAAATGAATCGTTCGAATGCAGACAACATCGAATTGGATATAAAAACCTAAAAACAACAGCAATTTCATGTCTCTTTGTGCGTTGCAGGTACAACATAGTGGGTGATGGCACCCCACAGGCCCTGATCCCAATACTGACCGGCCAAACGGAACTGGAGCTCCCCGACACCAGGAAGAGGATGGGAGACAAGGCCAGCTTTGTGGACGTCTACCCTTTTGTGTGGAATCACTTCGCCAAGAATGGGTGAGCCAATACCTTCTTTATTTCGCTGCGCTCCTGGGATTTATTTTATGTATTACATTAAAATTTGTACAAATAAAAACAGGTTACTAATTTTGCATTACTAATTTATGATTCCCGTGACAGAAGGGTAAGCTCCTTGGGTCTAGACATAGGTGACATGTTCAAATTCGGGTTTAGGAAATATAAATAAATTAAATTTACAAACACGTATTGTGTATTTTGAGTTTTTTCATGCACAGAAATAAAATAAATGAAAAATATTTAATATTTGCACCTCGTTCCAAGGTCCCCCGAGTGGAAAATACTCCCAGTATCGCCCTGGTGAGAGTTACCATTCAGAATTGAAACATTGCTTGAAATAGGTTTAACCACGTACTTACTAATTTTCCTCTTCTCATTTCTTCTTCTTCCCCATTTACATTCTTCAGCCTCACATCATTTCCAAAATGGGGGTGATATAGATTGTCTATTCAAGTAATTCTTAAACTCGCTTTCTTGATGGGAAAGGATTCATGACTCAAATCAGAATAGATTTCGTATTGAATTAAAAAAAAATTTTTTTTTACTTGTATTTACAAAATATTTGTTTGGTATTATAAATATGTTGATTTTTTTATTTAGATACGCCACCGCCTTCCACGAGGACACCCCTGGCTTTGGCATCTTCACGTACCGGCTGAAGGGCTTCTCCCAGAAGCCGACGGACCACTACATGCGCCCGTACTTCGTGCGCACCAGCCCCCACGACAAGAAGTGGTCCCCCTACTGCAACGGAGACCGGCCCAGGCACAAGATCATGCTGGATTACACTAAACAGGTAATGTAGATCATCGGCGCTACATCCCTAGGACAGTCTTGGCCGTCTCCGGCCTTCCTGCCAGTCGCTTCTTTTCAGTTCCTTACGTCGAAAGATGCAGTTTTAGCCTCCACACCATCCAGCCATCTTAGCCTTGGCCTCCCGACACTCCTTCCTGCTGTTACATAAATATTTAAGTAAAACTAAAATAAAACATTGTTGAGGTTAGGTTTCATTAACTGCCCCCTACAAAATTACTATTACATCATTTTGCAATTTTTCATCTATTATTGGGACCATCCGACATGTAAATGATAGTTAAAAGATGGTAAAACTAACCAGTCTCGGAGGATAGCTAAAATGCGTGGCCGACTGTTACTTCTCACGTGAAGCTTAAAATAGGAGTTTTAGTAAGTTTACTGAAACAGCATGAAGAAGTGCCAAGAGATCTTAAAAGAAAAGGGAAACATGGCTTTATAACAGCGATGCACCACTCGCAAGCCCATTTAATTGGACGTTGTTATGCAGAACGCATCCAACCCCAAGAAGATGAAACTGAGAAAAGGGCGTTTGAAAATATGACAATAAAAAAGCATTAATATGCGTAATCGGCATTTCAGCGGTAAAGTGAATATCTTTTTTTTTTCTTTATGCTAATTATTATAAATAGGTAATTTATAATCTATCAATGTGTTTATTAAAAAATAAATATTTCTTATGTTATCCTATACTTTATAATGTTTTTAAACTTCAATTTAAGTCAAATATGTATCTGAAATGTGCGTTAGTAAAAAAAATAATTACAAAAAATCTAGCTTGGATGTTTTCAGCAGATATTAATCTCGTATAATATACCTAGAAGAAAACATGTAAAACTCGATTTTGGCAAATTGTGGGTTGGACGCTTTCTGCATAACTATGTACAATTTTTTGTTGGAACTTTCATGAAGGTTTTACTATGCATTTATAGTGCTTCAATATAAAGAGCTGGTGAAACCATGGTAATTAATTAGTTCTTATCTCATGATTTGCTATTTCTTTATCTGTGTTGCATGGCAGGACCCTAATTAACGCAGATAATAAGTGATTACTGTAATCCGTAATCTTTTTCCCAATAAATTGCAAATTGAATGTATTTGCAGTTCATGGACGTGTATGCCAACTATCCGCGCTTCGCCTTTGCCTTCCACGGCGAGCTGTCGCACGACGACTACAACCTGGTGCAGGCGGCGGACGGAGACCTGGAGGCCTGGATGAGGGACCTGAAGGTCTCGGGCACCCTGGACAATACCATCCTCATCATCATGTCGGACCATGGCCATAGGTATGGAGCATTAAAATAAATTTCCAGATTCGCCGAGATACGTGACTCAGCAGGGAATGCGTTAAATCCTACATCATTATTATAATTGATAAGAAGATGATGCTCTGCATAGCCTCCAGAGCATATGGGGTATATATTATTAAAATAATTTTGTATAAATATTATTATTTTAATTTTTATGACCGACCGGTTTCGCTTAACCTAAGCATCATCAGGGTACAAAATTAAACTAGCAAAAAATACAAAGTGTGTGCTTATATATACACACAGAGGGAGAACAAAATAACAGAACAATGACAAAACAATAGAATAACATTTAAATTATAACAAAGGAACAGAGAGAAAGAGACAGATAGTATGAATTGAAAGAGACAAAACGCCAATTGAGAAGGTGATTAAAGAATAATGATAAATTTTATGAGTTTACAGAAAATATACCTAATATTGGACTATTGAACAAATTGTATTTTTTCACTTTTATTTTTTGTTATCTGTGGTCTTATATAAAGTTATTTTTTCATTTCTTTAAATATGTCGAACCACAAAGTGATTGCTTTCTATGAAAAAATATATATTATTATGTCGATTCTGCCCATATCTTGTTTATCTTATTCCCTTGACAGTAGGCCAGTCCCGTTAACTCTTTCATCGCTGCGAGTGACTTTAGTCATTTCTAAAAATCGTTTGCACCACGCGGCGGCTTAATAAAGTAATTTTCAAGTTTCGACTTCGTTTTCCGAGCACATGTATGCCGTATTCGGGCGAAATTTCTTTTAAAAATAAGAATATTTATTTGTGAAGCGACATCTCTGATAATATTCACTGTATACTTCATTGTTTATCTTATAAAATAATAAAACCGGGAGCCCCGGAACAGCCTTCAGTCAGAGTTTTGAATCAATTGTGTGTTTCATCGCCTGTTGTTAGATCGCCTTGTCTCGGTTGAAATTTACCGCGCTCGTTTATATTAACACAATTATGGCGTTATCTTAATTTGGGTTTATCTCAAGTGAATGTTTATTGATACTTCGATGTTGGAGGATGATTTTAGGATAGTTCATAATTGAAATAATGATTTTGTTTTTCTAAAAATAACATTCGACCAAAAATGCGTAAACAAAAAATGTGCCGCATAGGTATATTTGTTTGGCGATTACAAGGTTAATGAAGTTCATTGGGTATTCAGCTATGTCTCTTGGTTCAAGGTGTCTCCCCAAGTATCTGAACCTTCGTTTATTAGCATGATAGGTGAAGTTGGATTTCCTTTATGGTCTCTACATTTTCTACAGCTATTGACGTTTTCCTTTCCCAACAGTTGGATATGTCTTCCGAGGTGGCAGTGTGTGTCGTGCTAATGCATAGTACATTTTTGACCGCGTTGGATTGCCTCATTCTGGATTTTTCCTCCTAGTCCTTTTAGTCAAACCCTGTTTGTGAAATTCGTATGTATATAATTCCAGATTCGCCGAGATACGCGACACCCTGCAGGGAAAACAGGAAGAGCGGCTGCCGTGGTTCGCCGTGGTGCTGCCCAAACCGCGCATCCCGGTGGCGGCGCACGCGGAGAAAGTGGACCAGCTGGCCGCCAACACCCAGCGCCTCACCACCCCCTTCGACATCCACGCCACCCTGCTTGACGTGCTGGGCATCAACCCCAACAAGCACTACGACATCAAGAGCAAGTTCCCCCCGCGATCTCTGTCTCTGTTTGGACCTGTGAGTTCTTTGCTACGTTTTATCTATTCTTCCGTATAGCGTGGAAATCCAGACACAAAATCAAGCATTAACACTGATATTTGAGTTGTGGATATATGGTACATCCTCGAAATACCCTGGACTGATAGGGTAACCAATGTAAGTTTTTTGTGGAATGACTTAGACTTAATTTTGAAATTGAACTAACTATAGAAAAAAGTAAACTCCAATAAGACTTTGATTCAATTTGCATTTTCAAAATTATTAATTGTATAATTCACTCACCTATTTTATTGCAACTCATCCAGTTCAACATTTCTTGCCGTAGACTGAGAAACAATGAATTGCTGTTCCTCAATCATCATTACTAATTATGGATATCATTCTCCACTGTCCAGAATGTCGAAACTCAAGCCATGGTCTTAAAATTTTTGGTACCAGTCTAAATGATTTTTGTCATTCTTTACCACTCTACCAAAACTTTGACTTGACCATGGCTTTGATTTGAATGTTCTTATGTATATTTTGTCCTATTTTTGTTATTGCTTCATTATAATATTATGTATGTGCTGTTCTTTCTCTGTTGCTCTTTTTACCCATTTTGTGCTATGTTTTTTTTGTAATTGGACAATAGCACATTAGTGTAAAAATAAATAAATATCTTGTTCATATTTAAAGTATGAATATGTCTATATTACTGCAACTTTAACGGATCACGACAGAGATTCACATAAGCAAAATAATTTTCTACCCTAGTTATATGCAACATAAGTATTTTAAAGGATCTTTTTTTGTAGATCCCGGTGAACAGGACGTGCGGTCAGGCCAGCATCGAGCCCCA
Organism: Drusus annulatus; assembly: GCA_022651775.1. NCBI lineage: Eukaryota > Metazoa > Arthropoda > Insecta > Trichoptera > Limnephilidae > Drusus > Drusus annulatus. The sequence goes on from JAGWCC010000139.1 coordinate 7,972, forward strand.
CTGGTGCGCTTGCCTCTCGTGGCGCCCCCTGTCGCTGCTGTCTGACCTGCCGCAGCGCATGAGCGAGAACCTCGTGGCGGCCATCAACAAGCTCACCTCTCCGTTCAGGTTAGACCGCCTCACAACACTAACACACTGTCTCATGTTAATGCGATGTTCTAATTTTAGAACTTTTGTTGAGAATCAACAACTCGATACTAGTTAAAATCGACTTTGCTACTTTTAGCGTTAGGCGACAGGAATAATAAAATGTTGGTTGCAGGGATCGCTGTGCAGAGCTGAGCCTGGACAAGGTGATCTGGGCCATGTCGCTGGCGGCTACCGAGGGTCTGCTGGGCTTCAAGAGGTCCTACGACGCTGACGGCTTTCTGCCCGATCTGTCGGCCAAACCTGTGGGGGTGGTCAAGCTGTACCAAGTCAAGGTAAATATTATACCCATCAATTTCAAACAATTATCTTTTTAAAGCTTATGGCTCCATGCTGCTACTAACCCTCATTCTTCAGCTTAAAAATCTTATTTTTAAGAATAAACTTTCAACAAAAAATTTTTGGATGACTTTAGGTTCCTCTAATGAACGTTCCTTGTTTCACGGTGTTTTCTATATTATTGTTTTTTATTATTTCTTGGTTATAAGTATTGTTCAATTGATGTTTACCGTTACAACACTGTGTCCAATCTAAAAATCAGTTTATTTAAATGTTTTTGATAGATTTATTAATTTTTTTCTCATGCACCATTTTTATCGTTGTATTTATTATGTTATGTTCTATGAAACACCCAATCGGGCATAATAAAGGTTCGCTGTTTTACAACGTTAAAATAATAATAAACCTACTACCCACTGCTCTGTAACTACCTATTTACATAGTACCTACCTTCTTATTTTGTTATTATGCTATGTACTATACACTTTTATACTCCTTTATACAACTTACTATAAAAATGTATCTTCCTTTCTTGTAATGTAAATGGCTTCAAGGCGTCAATAAACAAATAAATACATATGAATACTTGTATTAATTAAGGTGCTAAGTGTCAAAAACTAAAACTGCTTGTAGAGTAACAAAATACTGATTTGTCAAATAAAATACAAGTATTCATATGATAAATCAAAGTTTGCTGTGACAGATCGGTGTTGTGAGGTGCTTGACACAGTCTAGGTATACTCAGTCTAAGGGGGTTATTTATCAAAAGAATATTATTTCGCAAGCAAAGGTTTAAATAGTATTAATGATGTAGAGAAATATGTAGTGAAGCAATACAACGGGTGTGAAAAGGGGCTCTGTAGGGCATCCGCCCAGCAAGTACACTATAAGTTTTACCCGAAGATCTGTCAATAACAATAACAACGGTCGGTAACTGAGTTGACAAATGCGTCGGATTCCCACCCGGGCGTCGTGAGTTCAATTCCTCTGCTGGCTAAGTCCTCCATCATTGCACAAGCAACATCTTCCGCTTATTATGATAGCAGTAGGAGTTTTTCAAATATTGACAGTTTTTCATGTTGGTCTTTCCTCAAAAAGAATAAAATAATATGTAATAATAATAAACCTGCAGGACGAAAGACTATTGGGAGATATAAGCTTAGGTGACTGGATGATGTAGATGCAAACACCACAGCTTTCAACATCAACTGGAGGGAAACAGCAGCAAACCAGCCGGGGTGGAGAGCTTTCCTAGAAGCGACCGATACTCTAAGGGTTGTAGTGTCAATGATGTATGTACATATAAGTTCTATTGATGTTTAACTTTCTTTACAGGTACGCCTGATGCCTGGAAGCTCCCTGTTTGAAGCCAGCCTCTCTCACAACGTGGACACTGATTCCATCGTTGTCAAACTGTCCGACATATCTCGCATCAACAAATACGGGGACCAGGCCAGGTGCATTTACGACGATCAACCTCAAATCAGAAAGTACTGCTATTGTACTAGAGACTGAACAAATAAGCATTTATTTATTTTTTACGTACAATTTACTATGGTACGTAAATAATAATGACTTGCCACGAATGTCTTTCTGAAGAATATTCCTATTTTCCTGAATCGTTCCAGAATAATAATAATCAAAAATTTTGTATTTATTTAAAAATACCAATGCATCAATTTGTGTAGTTTTGTTTCTATTCATATTTTGTTTAAAAATATTTAAAATCCCTTAAACAATAATGAATCATTTTAACACATAAAAGATTTTTAAAACCTGTCACGGAGATGGTTGTTGGCGCGGTGGTTAGGTCGCTTGGCTGGTAGTCAAATGAATTGAGTTTGAATCTTACGGCAGGTACCGAATGTATCTCTTTTCAACGTAAGCTGAGCTTATTGAAAAGGTCTACTATAAGTGTTAGCATAAGTTCACAGTTCTGCCAACTATTGGCGATTCTCACCCATCGCCAGCAATTTGCTTCAAGTCGTCAGCCCGTCTCATTTGTGGGCGACCCGTGTTTCTCTCCCCCAACTGGGGAAGCTATCCGATGATGTTTGAATTCCAACAGTCATTCGTTGGTCGTGCTACATTGCACGTCCAGTGTATCCCACACAGTGTGGAGATCGCGACGTTAATGTTGGCTACTTTTGCCTTGTTAAGTATTTCTAGCTTGCAAATATCACCTGGCATGTATCTTTGTGTGATTGCCATTGCTGCCAAAAGTTGCCGTTAGTTTTGTCACATGTTCGGATGGGTATAAAAGAAGACGAAGGAGAAGTTACAGAATTTTATTGATTTAAAAAATATATTTATTACAATTAATGTTATTAATTAGTTATTTTTAACCTTTGAAGACACTACAGAGAGGTCTTCTAAATAATTTTTTGTTTTGCACATATGTGTACATACTGTACTATAGATTTCGTAGATAATTTATTTACTAAAATCATAACATCTTGTCATAAACCCACTGTGTCCAAAGATTGTCTCAGTAGTAGTATTTTAGAAATATGGACATATTATGTATGCATACGGAAATATGGACATATTATATATGCATACGGAAATATGGACATATTATGTATGCATACGGAAATATGGACATATTATATATGCATACGGAAATATGGACATATTATGTATGCATACGGAAATATGGACATATTATATATGCATACGGAAATATGGACATACTCCGAAATATTGGCAAATGTGGACATATACTCAAATATGGACATATACGAAAATATGGAAATATGTATACGTAAATACAGGCCTGTACAGAAATATGACATATGTAAGCAGTTGCTATGTGGAGTTTTAATTTGTTACATTTAGATTTTATAGTCTAATTTTAAATACGGGCAGCTTGGTATAAAAAACCGCACAATTAATTTATTTTATTCTTATACAACATCATCTTGTCAGTCTTACACAATATAAATGAATTTATGTATATATTTGTACAAATAAACTTGCATCAATTTTACTTACTTAGGTAAGTTTCTTTTTAGGAAACTGTCTATGCACAAAAATAGACTTAGGATTCGCAAAAGCAATTCAACGGGTGTACTTAGTTCTATCTTAGACCTAAGTCATTTCTTTCTGGCGTTGTTTACAATTAAAAATTAAAACAACACATTTAATTTACAATCTTCGTTTTTTAAATCGATATCTCTTATCCACTTGCGCGATCGTTGTGATATTTATATTGATACCTTCCAGGTCTAGTAAAGTGTATTTTTCAAACAGTACACATCATTTTTTGTGTTTGCCCTACTAAAATATACAACCTGTCCATAGTTAACTGAGGGTTGGCTATTAAAAAGATTTTTCATATTAAAAATAAGTTCCGGTTATCGGACTATTCATTACTGTTCTACAGCTATTTGAACGAAACATCTTTTTTTTTAGTAAAAAATAAAGGGCGTTACTCAGCACATTATTTACAGACTACACATGCGAGTGGATAAAAGTGTAACAGATTTACAAACTTATACGAGCAGGAGACTCAAAGTGAAACTATTGAACCAACGATTTTTTTGTTGAAATTTTCTTTAAAGCATTAATGCTTTTTTTTTTAAATATCTAAATAATATCAATAATCAAGAACACAAATATGAAACAGAAAAAGTCATAAAATAAAAAGACCATGGTCACAACCAAGACTCGAACTCGGATCCTCTACTCTATCCGAGAGTAACGCTTCAACCAATTTAGCCATTGGGACCTTATTAGAAACTGACATTTTTAATCGATCTCATACTTTCATTGAAGATTATTGATATTTTTTTAAAATTCGCATTGTACAGCTCTTTTTCTGAAACAGATCCACAAGCTTATCATTGCAGCCAGGGGCTGATATTACTGTTGATTATCAATGGATACAAAAAATCTATGGATTCAAAAATAGTTTCTTTTCATTTGTTAGTAGTTACTCTTTTGGCCACCTGCACTGTTTGTATAAAATTTTCACACATACATAAGTTGTAAAACTGGCAGGCACAATATGTAAAATTTCTATTTGAATGAAAAACACATTGATCAGATTTGATAATGTTCTATAAAATAATATGTTTACCGGCTGACATACTTATCTCTGTAGGCAGTCAAAATCGAAACTACCGAAAGAACAATTTTTTTAAATCTATGTTTTTCGTATCCACAATATCTGAAGTGGCGACGCCACCAACTGCATTGATAAGTGTGTCGATCAGTAAGATGAACCAAGATCAATTATATCAATCTATTTTATGATATTGATATTATTCAGGGTATAATATTCCTAACTGCCGTGAATAATTGGACGTAGTTATGCAGAAAGCGTCCAACCCACAATTTGCCAAAATCGAGTTTTATATATCTGCTGAAAACATCCAAGCTCCAAATGCGATAAATTTTTGGTAATATTTTTTTTTACTAACGCACATTGCAGATGTTCAACTAAAATTGAAGTTAACCCTTTACGTGCGAAATAAGATTTCATAAAAAGTCATGAAATAAGTCAATTAGTCAATGAAAAATAAAGTTGAATTTTGAAACATGTGTAGAATGACCCACAACTCAATACATCTATTGTAAAAAGCATTTTTTTCGACGAAGGAATGTCGGAATATGAAACAAAATTATATTCAATATAGTATTCGGATAAACCCGCATCTGCACTTAAGCGTCGTGTTTTTTTCAGGGCGTGGGATAAATCCGCATCTCGCACTCAAGAGCCGTGTACGGTGATGCGGATATATCGGCACCTCGCATAAACACATTGAGAGATTATAAATTACCTACTTATAACAATGTTCATAAAGAAAAAAACACCGATATTCACTTTACAAATGCCGATTACGCGTATTAATGCTTTTTTACCGTCATATTTTCAAACGCCGTTTTCTCAGTTTTTTCTTTTTGGGGTTGGACGCTTTCTGCATAACTACGTCCAGTTAATTTGCAAATTTAGCCAACAGAGGGTCCTTTTCAAATTCTTGGCAAATTATCAACGATAAGAATAGTAAAAAGTTTGATTTTCATGTATTCCCATGTTTATGTTGTATTTTGTTTACTTATCCACATATGAAAAGGCTGTGTTATTTCATATCTTATTAAAATAAAACAATATGGCTTTCATACTTAATTTAATTACATTCACAAGTCAATAAATATATGTATACATATTAAAAATGAAATTCTAAATTTATCATTAATTGTACTTATAATAATTGATACTACCTATCGAATTACTGTCAACAAAACTATTACTTCTAGCTGTTTGACCCTTGTCATATTTGACATTATCACCAAATCGGCACCATTTTTTAATTTGACACTTCAAATGTCGGTCTCTGTTAACCGCCGATTCTCAAAATTTGATGGGCATAATGCTTGACAGCTGATCCACCCAACTGGCTGATGGGCCGAGAAACGATAGTCAACGGGAACCGTTACTTGAAGTGGGAACAAAAAACCAGACCTTGTATTATATAAGGTTCTTCAAGGGAACATAAACACATCTTGAGCATGGAAACCCTAAAAGGTGGTTTTAGCGTAATTTATTTCAAAATGTATTGGCAGGTTCATAATCAAATATTTTTAAGATTTACAAAATAACACAAGCGATATGTACTTAATGTATTCTTTATTTAGAAATAATTTATTATTTTCATGTCTTTATTCGTGTCCACATATGTATCAGAAAAAGTACTGATTAATATTAAATTACCATTAGGGCTTAGGATCACAGAGGCCTATCTCACATGCTAAACAGACAGAGATAGGCCCCTATGATGCTAAGCCTCCGTACACTCATTCGCGGTGATTCCCAAATTGGGTGGTACCGTCCACTGAGGAGATCTGAAGTACGGAGAGAGGACAGTTGTAGTGCGGAATGTTCATAATTATAATAATAATATTTGTATAATTTGTATAGCGCCGTTTTTGCGAAAAATCACCTCAAGGCCCATGGTTCATTATTGTACAATCCATCACTCTAGAATACTCCACTTGTTGTAACAACTTTTGGCAAATCTTTAAAAGATTTAAAAAATATATATTTGACCACAGCAGAAGAGTCCCAGCTGCTTGAAACAAGTGAGACTATGGATCCCCAATTTAGGGTATGTTATGAAGCTGAAAGAAGTGGGGAGAGGTAGGAGATGGGTAAGAGGAAGGTTGGGAAGTAATAGGCTATTCAGATCTGGTCACTGAAAATGGCTAAAGCCATTTCAAGCAATGTTTGGATTCTGAATGATTGTCTTTTTCTACTTCCTCTTACAATTTTCTCATGAAATAGAGCCGTAAGAATAGAATTAAAAAAACACCATGTGTTTGAAGATAACGGTGATAGCTCAGTGATTAGAGCAGTTGCCCGGTTAGCGGAAGATCTCCGTGTTCTAATCCTGGTTGCGACGATGTGTATAATTTGATAATTAATTTTGTTGGATATTTAATGCCGTAAAATAAACAAAACGGAGTTGGGCCATTAGGGATTATTTCAGAGAGGATTGAATCTAAAAAATATAATTTGGGAATCACTGATTAAAACAAATAAATATCTTCTTTAGTGTACTTATTTTATTTACGTCTTTACAACAGATTTATATTTATTTTTTTATTGCTTTTAATTAAGATAATGCTCCTATTCAATGTTCTATTGTCATAATATTGCCAGTAAGTATTCCAAAATATTTCCAAGATAATGTTTAAAAATTTTCAAAATGTTGTTTAAATATTTCCCAAATATTGTTTAAATATTTCCAAAATATTGTTTAAATATTTCCAAAATACTGTCTAAATATTTCCAAAATATTGTTTAAATATTTCCAAAATATTGTTTGAATATTTCCAAAATATTGTTTGAATATTTCCAAAATATTGTCTAAATATTTCCAAAATATTGTTTAAATATTTCCAAAATATTGTTTAAATATTTTTAAAATATTGTTTAAATATTTCCAAAATATTGTTTAAATATTTAATTTTTCAAACATTGAATTACGGATTTTTTATGATTAAATATTGATTTGTCTGATTATTTGCAAATATGTATATTGGCAGCTGCAACAATTTTTATTTTGATTTATTAACTACAATGTAGAAAGGAAATTAGCGTAGTTCGTAGTAATTATTATAAGAATTTAAAGAAAGGATACAGTCAGCTATAAATTAATATATTTAATATTAATAAAACAACTTCATGATAACTTTGAAATAGTTATGGTCAGATTGATTCATATTAGTGAATCAATTCGGTCTGATTCAAATTGACAAGTGAATCGATGCATTTGATCCAATGATTTTCTTAATAATTGGTTCAGATTACTGAATTAATTAATTTGATTTTAAAAATGATTTTTGACATACAATGTCCACGTAATGGCTAGTCTAGTTAAAATTTATAAAAATATTGAAACAGTTCACAAGACTAATTTGCACCACTATTATTTGCACAAAATATGTTGTTAATATTATTTTTCTTTTTATATTGTTTGACATTAGATATTATTTTTATTGTCTAAAACAAACCATTTTCAGATACAAAACTTACCAAATTCGAAGCAATATGTGTATTAATTATTTGAAAGTAATTGAGTCATAATTGCCTAAACATTGTAAATGCCATTAAATACATTTTATTGATAGTTTTTTTTTAAATTCATCTCTACAATATGATTTTATTAAAATTTTAAAATGAAGTAAACCCACTCTATTCAATTGAAATAATATATCATATTTTTTGTCAAAATGGCTCTTGCAATATGCTTGCAAGAACAGGTTCAACATTGACCACTCAAATATAGTAAAACTACCTGATTCAATTGTACCTTATAAGAGCTAATTTAAAAAAATTGTTTGTTTATTGTATCGATAAAATAATATGTAAAGTAATTTATTTGTTATATACATACTTCATAGTATTACTTAAAAAAAAAAGCACTATATTTGAATACCGCACAAGAGTCCCAACTGTCTAGAACCAGTGGGACTATGGCATCCCCAATCGGGGTATGTTGTGAGGCTGAAGGGAGTAGGGATGGGAAGAATATGGGAAGAGGAAGGTTGGGGAGTACTTGATTATTTAGATCTTGTCACCAAAGACGGCTAAACCTATTTCAAGCAACGTTTCGATTCTGAATGGTGGTCTTTCACCAAGGCGATACTGAGAGTATCTACCACTCTGGAACGTGCTACAAAAATATTATATATTAATTGAATGTGAAATAATAAATAAAATTTATTTGCACATTCCGGGATTTGACCGCTCGACCACGGAGGTCGTCAAATACATATAGTATTATCATTATGTCTTTCGCGCACAATTTTTCAGCTTCACGGATAACTTTGTTTTATAGAATAAAATTTTTTTAACACAGTTGACTATTTCATTAAGTTTTTGCGCACTCGAGGTGAAATATCATAAAACTGCACTATGTAAATGCAAAGTTATTATTATTTGGTGAATAAAGACGTTGCACAAGTTAGTAAACTCATTCATATTACTCCTGAATAATATTTCCATGCAGATGGTCCTAAAAACACCACTTGTATACATACTGTACACATTATTAAATTTCATAACGACACTGTCCTCTTTGTCACAACGCATGTTCAATGTTTACCAATATCATACCAAAGGTTACAATAACCGTCAACTGACTCATTAGCCAACGCATTGACTCGATCTAATCCTCTAATTAAACCATTTTATCAACGGCAATCCATCACCGCTAAATCACATTTGTCTACACTCTACACTAGACGGAAAAAAGAGGCAACGATTGTAAGCATACATAGAGTATTTAAATACGGGGCAAAACTGTTTCCGTTGTAGGACAGTTCCCCACGTATGTTTATTGCCACCGTTGAATGGTATTTGGGGATGACTTATGCGGTGATGCGGTGCATTGTGATGGCTTACCGTCGATGATATATATATATATAACGTGTAGAAGGCTTAGTATTCACCAATAGCGTTGCCCCTTTTTTTTAAAAATGTTTTTAAATCTCCAATCAAATTCAAACATTTCTCTGACCCTCATGAGGGCGAGAAGGGCCTCAGCTTGTTTTTGACTTTTGTTACAAACACAGAGTATGTTTGTTACCAACATTCAATTCCCCATCAACCGCAAACATGTTACATCAATAGCTTTATCCACGCGGCACGAGGTGGGCGTACGAGGCAACCTCGCAGCGCACGCCTCGTACTGTGTGAATGTGTGTCTGAGGCGATTAGCGGTCCAAACGCGTCGAATCTAATCTCATTCACAAAGAATAAACATAAAAAAATACTTGGATGAATACTAAAGGTTTATATTACACTGAATGAGCCATCTATGCTAGTATGCAAGTCACTCTTTCAATCAGAATTGAAACATTACTGTAAATGGATTTACATATCCATATTTGAATAGCCAGGTAATTCTTCCCAATTTGCTGTGGGACTCAGTAGTCAATGGGTTGATTTTGCTTTGCGTTAACGGGTCAGTATTCTAGTATAAAACTATCTATCCCCCAAACCTTGTGTTAGTGAATATCTACATAAAATATCATTTGTAAATAAACTAGGTTAAAGCATTCAATGTTTGTGGATTTCTCTTCGTTATATAATATATAAATGTGTGTCTAAATTTGAAACATCTTTTTAATTTCAGGGTCTAATGTTTGGAACATTTTATTAAAATTATGACATTTTAAAATAATTGTTGAGTTTGATTTTTACATGTATGTATATTATTATTCCTGTGATTTGTTTATTTTACGGTGTTACTGAAAGGGGAGGGAGATGATAAACTGTATGCAAAGGAAGGAGTTGATGAGTTAAATTATGGAGTTTTGAGTTAAGTATGCAAAGTTAATTTAGTTCCATTTCTAGCAAGAGGAAACAAAAGAATAAAAATATTAAAATGTATGAAATTTTATTAAACCAAAGGACATTTGACACATATACCGATCACCCGCCTCTAGACTGCCCGACATCAAACTGAGATGACGGAAGTTTTGGATATAGATTTTAAATGTTTGTATAAATTTTAAATTATTTATAAATGTAACGTTTAGAAAGGTAAATCACTGAGAACTGTGGTAGCTTAGCAAATTTTAATAATTGAAAAAAATATCAAGAAATTAGCTCAAATCACCAGATTTTTTATTTATGGCCGCCCAGTGTCTGGAGCGCGGTATTGTAGTGATATGAATATACAATTCATATAATTGATTTTTTACGGTTAATTTTGATTAATCGCATTTCTTTTAAACACAGACATTTAATATGTAAGAATGTATATATTGCTGTTCTCTGTTGTTTAATGGGTCCTGTCGACAGCACTAATGTCTCTGGTATTTGGTATCCCCATTTTTTTATATTGTTCATAATAATATATATATTTTTATTATTTTTTTTCTTTAAAAGTAAGATAAACATTCTCGGGTTACGAATAACCTGAAAATATTTGAAAAACTCCTACTGCCATCATAAGAAGCGGAAGATGTTGCTTGTGCAATGATGGAGGACTTAGCCAGCAGAGGAATTGAACGCACGACGCCCGGGTGGGAATCCGACGCGGTCTCCACTCAGTTACCGACCGGTCGAAAAATAAATATCTATAAATATACGAGGGCAACCGCGAAAGTAAGCTCCCTAACACCTTTTTAGTTTTACTAGTAACTTAATTTTTTTTTTCCACTATAGCGATCTGCTATAAGACATCTGTGAAAATTTCAGTAATATCGGTTGATTATTTTCTTTGTTACAGGTCAGTGAAATAAACAACATTTGCAATTTTTGAAAAATGGATAACAAAGAGTTTCGTGCGGTAATTAAACACTTCCATATGAAAGGTTATACACCAAAATTAATCAAAGAGGAATTGGATTCTGTTCATGGTGATAACGCACCATCAGACTACACTGTGAAATCATGGGTTAAGCAATTTAAAATGGGTCGTACAAGTACGGAAGATGAACAACGTCCTGGAAGACCGAAAACAGCTACTACTACTGAAAACATCAGAAAAGTTTTCAATGAAGTGAATAACGATCGAAGAATTAAGCTCAGTGAACTTGCCAATATTGTCAAAATACACGAAAAACAAGTTTGGAATATTTTACATGATGAACTCCACATGAAAAAGCTATCTGCAAGATGGGTGCCGCGTTTATTGGATTTGCCACAAAAAATAGTTCGTTGGTCCTCTTCCGAGGAGCTTTTAGCGATTTATCAGCGTAATCCAACAGAGTTCTTGCGCCGATTCATCACTGTTGACGAAACATGGATCCATCACTACATACCAGAAAGCAAACAACAGTCAAAACAATGGACCGAAGCTGGTGTAAGTGGCCCGAAGAAGGCGAAAATTGTTAAGTCAGCAGGAAAAGTAATGGCCACTGTATTTTGGGATGCAAGGGGTATAATATTTATTGATTATCTAGAGAAAGGAAAAACAATAAATAGTCAATATTATTGTGCATTATTGGATCGATTGAGTGAGGAAATCAAGATAAAACGACCTCATTTAGCCAAAAAAAAAGCTCTTTTTCATCAAGATAATGCACCCTCACATACTGCATTTCTAACTCAACAGAAATTGACCGAATTAAGGTTTGGAATTGCCCCGCATCCACCATACAGTCCAGATTTAGCCCCAAGTGATTATTTCTTATTTCCAAATTTTAAAAAAATTTCTCGCTGGTAAAAAATTTTCGTCAAATAATGAGGTTATTACTGAAACTGAAGCATATTTTGAAGGTCTTGATAAATCGTATTTTTCGGATGGAATTAAAAAACTTGAAAAACGTTTGATGAAGTGTATTGAGTTGGAAGGAGACTATGTTGAAAAATAAATAATAATATTTCCAAAAAAACTGTCTTTTCTTTGTTAGGGAGCTTACTTTCGCGGTTGCCCTCGTATATAAAATCTACATATTTCAAATGTAATGTAGCACAAATATTCACCGCTTTAAATGTGGCACTCACTTCAACAGACTGAAACTCCAATTCACCTCCGGTGGCATTATCTCACCAGGTCTTGCAGAACCAGGAGACAGCTGAAAACACAATGACAACCCTTTAAAGCAGTGCTACTCAAATGCTGGTCTGTGGACAGATACCCGTCCACAGTTGTTGAAGTTTAATCTCTTTATCTATTACCTATGTCTCTCCTCCAGCACCAGGAGCAAGAACAAGCATGGGTGAAGACACTCTTCGTTTCTCACTAATTAATTTTTCTCACTCGATGTTTAAATTCATTTTATAGTAGCTTCATTAAAAAAAAAGAGTAAAGTCTTGACGTGAGAATTGATAGGGGGACCTATCTGGTCCTTAAAATTGTTCAGGAAAGTGGTGGGTGCCCTCTATTGATAAATCTTCATAATAAATAATAAAACTGACTGAAAGACGTGACGGTCTGTATTTAATAAGCACGATTTTAAATTGACTCGTTTTGTTACTTTTTGCAGTGAGATCTGATTAGTGTGGCCCGTGAACAATAAGCTATTGGATGAACATTTTCAAAAAACTTTTTTTCTACGTCTAATAAAATAGTTTAGTAATTGTAATAATAGGTATCTTCGCTATATTCCAGGTGGACCCATGAGGATTATTTGCAAAAAGCACTTTTATACAAGACGTCATCACTGTTAACCACTCGTTTTTGGCAGGTTTTCACTCTAAAGATAACGGTTTATTAACTCACAGATTAAACCAATAACATTTTTGAAGTCTTAATATTAATATATTAATTATTGAAATAATATCGATAATTTTCAACGTAAATATGTTAAAAAACAATAACGATCGCGACCGAGACTCGAAATCGGAACCTCTACTCTATCCAGGAGTAACGCTTCTGCCAGATGGACAAATTAAATTGTTTTTTTGCTCAAAAATTAATTTCGATAGTTGAAAATATTTTTTCAATTTCAGCAGAAGTGCGGAAATATGGAACTGACTTCGGGCAAACTGACGAGCCCACAACACACTTCTATCGGAATATCTCTACAGTGGCGTCATGAATGAACTCAAAATCAGAAACATTGACTTCGATAAAGTAAAATAAAAAAGTTTTAAATTTACTTTCAATGTTTATTTTTTAATGCATCGGTGGAATAATGTGTACCATTATAGTATGCTAAATACTCTCAGTATCGCCCTGGTGAACGACGTGTTGCTTGAAGTGGTGATAGTCTTGTTTGATGACCAGATCTGAATAGCCAGGTCCTTCCTAAACATCCTCTTCCTCATTTCCTACCCCTTCCCACTCCCTTCAGCCTCACAACATACCCCAATTGATGGATGCCATAGCCCTATGGCTCCGGGCAACCGGTGTTCACATGCATTGAAAGTATAGCATTTGTTATTTTTTTTAACGAAATATGACTTACCTACAGAATGTCATATTTCAGATAAGAAAGCAATTTAAATTTCATGGCGTCATAGCTTATAATTTTTCTGCTTTAGAAAAAACAGTTTGTTTTAAACATAACCAAGATCAAAATTAAAATATTATACGATGTTTTGTTAATTTTATAAAACGAAATCTATTAAGTAAAATAAGTTACTTTATTTGTTTGAGACGTTAATTTGTATTTTATGAAATGTAATTGATAGATTAGTGAGAAATTAAGGAATGCATAAGAGAAAAAGTTGTTGTATTATATCGCCATCTTTTCATACCACTTGAACACAAATTAACCCCAATAAAACAATTAACTTCAATTAAAAAAACTTACTCCCCCTTGTCGTCAGTCATAAAACCATTCACAAAAATCAGACCCTCCTCCGTAGAGCCTTATTCCAAGAGAAGGGGTTAATCAATGGCTTTCACTGGGAGATAATTTCATATAAAAGGGAGCCAATTTTCCAATATTAGTATCAGTCTTCATCGAAGAACAGCATCGAACAGTTATCAATACAACATCTAATCCACCAGTGTTTTATTTCATCAATCTACTGAATTTGTTCTCATTGTACTTTTGAGGCTAATTCGTTCACACACTTCCAAGATGCAGCTGGCAGTTTACGCATTCGCCTGCGCCGCATTCTTAGCATTCCAAAGTGTGGCGGAAGGAGCGTCCATCCCGCTGTACGAGGATGGCAACGACGATGACAACCAAATCGACAACTCTCTGGAAGTTAATTCTGGAGTTCGCTTCGAACCAGTCCGACCAACGTGGGTGAAAATCTCCAAAGAACTTCCTCCGTTGGTTCGCCGGGCTTCCGGCTCCAAAACAGAACTGGAATGTGCGGCGTCTGGCAGTCCAGCTCCGGTCATCAGCTGGCTGAGAGACAACGTCCCCATTACAGAGGCAAAAGACTACGAAAACAATCTGTTGATCGAAGGAAGTGATACCGGTATTGTCATGGCTCGTTCCAGACTTATCATCAATAACTTACTTCCAGTGAACAAGGCTACTTACACTTGCCTGGCGCGTGCGGGGTCAAAGACAGCCTCCACTACCACCACCGTGCACACCACCAGCTCTGGAAAGACTTCCAACCTCAGCGAGTATCTGCTTCTGAGCCAAGAGTTTCAGGAAACTCCTTCGAAGCCGAGGATCGTGTCGTTCTACCAGACAGTCGTGGAAAACTCTGGCACTACTCTGGTGCTGCCCTGCAAGATCAGCGGTTACCCGAGGCCAGAGTTCTACTGGATGGACAACGATGATGCAGTCATCACCAGCCAGGATCCGAGGATCAAGATTCTGAAGTCTGGCGAGCTGGTCATCCAGGGCCTGGGCTGGTCCGACATGGGCCTGTATACCTGCGTGGCGCGCAACTCCCTGGGCAAGGACTCCGTCAGCACCTTCGTCTACCCCACTTCGAACTAAGGACAGGACTTTAAGAAAGCACTAAAAGTTTCAATTTTGGTAAATTATCATGTATACCTGCTTATTTAAAATAAAATAAAAAATAGATTCTAGATAATCTCTTGTGTTTTAATTAAACTTATTAGTATATCGTTGCTGGAAAGGCAAAGGGCTGAAGCCACACTTTGGTCAAAAATTAGTTAAACATGCAGTTTTATCAGACAGAGTTTTCTGACTTGCCTTTTGATTCTGAAGACTTTTGTAGCCCTGCAGCCATCTAAAATATATTTACCATTTGGGGAGAAGGCTTGATTCAAGCGACACAAGCTTGAGATTTTTGTAAGCTTTTTTTAGTTAACTTTAAAAAAAATCTGCCTAGGTACTGAAGACTTACGAATTTAATTGTAAAACAAACAAAAAAACTTTAAAGTGCTCTGGCGTAAGCTTCCCAAAATGGCGCTTCAGCCCTTTTGCCTTTCCGGCGACGATATGTTTACTAAATAAAGAGGTTTTTATGCCATGAGGGTGAAAACAAAAGGTGAAATAGAGAAAAAAAATACTACAAAAATACCTCGTTATTAAAAAAATTTTTCTTTAGAATTTCATACACGATTTAATTATTTTACGACCAATTGTGTTTCCTCGTAAGAACACAGCAAACCTGTTTGGAATGTTGCCTACAGAAATACGAGTATACACCCCCATCTCATTTATTCCCCAGCTTCTTTCGGCTTCGCTACATTCAGTGCCAGTAGGGGATGGCATCCCCAACTATGGAGTTGAGGATGCCATCCCTTACTGGCTCTGGGCAGTTGGGACGGTTGACGGATGATATGATATGAAATGTAGAAAGCTCCTTTAAACTCTGAAAGTCTACCAACAAATTTTACACAAATTATTTGAATTATTAATCTGTTTATTTATTTATAGGTTAGATCACATCATTTGTGTGTTCTAATGTAATTTTTTTTCAATAGTAAAAAATCGAAGAACACACAAAAACGTGACTAACCTTTCCAGTTGTCAAAAACAAACCACTAAACCAAAATGGCTGATAATGCTAAAATATGATAAACATATGTGTACCAACATAACAACAACAACAAATCGATAATCGAATGTACACAGCCCGCGAAAATTCAAAATCCACCTTTTCTTTTGAACAGGCCTCGTATTTATAAAATGTTATAAGAAAAATATGTTAAATATATATTTAACATACTTTTCTATATATATATATATATATACATATTGACAGTTTGATAATGCCTTCAGAAGGCGAAACAGCTGTCACGCGTAAAAATAATTACATCGCAGAGCTTTTAACTAAAAACTGTTTTTTAAAAATTAAAATAATAATTATTATTGTTTAAATAAAAGTAAAAAACCTAAAAATTAAAATGGAGTTCTACAAAATAAACTTTAAAACCATAAAAAAAAAATAAAAATAATAATAATTTTCATATTATAAACATTTCTCGTTAGCAAAATACGTTTTTTTTAATGTAAATAAAATACATGTTTTATTATCCTTAGAACTGGTCACACAGGACCTAGTTAGGTGAACACCATAAAAAATGCTTCTCCATCCATAAATAAATATTTTAATTATCCATACTGAGATCGAATAACAAACGAATGCATTACCTTTAAAGAACTGATGAGATGTGATGTGCATATAGTTTTGATTTCCATTTATAAGTGTACAACTTTGTATGATTCGTTCATTGACCATGCCTCACAGCGATCAAAAATTTACGAATTCAAAAACAGTTCACTCGCTATTTAGTCCTTATTTTGGCTACCTACAGAGATAAGTATGTCAAACAGTTAAATCGCAATATAAACAAGTCGATTGTGCGTAGCATAGCCACACTTCGATAATGGGTTCGAAGGCTGAAACGACTGTAAAACAGCAAGTAATGTTGGTAAAACTAGGAAACAAACTAATATTTTTTAAAATTTTTATGGTAATATCAAATGATAAAGACATTATTTATAAACAGAAAAAAGAACTTCGCAAACCCATTCCGCTAGGAGTAAGTTTTTACTTGACTAGGCCTTGGAGTTCACTCAGTTTTGTTTGGTGAAAGCGGCCGTTAGGTTAGGTACCTATACTGAAAATGATTTGTTCCCGGTGAATAGAGTACACCTTGGAGTATATAGAGTGGTATCTATCCAAGGCAGTGTAGTCAGTTTTTGATGATTTTTACCGGACTTGTAAAAATCAATCTTTCTTTTTTGGGAAGAATTCGGCAAAAAATTTCCAGAAAAACAGCAATTACCATATACAACTCCATTATTGCTCCACATTCTAATTACTGTTCAACGATTCTTTTCTTGTGTAACGACAAAGAACAAAACAGGTTTCAAATTCTCCAAAATAGAGCAATGAGAATTATACTTGGGCGAAATAGATACTCAAAAGTAGCTAAAATGTTAGAGGAACTAAATTGGCTGACAGTTAAACAGATGCTGACATTGAACACATTGATGTTTTATACATAAATGAAGAACAACTTGTTACCAAAATATTTTTCTGACAAAATTATCTACAATGTTGACATTCACAAGTATAATACAAGGGCATGCAAAGAAATTAGACTACCAGAAAAGAACAAAGCCAACACCCAAAACAGCTTACTATATAAAGGAATGAAATCGTATAATGCGCTGCCGGAAACCATCAAAATTATGCCTATCAATAAATTTTAAAAAGCCTGTAAAAATTATTTAAAATGCATGTAAACCAAAATAATAAGTAGTGTTTGAGTTAAAATATTATTAGTCAAAAAGAAAATGAAATAATTAGATACTTGTAAACTTAAATGTACAAAGTAACTAATATAAAAAATATATATTATAAAAATAAAAAAAAATTAAAAAAAATAAAGACAAAGACAAAACAGATTTCTGCATCGCATTGTGACTGAGGATGAAAAATGGGTTCATTACGATAACCCCAAGTGCAGGAAATCATGGGGAATTCCCAGCTATGCTTCCACGTAGACGGCCAAACTGAATATTCACGGCTTGCGTAGTGTATTGTGAGTTGTTAAAACCGATTGAAACAATCACAAGCGATCGTTATCAAACGCAATTGTAATGGCCTACACAGTTGCGCCCATGTGCAATTTACCCCATGTCACTAACCATTCATACCAATGTCCTTTTGTATTTCTTAATTGCTTCCTTTAATGTGTTTCTGTCTCTTAAATTGTATTCTAAAATTCTTTTGAACATGCATAATCCCATATACCACATGTTGGACTATGACCTTTAAGTTGACCATTACTACGTCTCTCTATTCTACCCTCGACCTATTTCATCGCATGCATTCCTATTCAGATAGCACTGTCGGGCGGTACTCAAATATCTTCAGTTAAAGGTTTAATTATTATCCTTTTTAAATTCTTTCAATAAAAATTATTCAAGAAAAGTGATTATATTTTACTCTATATCCCAGAACAAAAGAGCGCCTTACCCAAGGGTCATCTGTCGATTTCATCAGCGAACATTACACAATCAATGCGTTTGAATAGAGCATTGAAAGACAAACGGCCGCAATACAACGAGAGATACGATAAAGTGATTTTGCAGCGTG
Source organism: Drusus annulatus (assembly GCA_022651775.1). Classification (NCBI taxonomy): domain Eukaryota; kingdom Metazoa; phylum Arthropoda; class Insecta; order Trichoptera; family Limnephilidae; genus Drusus; species Drusus annulatus. Next base: position 26,798 of record JAGWCC010000139.1, read on the forward strand.
ACAATGCTCGACCCCATGTTGCGAAAGTGGTCAAAACATACTTGGAAACGTTGAAATGGGAACTCCTATCCCGCCCGCCGTATTTTCCAGATTTTGCTTCCTCTGACCATCACTTGTTTCGATAAATGGCACACGACCTGGCTGACCAGTATTTGTTTAGTAAAAAAATGTAAACCCTTTTGGAGGGAGTTGCATCGGGACGGGTTAAAGGAAAATAGTAATAAAATAGCTGGTAGGTACTTTCACGAAATACACAGAAGAAAAACAGCAGTGGTAGCTATTTCTCTCAGTCGCTGAAAAGGCTAAAGGGCTTAAGCGACACTTTGATCAAAAATGAGTCAAATATATATATATATATATATATGTACAACTTTGCAACCGCCGTTTTTTTTCAAATTCGATCCTTTATTGTAAAATAACTAATTATACATTTATGATTCAAGGTATTGTCCGTCGCTGGCCACTACTTTCTTCCATATTTGAGGCAGCGTACGAATCCCGCATTGGAAAAACTGGATATATTTAATATAATAAATACACAAATTATTTATTGTATAATTAATACATTCCAATTCGGATCTGTTTATAGCTCAGTCGAGTCAGTGTCAACCGATAGCGACAGTGCTGCCATACGCAATAATATCTCTGTCATTGCCGAGTCGCCGAGTGCGAGATTCAAATTCGGAATAAAAGTAATTGTTATTCACCAATGAAAGTGAAATGATAATATATGCGTAGCCATTCAACTCTTATTTTAATTGTGCAGGTACTTACTTATTAGTTGGCTAACGCTTGTGAAGTGAATGTGTTGTTTTTACGAATTAATGTGGATTTTATGTAATATTTAATATTTTCGTTGTGTGTAATGCAGTAAATATATTTTTAAATAAAGTGTTTTTTTGGAGTTTTTGTGTAAGGTTGGTACTATTTTTTTTTCTTTATGACGACTCTCCACACTAGCTACTGAATTCTCGTTAAATATTACGAATTCAATGATTCAATTCAAGCTGTGATTGTAATTTAGAACTCGTAATGCTCAAGAATTTGGTCGCTTGTGCGGAGGGCTGCAAATATTAAATAAGTAGTGAGGTACCTACCTACTCATCATTTGACTTTGTGAAATATTTTCGTAATTATCTAGTCAGCAATAAATTTTTTTATAAGCGTTCATGTATTTGTTTTCGTACAAGTTAGGTACTTTTTGATTTGTTTTTAATATTGAACATGTATTTAGGTACCTACCTACTTATCATTTACTCCGGAATGGTAAACCGCAAATGAAATTACCACAAATGCTGAGTGTTGGTTTTATTTTGTAGTCTATATGAATAATTTATTTTATTGCGACACGCTTTTGCATATGTACACATCGGCAACATTTCACAATTCTTATTTTTCAAACCGAGCAATTCTTTTTAGTACAAACAAAAATGATAATTTTTCCTCGTGTTTTCTCCGTGAAAATACATTATATTATCGTTCGTGTATCGTACGTGTATCTCTATAATCGTGGGGCAAGGTGAATCACTTAAATGTATTGGAATTTTTGCCGGATTCATCCAACAAATACAGATTCTATATATAAATATAGAATCATCCAACAAATGTGATTACGCCCCAATATTTTCTTAGAAATGCGATAAAGTTACAATGGTAGAAAGCAAACTGATACGTATTTTATTATGTCACGTTTTACCTACATCACATTGTAAATATTAAAAAAAAAACCAAATGATGTGATTTTCAGTGATGTTTTTGTGTTGTTTTTTTACGACGTATTTGTTTAGTAAAAAATTGTAAACCCTTTTGGGGGGAGTTGCATCGGGACGGGTTAAAGGAAAATAATAGCAATAAAATAGCTGGTAGGTCCTTTACGAAATACACAGAAGAAAAACAGCAGTGGTAGCCATTTCTCTCAATCGCTAAAAAGGCTAAAGAGCTTAACCGACACATTGTTACACAAGTTCGGGACTTTTTTTAATCTTTTTTTCGCTTCAGGTAACTCAGTGACAGCATTGTGTTACCTGAGTTAACTTATTTTTCAAAATCCAACCAGGTACTGAAGACCTTTGAATTTTATTGTAAACAAAAAAACTTTAAAGTGCTCTGGTGTAAACTTTCCAAATTGGCGCTTCGGCCCTTTTGCCTTTACGGGGACGCTATGACTTTTGATGATACCCTAATGAATGATTTTACGTGTATTCGCTTTCTGAAAAGAGGACTCGGCGTCCCGAAGCTTTCCGCCGGGACAACGGGACGTAGTACAGAAAAACGGGACGATCCTGTTCAAAACAGGAATATGGTCACGTTACGTGAAAGGGTTGACACTTTAGAACATAATATACAAGAGAGAGCGCTGTAGAGAGAGCTGTAGTCAGTTTATACGAGGTTTGCCGGACTCGGCTAGACCTGGTCGTGGCTAGAACTAGGGCTAGGGTATTTATACATCCATTCATAGCACATGTCGACAAAATGTTTTTGTTTATTCGTATAACCACCTTTTCACGGTATCGTTAAAAAAATAATAAAACATGTAACCTAATAAACCGTTGAGTTACGTCAATTTATTTAGCGTATCATAACGTGTGGGCGGAGTCAACGGAGACGCGGGACACGAAGAACATTCTAACAATACTTTAAAGCGGTGTTATAATTCGGAAAAAAATGTTGTCTCTTTCTTTCTCATGGTGTACGACCTAAAAACCCGGAGAAAGTGATTTATCCCAAATCTGTATAGGTTGGGTAAAAAGAATTAGCTCTCTCTACATATATTTTTACTTCAAGGTTGACACCATCATACTTAAGGCTGATTCACACCAACGTCCGGTTCCGCTCAGTGCCGATATTGTTCCGCAAGAGAGCTTATTGATATGGTATGAATATCAATCAAGGAGTATGTGCCAAGACAAAGTTGTGTGGCAGTATATCCTTCTGCCCACCCTTGTGATATTTAACTACTTATTTAGTTAAATAATTATTTTGAAGTGTAAAAATACTTACAACGCAGATTTTTTTTTAAACCATTTTTTTATCACTAAATAATATTTTTAATAATTAATAAAAATATTATTTAGTGATAAAAAAATGGTTTTTGATTAAAAAAAAGCTGCGAAAAAGGGTGGGCAGAAGGATATACTGCCACACAAATTTGTCTTGGCACATACTCCTTGATTGATATTCATACCATATCAATATTGCGGAACAATATCGGCACTGAGCGGAACCGGACGTTGGTGTGAATCAGCCATTAGACTACAAACCCAGGGGTCGCGGGTTTAAATCCCGCGTGTGTAAATACGTTTTATTTAATTACTGTGTTGTTTCGCATTTGATTGATATATAAATACTTAGTAGTAATATTTGCGGCGTGTTCCAGAGTGGTAGATACTCTAAGTATCGCCCTGGTGAAAGACCACCATTCAGAATCAAATTTTACTCGAAATAGCTTTATCCGTGTTTGGCGACCAGATATGAATAGCCAGGTAACTCTTCCACATTTCCTTTCTTTCTTTCATCAGCCTCATAACATCCCTTAATTGGGGATGCCATATTTCCACTGGCTCGGGACAGTTAGGACTTTAGTGCCTAACCTAACCTATCTCAACCTTCATCTTACTTATCTCCCTCTCTTTCCCTCTCCATTAAGCCCACAACATGCCCCAATTGGAGATGTCATAGTTCCACTTTTAGAGTACCCAAGAGTATCCAAGGCAGTGTAGTCAGTTTTTGATGATTTTTACCTAACTCGGCGGACCTGGGGGTGGCTAAGACTAAGGTTAGGGTATTTATACATCCATTCATAGCACAAATCGACATAATGTTTTTGTTTATTCGTATGACCACTTTTTCACAGTATTGTTATCAACAAAAATATAGCATATAACCTACAAAACCGTTTAGTTGTTTCGTGTTTAGTGGCATAATAAAAAATGTGGGCGGAGTCCCGCGGTGACCCAGGAGACCAAGATCATCGTTACAGTACATAGAAGCGGTGTATTATATTTGTTGTCTCTTTTTCTCTCATGGTGTACGACGTGAAAGCCCGGAGAAAGTGATTTATCGCAAGTTTGTGTAGGTTGGGTAAAAATAATTAGCTCTCCCTCCGTATATTGTTACTTTAAGGTTCCACTGGATCCGGACAGTTGGGACTCGTGTGCGGTGTTCATATTGAAAAAAAAAACAATTTGTTTAAAACAGGGTTCACGGTCTTTTTATATTTTACTTTAAATAATCTAATTTTAAACGGGGAAAAACGCCGGCCATGACGTAGTCATGTTCCCTTGAATGTTTAAAACGGATATCCTTTAGGTAGGTACTATCTGGCAATGTGGAGAGTGCTATCGCTTGGAGATTAGTGTTCAGTGCAGCCATATTACATTATCAGGCAATGACTCGTACTTTAACTATTCTGAAAAAATATGTCCAAATAATATGTACACACATGGCCTGTTCAAAAAAAAGGTGTATTTTGAATTTTCGCGGGCTGTGTACATTCGATTATCGATTTTTTTGTTGTTGTTATGTTGGTACACATATGTCTATCAAATGTTAGCATTATCAGCAATTTTGGATTAGTGGTTTGTTTTTGACAACTGGAAAGGTTAGTCGCGTTTTTGTTTGTTCTTCGATTTTTTACTTTTGGGGCTATATTGTAAACCCTGCTATTTTGGAGCGCGTAAGTTTCTATGTTCCTGATGACTATCTAAGACAGCGTCTTCATAGATTATTTTATCTTCCTGCCTGTAGGACCAACCTGCCAATGGTTCTGCCGGTGGGGAGAAGTATTTTGCTCCTGAACAAAATCTCTTTCGATATCGACTTATTTCATGTCAGTGAGGAGATATTCAGAAGTGAAATCCTATTGATTCTTGAAAGAGTTTCTCCTCATTGACCTGATCATCACCACTGCCTGAAATTTAATTTTTTTTAAATTTTATTTTTCATGTGTATATATGGTACTATAATTTGTATTTATTTTGTAAAAAAATTAATTTATTTCTTATATGCATTAAATTTAAAAAGTTTGTCATGTATGAGAAATTTAATAAAAAAAATATTATTAAATATTATTATTAAATATTATTATTATTAAATATAAACTGATAATGATAATGTGTTAATACAAGAATATTTCAAATAATAAACAAACGAGTTTTCAAAATGCATAAGTAAATTTTTCATAAAATGATTGTTCACCTAGCGGTAGTTAATACAAACAAAATTGCAATGACTCAATGCCACAGGATTCATGGCTTAACAAATTACATAGTTTAAATTTCAACCAGTCGACTAAACATTTTTCACAGTTTTCTTTGCAGACCGACGGCTTCCGCGGTCGAGTGGTAGGACGCTCGACTACGAATCCAAAGGTCGCGGGTTCAATAACTTCAATTTAATTAATATGTGTCATAACACATTTAATTCATATAAAATAATATAAATACATTTGCGGCACGTTCCAGAATGGTAGATACTCCAAGTATCGCCCTGGTGAAAAACCACCATTCAGAATCGAAACGATGCCTAAAAATGGCTTTAGCCGTGTTTGTTGATCAGATCTGAATAGCCAGGTACTTCCCATCCTTCCTCTTTTCCATATCCTTCTCCTCCCCAGCCTCACAACATACCCCAATTGGGAATGCGTCTCACTGGCTCTAGGTCGGTTAGGAGCAGTTGGGACTCTTGTGCGGTTTTAACTATAAAAAAATAAAAAAAGTACATAACATTATTAGAGAGGCATTTAAATAACAAGGCACAAGATCCCGTGCGGTTTAAAAATAAATCAAAATACATTAAAAAGGCCACACACACCTTATTATTTACTTTCGCTAAGTAGGTGTTTAAAATCTCTTCACCAGAACTTTCTAGGGAGTATTATGAAGGATATATCATCAGTTTAGCAATCCACAATAAGAGTGTTAATGCTTTGACAGATTCTGATAAATGCCGCCAAAAGTTCTATGTTTCAGTGTTGCCAGTTGATTCCTATGAATTGTGCTAATCCATCACGGAGGTCGACCAAAAAAGTGTTAATAATTTAGTTTACCAAAGTGAATGTCTCCGTCTGCGTCAGGGTACAATAATAATGCTATTACACATGCCGGGCTGTTAATTGAGCCAGTCGGCCCGACAATTAATTTCGTAGTTTCCGACATCAATCAAGTGGCATTAGTTGACTTGTAGGTGAATAGGCCATGGAGCCAGTATTGCCAGTAACGCGGCTCGTAGATTAGCTGGGAGTCAAATAATACGTTTTGTTGCCACTCTGGAACGTGCCGCAAATATGCTTAATATTATTTTATTTGAATTAAATGTCTTATGACACATATTAATGAAATGAGGTTAATTTGCGCCCGCTGGGTTTGAACCCGCGACCTTTGGATTCGTAGTCGAGCGTCTTACCACTCGACCATGGAGGCCGTTTTAATTTTATTATTTCCTCCGTTAGTTTTTTTTAATACGCTGTCTCCAATCGATAGCTGATTGAATTTCCGATGATAAAATTCGCGGTAAGCCTTATCTAAAATAAAAACAGTGTTAATGTTATGTTTGAAAAATGAATATAGCCGTTCAACACAACCACCAACACGTGGAACTCACTGTGAGACAATTTTTTTCCATGTAGACCAACAAAGGGTAAAAAGCAAGGCTTAGTTTGAACTTTTGACTGCGAAAAATAGTGTTAAAAAAAAGGAGCATTCTGTCGATTGCATCAACGATCATTACAGTAAAGTAGCAGATTAATACGCTGTGTCCAATTCAGTTGTTGAAAACAAACTACAAAACTAAAATGGATGATAATGCTAACATATGTTAAACATATGTGTACCAACATATAAAGCAACAAAAAATCGATAATCGAATTAACACAGCCCACGAAAATTTAAAATTTACCTTTTTTTAACAGGCGTATATAGACACGATGTAGCGCTCTCAAAGTGGCAAGCAATAATCACGCTAGTTGGTGTGATCGGTGTTTAAGCCGATTTAGTACTAAACGGTCACGCGTCGCTTGAGGTCGTTTCAACATTACAAGCAAGTATGGAACGCAGTCCGAACTTCGGATCTGTTTCGTTCATACACATATATTCTATGAATGTCTATCTTTGTCATACATGACCGATATTTGAATGATGAATTTACTGGTAACGTGTGTGTTTTGCTTGCCACATTTTGTGTTAATACTCTAAGGCTATTACGTGTCTATATATATATGCAACGTCATTTGCTGTGTCTAGTTATAGTTGGTCGATGGATAATAAAGTTCCGTTATAAACACACTTGTATCTTTTTAGCGTTCCGGGAAAAAGTCACTGCTTTAACCAACGTCATTTTAATATGTACTTACTATTTAATTGAAATAGGTACTTACCGATAAAGTAGTGAACCTTCTAGTTGACTCATCTCTCCGGAAGGTGAGCGTCTTTTGCCCGTGAAACAGATTGTTTATTATTACTATATTATATTGTTTACTCGGCACAAGCGCAACACCTACCAAGTATTGTGCCACTCGGCTATCGCATTCTCAACACAAATATAGTTTTAAAACGTATTGTGTTTCGAAAAAAAACAACTTTATGAACAAAAAATCCAATTGAGGTTGACATGCTAATCTGTGCATAGCCACTGTGGATACAAGCATATCTGTATATTATTCAAACAGTTCGTTAGTTTGCAGTTCGCTAGTCCGCCAGTTCGCTTGTTCGCTAGTTCTTTAGTTTCCTACGTCGTTAGTTCGCTTGTTCGTTTATCCACCAGTTCGCCAATTCGCTAGTTCGATAGTTCGCCATTTCGATAGTTTGATAGTTCGCTAGTTTACTAGTTCCCTAGTTCCATAGCTCCCTAGTTCTCTAGTTCCTTAGTTATCTAGTTCCCCGTTTTCCTAGTTCTTTAGTTTCCTACGTCTCTAGTTCGGTAGTTCCCTACGTTGTTAGTTCAGCAGTTCCCTACGTCATTAGATCGGTAGTTCCTTACGTAGTTAGTTCGCTTGTTCGTTTATTCGCTAGTCCGTTAGTTCGCTTGTTTGTTCATTCCCTAATTAGTTAGTTTAGTTTTAAACCAGCCTTATTTGCCCGGTAAGGATTAATAATGCCAATTTATTATGAATCTATTTCATGGCACCTCATTGTTTTATGACTAAACATTCGCGTTAAATGTTGTTAGCAAATACACTTGCTGTTTTTTAAATACCTAAACTTTTGTGTATTTAATAAACATCAATGACATATATTTGTACCTGTGTGGATACACGTTTAATTTTACTTGGCAGAATGCATAAACCGATAATATTTGATTTCAAACATCTGTTGGCAATACTTTACTTTGATGCCATTTGTTGTCTATTGACATGGGAGATGGGAGAATACAGCAAGTTTGAGAACTGCCCAGAGAATATAGATACCACGGCCGTAAGTGTACCACTGCTGAGAGTCAATTAACTACACACATGTTGGTGTTTAGTGTCATCGAAATTGTGCGTTTAAAACGAATTTTATTAATTGTTTCAGCTTTTTAATCAAATGGCCAGTGGTTGGCCGTCAAGTATGACAGCATGACTGCCACAATTTGATTCAACAAACCTGAAACGGACCCAGAATCGGCAATTAAGGGTCAGCACTCAAGAATGACGCTAAACGTTATTTTGTAGCATTCTTATAAAAGCAATACTATAAATGATTCATCTGCGAATTTCTATGAGTAATTAGAAAAATGTCTAAGGTTTCCAGTGAATACAATTTTTTAACTGTATACCTATTAATTATACGAAAAACATACTAAAATGTGCAGTTTGATAACCAGCGAAGGCATTTTTGAACGTTTTACCTAAAATTTCAGTGTGCATTTCATAAAGAATTCAAAATGTCACTGTTTTAGAATTGCATTTACTGGAAACCTTGGACATTTTTTATCTACCCGTATAGATTTAAAAGATAAATAATTTGTAGTTTTGCTTGTACTAGAAATCCAAAAAGTGTGTATTTTTCAAACGTCGACAAATCGACATGGCGACAATCGTTGAAGTGTGACGATGTCAAATGTGACGATGTCAAATGTGACGATGTCAAATGTGACGATGTCAAATGTGACGATGTCAAATGTGACGATGTCAAATGTGACGATGTCAAATGTGACGATGTCAAATGTGACGATGTCAAATGTGACGATGTCAAATGTGACGATGTCAAATGTGACGAAGTCAAATGCGACGGAAGCTTGAAAGACCCCAACCTTAGAGTTGTAGAATATCGCGTAAAAATATCACCATGTAGAATCGATTTGTTCCATAGTGAGTTTAGTGTCCCATAATGAGTTTTGTTGATAACTCAGGGGAGTGCAACTTCGTTGAAAGTTTTATTTGAAATAAACTTTGCAATACTTGAAATGGCTTTAATCGTGTTTGGCGACCAGATCTGAAGAGGCAGATACTTTTCAACCTTCCTCTTCCCCTCTTCACTTCCTTTAGTCTGACAACACAACCCACAGTGGGGATGCCAGAGTCCTACTAGCTTCGGGCAGTTGTGGCTTTGGTGTGGTAATGACATAAAAAAACCGCATCCTACCGAAGAACGGGGAACCCCGTTTTCAATACCTGACCCCTGTTGGCATTGTATTTTCTATGAGCGTAGCAGTAGTGTATATTGTATAAATAGTAACTAAATGCGTAGTTCACATATGGTCTTTAGTACTTGGTTACATTAAAAAAAAGGTTGACTCAATATCTGAAACGATAAAAAGCTAAAAAAAGTCCCAAACTTGTATCGCTTAACTCAAGTCTTCTCCCAAATGGTAAATATATTTGAGATGGCTGAAGGGCCATATGGACGATATGTACGATAGGTACCTACTATTCATTTTCCTCTGGCGACCTCTCCTACAGTAAATATTTAAATTCGTTACTTCGTTTTTAACCAACTATTGTCCAATTACAAAAAAAACACGAAATGGGAAAAAGAGCAACAGAGAAAGAACAGCACAGCAATGACAAACATAGGATTAAATATACATAAGAAAGTACTTCCAAATCAAAGCCAAGGTCAAGTCAAAGTTTTGGTAGAGTCTTAAAGAATGACAAAAACAATTTAGACTGGTACCAAAAATTTCAAGACCATGGCTTGAGTTAACAAGTCTCGACATTCTGGACAGTGGAGAATGATACCCATAATTAGTAGAGTGATGATTGAGGAACAGCAATAGTAACAGACCCATACAAAGTTATTTTTTAATTTTCATAAAAAATTTGAATGTCGTATAATGCACTTTGTTGTGTTTTTCACAGACAGATAAATACAGTATAAATAAATTGTTTATTTGTGCAAATAGTGACCACGGATGAATGTTCCCCGCGGTCGAAAGTACCCCTCTCCCCCTAGAGAATGCGCAGGTATTCTATCGTACATTCTACCTGTATACATTGGGGAATGCTATCTGGGCAAAGTGTTGTACAAACAAAACATGCCAACTGTTGTATACGGATCAAGGGAGATTGAAACGCAGATATTGACTTATGGTAGACGCTTTATTAATGATACGTTTTCTGATAGTAATAATACCGTAAGCCGTCTTCTGCCACGTTCGATGGAAAAATTGCTCATACATACAAAAGTTTGAAATTTTCTTCCGATTACGGTCTTTCACGATGGACTTACTATGTTCCTTTTGATGTGTGTGTCGTGACTAAACCACGCGGGAGCGGGTTTTTATCTGATAGTATTAATATAATACATGTGAGACCGGCTAGCCGATCCGCCAGGATGATAGCCGCCGCAGGAAGAGAAGATAGAAGTGTGTTTGCGGGCGTGTCCGTGTGCCCGAAGTAAGCTCATTTTTTTACCTTACTCGAGATGAAATTGATTTCCAAAAATCTGAAATATTTCTTTCTCAATTTCATTGGCCTATCTAGGGCCTAGGAGTCGATAGGTCTTGTGTAAATTGTCGATATCAGTTTTCTTTCAAATCGGTATAGATAACTAACTAACTAACCATCACGAAGTTTCGCCGCAGGGGTAGGCAGAGAGGACGGAACGCCATACAACTCTGTCTTGGCATACACTCCTTGCTTCGTTCATATTCATACATACTCTTCTGTTATTTTGACTCTTCACGTGGCCCGATTCAAGTATTTGATTCACTTGATCGTGCCATGTCTTCCTCGGGCGTCCCCGACTTCTTTTTCCATTCACTTTCGTTCATCATATATTCTTTTATTCATCATATTTTCTTTTCGCACTCCTTTCTTTGTTCATTCGCTCTACATGCCCAAACCATCTAAGCGTCCCTTTCTTGATCCTATTCATTACGTTTACATCAGCCAAGTATTCTTTCCGGATATCTACATTTTTAACACGGTCATACATGGTTTTACCGCACATACGTCTCCAAGATCTCATTTTCCACAGCATTCAGTCTACTTTTATCCTTCTTCTGCCAGTTCCATGCCTCACTGCCATACATCAGGGTTGGTATAAGCACTCCACTGTGGACTGCTAGCTTCGCTTCTATCACACCTCTAGGAATTATCTATTCACTGGTGACAACGTTACCAATTAACTCAGGTGACGTCTGCTAATTAACTAACGCCAACATTCCAAGTCTGATATAATACCGACCGGTTTCGGTGCAACTATGTCTTGGTCAGGGCAGATCCACCTACCGCGCGAAACTTCCAACTCCTCCCGACTGTCAGGAGCCAGTGGGATAATAGCATCTACAATTAGGGCATGTTGTGACTTGTGAGGCTGAAGTGAGTGGATAAGGGATGGAGAGGAAGAAGATTTTATTTTTATAGCGAATACCGCTCAAGAGTCTCAACTGCTCCCAACCGTCTAGAGCCAGTGAGACTATAGCATCCCCAATTAGGGTATGTTGTGAGGCTGAAGGTAGTGGGGAGGGGAAGGAGATGGGGTATAGGAAGGTTAGGAAGTACCTGGCTATTCAGATCTGGTCAAAAAATACGGCTAAAGCCATTTCAAGCAACGTTTTGATTCTGAATGGTGGTCTTTCACCAGGGCGATACTTAGAGTATCTACCACTCTGGAACGTGCCGCAAATATACTTTTTATTATTTTTATATGAATTAAATGTGTTTTGACACATATTAATGAAATAAAAGTTATTTGCACACGCCGGTTTTGAACCCGCGACCTTTGGATTTGTAGTCGAGCGTCTTACCACTCGACCATGGAGGCCGTCGGACTGAGACTATGGCATCCCCAATTGGGGTATGTTATGAGGCCGAAGGTAGTGAGGAGATGAGGAATAGGAAGATTGTGAAGTATCTGGCTTTTCAGATCTAGTCACAAAATACGGCTTAAGCCATTTATAGTAACGTTTCGATTCTGAATGGTGATGAGAATTTACCATTCTGAAACGTGTTGCAAATATGCTATAAAAATTTTATATTTATTTTTATTGGGATTTGAACCCGCGAACGACGATTCGTAGTCTAGGATCTTAACCGCTCGACTACAGAGGTCGTCTTAGTCGTTTTAAATAATAATTGAATATTATCTCACCTCAATATTCTAAAATTCCCTTTCTGAATGGCCGCTTAGTTTCAAAGTTCTAATTGATATACTCTTCCCGAGGCGAGAATATTAATGAAATATTTTATTGACGTAGGCGTCACTGAGAGGCACGCGTCACTCCTAACAACAGGGATGCCATCGTCCATCATTAAAGAAAGTGATATACTCCGACGGACAAACACAACTATTAATGAAATGGTGTTTCCCAATTGAATTCAACTGGGAAATCGAGAGAAATATCGACAATAAATGAGACACTAATTGTCAGGGAGAAACATATTAAAAATAAGGTCAAAATTACATCGGTTCCTCAGAGCAAGAATACTTATGGAGAGAGAGCTAAATATTTTTACCCTACCTATAGAAACTTACGATAAATCACTTTCTCCGGGTTTTCACGCTGTAAACCGTGAGAGAGAAAGATACAAGACAAGTTATCACACAACATACCGAATTAGGGATGGTTGATCTCGGAAATTGGGTGTATCTGCAGTTTCAGTTACCAGTGACCGATGAAGAACCGGTTATTTTTGGAACCGGTTCCTGGTGCCAGAAAAGTTCCACGAAGGAGATTTTTATATTCAAGTCAAAAAGTGATAGCAAAGTTGACAAAAGTTCCTCCCCAAAAAAAGTACTAATAGTGCTAATCAACAAAAAAAGGGAGCTCTGTAACCGGTTCCTCGCCAAAGGGACCTTTCCACCATAAACCTATTGTGCCCAAAAAAAGGAACCGGCTCCTCAAACAAATGATATGGATTTTTATTTGCCAAAAAAAAAAGGAACCAGTTCCTCAGAAAAAATATATCGACGGTTCCAGTTACCAGCTTTTGACCTGGACAGGAATATCAACCATCTCCATACCGAATAGCCAATATACCAAATACCGAAAGTCAGAACTTCCTCATACAAAAATACGTCAATATATAAAGCGATGGAACTATTCAATGAAGCTGCATCTACCTTAGATATATTCAGATGCACATGTATAGAGTTCTGTCACCATCTTTCGATATACGTACAAGAGTGACCGTTAGATACATAACGATCTGCATTATCTTAAATAAATAAAAAAAATTTACAAACATTTTTATACTTGCCAATTTAACGATTATCTCTTAACATATGTATGAGAATTAACTTTTGTTTTTCATTGCTAACATTATTTGCATTATTATATCAGATATAATGCGTCACACTACTTCAGTTAACTTCTTAATGTATTTGGTGAACAACTGTTTTTATGAGATCTTTGTTAAATAAATAAACAATATGGCACAACTTTTCGTTATGTAAGCATGTTTTCCGCCTCCCGCGTTTCCGGCGACTCCGCCCACTACGTTTTTTTATGCGACATAAATCAACGGTTTTTGAGGTTATATCCTATATTTTTGGTTTTTTTTTTTTTTAGCATCTATATAAATGAGAAAAAAAATGCAAATACAAAATATGATTTATGTGTAAAAATGTTAACAGAGATAGCAGTAAAGATAAATTAGGTACATTAATTATTATAATTGTAACACTCTTTGTTATTATCACTAGGGGGTCCTGTGCTGAGGCGGACTAGAGTTATGTAATTTCATGTCATCTAATTTGGTGCGTCTTCTATGTCGTTTTTAGTACTGCTTTTAATGTTATCTCATTGACTTCTTTCAGCCAGACTTTAATTCTTGATTTGTACTCGTTTAGTTTTTCTATTTTTTTTATATCCGGAGGAAGGATGTTGTGGAGTTTTGTTGCTAAATATTTACAGTTTCTTTGTCCGAATGCGGTTTTATATTATGGTATGTTTTTTATATCGTTTTGATTTGATCTAGTGTCATGGATGCGTGGTCCAGTGAGGGGTTCCTTATTTTTGAATAGTTTTAATAGTATATTTTTTGGCATATATTTGTAGTACATTGGGTACATCAAAACTTTTAAAGATTTCTATCGAAGGTGTTCTTATGGGTACTTTAAGAATGGTTTTTATGATTCCCTTTTGGATGGTATTCACTTGATGTATGTACTTAGATGTTGCAGATCCCCATCCCATGATTCCATATTCGATTCGAGAGTGACATAATGCGTAGTAGACTTTTTTCATATCATTTTTATTTCCACATTTCTAAGGTTTTTAAAGAAATATATAAGACTTGTGAGCTTTTCTGTAATACCTTTGATGTGTAGGTCCCCACTTAAGATTATCATCAATTACTACTCCAAGGTATTTTTATGTTTTTGTGATTTATTTATAATGGGGCAGCGACATTGGATATTATTTCTTTGACATTCATGTAATTTGAGGGTGTAGTGCTTGCCCTGGTTGATTCCTTGAGTCTATGGAGAACGTTAAATATTTAGTTTTGCTGACATTGAGGGTGAGAGAGTTTATTTGAAGCCAATTTTGAAGTTCATTAAGCCCTCGTTCAGCAACGTTAAAATGTTTCCGTCCAGTTTTCTTCTTGAAACATCAAAACGGTATCATCAGCAAAACTGATAATGTTTCCTTTAATGGGTAGGTTCGTGATATCATTTATGTAGATGATAAATAAAATCGGTCCCAATACACTTCCTTGAGGGACGCCGTAGTTTAAAGGCAATGGTTTGCTCTTTTGTTTGCCAATCTGTACATGTTGTTCTCGCCCTGTTATGTAAGTTGTTAATAAATCTATTGTTGTTTCAGCCATTCCTATTTGTTTAAGTTTAGATAATAGTATTTTATGGTCTATTGTGTCGAAAGCTTTTTGAAGGTCTATAAATAAGGCCAAACATTTTTTCCCCTCGTCTATATTTTTTATGGCTATGTTTGTAAGATTTTCTATGGCATCAGTGGTACTTAGATTTTCTCTAAAACCGTATTGGGATGGTGATAATATTTTATTATGTTCTAGAAATTGTACAATTTGCTTTTTCATGACAGTTTCCAGGATCTTTGAAAATGAGTTTAAAAGACTTATAGGTCGACAATTATATATATCCTTTTTGTTTCCATTTTTATATATGGGTATAACTGTGGCTTTTTTAAGACAAGGGAAGACACTTTTAGATATGGAAAGATTTACTAAATATGTCAAAGGGAAGGTCAGTTCGTTTTGTAATTGTTTTATTGTTTTATTTGAGATTATATCATTTCCCAAGCAAGTTTTATTAGCATCAAGGGTTGCAATCACGTTTCTGATATCATTACTGGTTATTTGAGATAACTTCAGTTTATTAACCTGGTTAAATTTCTCTTCAGTTTCTGTTGCAATTTTTTTTGTTGTATTTTGTTTTATTTTCTTTGCTAATTGTGACCCTATATTAGTAAAATATTCATTTATGTATTCGAGAACTTTGTCCGGATGATTTGTGAATGAAATTTGATTATTATCAATGTCTAGTTCGTCTATGGTCTTGTGGTTAAGAGAAGGTTTTGAATTTGTAATTTCATTAATGATCTTCCATAGTTTGCGGGAGTCATTATTACATTCGTCTATTTTCTTCTCATAATAGTTTTCTTTAACATTACGTAAAACATTTTTGCAGATGTTTCTGTATCTTTTGTAGTATCGTAGTATAAATATATCATGAGGATTTTGTTTAACTTTTCTTGGTTGATAACAATACTGTGAAAAAGTGGTTATACAAATGAACAAAATATTATGCTAGTATTCAATTTAAAAAAATAAAGAATAATGATTTGAAAAATACATTCGTAATGCGATAAATACATTAATAATGTGATAAATATATTGATAACGTGATAAATACATTAAGAATAAGATAAGCAAAACGCTTAAAATATATGAGTTGTACGAACTCTGATATAATGTACTGACATGTACATGTAATGGTATCAAACTGGTAATTAATAAAATTTGATACTTTAAGTTAATAGTTTTCTTTGAATACTAAAGACGGCAGCACTTTCGTTTGTAGCTAGCACGTGGGTGCTTCCATAGCAAATAAAATAGGTAAATATAGGGATGATAAATTAGAGATGGTTGGTATAGGAAATTGGGTGTACCTGCGGTTCCAGTTACCGGTGACCGGCGAGGAACCGGTTATTTATCCAGTTCTTTTTGGAACCGGTTCCTGGTGCCAGAAAAAATTCCACGAAGGAGATTTTTATGTTTAAATCGAAAAGTACTAGCAAATCGACAAAAGCTCCTCTCCAAAAAAGAAGTACTAGCAAATCGAAAAAAACCCGCTCCTCGAACAAATGATATCAATTTTTATTTTCCAAAAAAAGAACCGGTTCCTCAGAGAAAAAATATAAACAGTTCCAGTGACCGGCTTGGAACCGGTTCCTTTTAACCGGGACAGTAATATCGATCATCTCTACCACGAAGAAGATTTTTATAATAAGAAGTCTTGTTAAGGATGCTGTTAAGGCTTCCTGGGGTATTTTTTCTGAGGGAAAGCACTGGAACTGTGAATCCGGTTCCTCGTTTCTCGCCAAAAAAACCGCACCTTTCCGGCGAAAAGCATTTAATGGATATTCGCTATTTTTATTTTCCAAACAATGAAACCGGTTCCAGTGACCGGCTTGGAACTGGTTCATTTTAACCGGGACAGGAATACCGACCATATCTAATAAAAATAAAATATGGCGTGTAAGGAGTTTAAAACTACATGGGTGTGTTATATTTGAACTATGTACTCAATCGAGAAAATGACACATCATAAATTGGACGATGTTTTTTTGTTATAGCGTAGTGCTGGCCCTTGTTCGGTAGCGAGTGTGACTGTGTGCGATGTGTGACAGCACTAACAACCATAAACCATATGTGCCTAATCTGCACGCAGTTAGCCGCGAACTGCACAATTGCTCGTGTGATATCACCAACCCGCTGTTCCTACGGAAACCGCTTCGCTTCGCGCGGGGAGTGGCAAACTTTTAAAGAAAATTTCGCTAGTTTCCTGATAATTTTCTTTAAGTTAAAGTGATTTAATCTGATGTAACGGACAGAGTTTTAGTGGAAAATTAACGGATATTGTTTCGAGTTTTCTGTATGTGAAAGTGGTGATATCTTATCAGTGGATTGATCGAGGTAAATTTATTTGAATTTTAGTTGTAGGTCACACAATCAGAGTTGACTTAGGATTGTGTGTATTGGTGCATATGTATACACCACTTCCGGCAATGGTGTCCTTGCCGAACTTCACTGAAAAACAAACAGCATTTTGTCTTGTCACGGCTACTTATGACGGTCTCCGTGGTCGAGTGGTAAGACGCTCGACTACGAATCCAAAGGTCGCGGGTTCAAAGCCGACGTGCGCCAATAACTTTTATTTAATTAATATATGTCATAACACATTTTAATTCATATAAACATATTAAAAAGTATGTAGAGCGAATGAACGAAGAAAGGAGTGTGAAAAGAATATATGATGCAAAAGTGAATGGAAGAAGAAGTCGAGGACGCCCGAGAAAGACATGGCACGATCAAGTAAATCAAATACTTGAATCGGGTCATGTGAAGAGTCAGAATAACAGAAGAGTATATATGATACGATGTATGAATGTAAATGAAGCAAGAAGTGTGTGCCAAGACAGAGTTGTATGGCGGTCCGTCCTCTCTGCCTACCTCTGCGGGGAAACGGCGTGATGGTAGATACTCTAAGTATCGCCCTGGTGAAAGACCACCATTCAGAATCGAAACGTTGCTTGAAATGGCTTGAGCCGTGTTTGGTGACCAGATCTGAATAGCCAGGTACTTCCCAACCTCCCTCTTCCCGATCTCCTTCCCCTCCCCACTACCTTCAGCCTCACAACATACCCTATTTGGGTATGCCATAGTCTCACTGGCTCTAGACGGTTGGGAGCAGTTGAGACTCTTGTGCGGTATTCATATTTAAAAAAAAACATTGTCTTTAGCGAAAAAGGGACAACGTGCGTATACGTTGTTCGATATTTGAATATTACAAAGTTTTACGGTGGATTGTATTTATTATACCTATTAAAGATGATTTATTTTTTCAATTTAAAAAATGTTGTATGCAAGCAATGCATCCGTGTGAGTACTGTGTTCTAGTCAACTCTGAACGTGATAACGAAAATAGTAGGTATGTATATATAATGTCCTGTTTTATTTTGTGATATTTCATTAATTGGGAGCATTGGTTATGAAGCCAAAAATAAAATCAAAAACTGCGATAAATGTGGCTTCACCGTAATTTGTCAAGTGCCTTCGGAAGGCGAAACAGCTGTCATGCGAAAAAATAACTTTGCCTTACGAACTTTGATAAATGAGTACGTTGCAAGGTATCTGGCCATACAGATCTAGTCGCTAAACATGGAAAAAAAATTGACTCTGAATGGTGGTCTACCACCAGGGCAATACTGATAGTAACCTCAACTCTGGAACGCGACGCACATCAATTTCAATTATATGCGAAGATACCCACGTAAATTTAAATAAATAAATGTCGTTTGCCGGGGTTCGAACCCGCAACCTTTGGCTTGCCGCTCTTTACCCATGGATGCCCTGGGCGCCAAAATATTTCGACCCTGGCTCGTACGCTATCTGCAATGGAATTTCCTGTTTGTAATGTTTTTTATCGTGAAAACACACACACTGCATTATTTACTCATAATATTCATTTTTAGACCGATAGGAAAGACAAAGGACCAGAATTTATCAGTTCAACACGAAAGATACTCTCAGTTTCACCCTGCTGAAAGACCACTATTCAGAATCGAATATTCAATTGTGAGGTTATGCTTGACTCAAAGGTTTGATAGATCGACAAGTTTCATAATTGCAACCTTCCATTTATTTCAACATTTATTTGTCAGATGTAATTACATTGGTATTAAAAAAAATCCTTAGTGAGTACATACGGAGTGTACCATTTGGGAGAAGGCTTGACTCAAGCGACACAAGTTTAGGACTTTTTTTAGCTTTTTTTCGCTTCAGGTAACTCAGTGTGCATTATTTTTTCAAAAACCAAACAAGGTACTGTTTATTGTAAAAAAAAAACTTTGAAGTTCTCTGGTGTAAACTTCTCAAAATAGCGCTTCAGCCCTTTTTAGCCTTTTCAGCGACGATATATTTAATATGTTTTCGTTGTAAATAAACGTATTTTTAACAATGTTATCTCCACCTATACAAAACTGGAACCGGCATGATAATATTGTATTATGTCCACCTCAGTAAATTTTTTATTAAATGAGGGGCTTAGAAGCAAAGGCAGCAATCTCCTTCATTTAAAATTATTTATTGGCAAGTTGATTTAACGTTTAATGCACTTTTCTTTTGTGAATATGTTGATAAATTTAGAGATAATTGTTTCAAATTGTTCCTAGTTTAATGTGCACTAACATTTTTTTACACTTCATTCTCCATTTCTTTATAATAATCATTCAAAAGTTGACAATGCTACAGAACCGTAATTGGAGATTGCTGCCTTTGCTTCTAAGCCCCTCAAATGGTCAATCATTGGAAGTATGCAAAACCTTTTTTTTTTAAACGTTAAACATATTTCAATTACTTCAAGTTTTAAACCTCCGTTTTGACCGCACTGTCAAAAAAACTGCAAGGGAAATAATTTTTGCTATCTAAGAGGGAGACATTTTAATTACTGTCCAAATATTATTTTCTTGTGTAACGACAGAGAACAAAACATGTTTAAAATTCTCTAAAATAGAGCAATGAGAATTATACCTAGGTATTGATGTTTATACATAAAATGAAGAAAAACTTGTTACCAAAATATTTTTTTTGATAAAATTAAATAAATCAGACTACCAGAAAAGAATAAAGCCAACACACAAAATAGCTTAATTTACAAAGGATGAAATCTTGGAGTGACAATGTATGGAGAGAGAGCTAATTATTTTTACCCAACCTATACAAACTTGCGATAAATCACTTTCTCCGGGTTTTCACGTCGTACACCATGAGAGAGAAAGAGACAGCAAATATAATACACCGCTTCTATGCACTGTCGCGATGACCTTGGTCTCCTGGGCTACCGCGGGACTCCGCCCTCATTTTTTTATTATGCCACTAAACTTGACACAACCAAACGGTTTTTTAGATTATATGCTATATTTTTGTTGATAACAATACTATGAAAAAGTAGTTATACGAATACACAAAAACGAGCTCTGGACCAATTTTAAGAAGAGTAGCATGGAAAGGCTTCGGGTCCAGTACAACAACGCCTACCGCATGATGTTCAATCTTCCCAGGCACTGCAGTGCTTCCGGTATGTTCACCGAGGGGCGAGTTCCAGGTTTTGCAGCCCTTATGAGAACCAGGGTAGCAGGAATGCGGGAAAGGATTAACAACTCCAGAAATAACCTCATCATGGAATCCCGTCAGATCCCGAACTCAAGCATAGAAGCGCATTGGAGTAAATTATTGGCCCCATCAATCTTAACGCTGCCAGGATGGACTCCCTCTTGATGGCGTTGCAGAAATGAGGCCTAATATACTCCATTAATATTTTCTTACTTATATTCTTTAATTTATTTACTTTTATCTACATTATTATTATTTTTACATATATTTTTATTTTATTATTTATTTATTTACTTCTTATGAATTTCTGTTCATTTTTTATTTTGTTTCTATTATTATTACAATGGATTGATATCAATTATGGAAGGTATTGCATTGCACTACTCCTGCATACCTTCCGGAATAAAACTTTTTATTATTATTATTATTATTATGTCTATATATGATATGAATGGATGTATAAATACCGTAGCCTTAGTCTTAGCCACGCCCAGGTGCGCCGAGTCATGTTAAAATCATCAAAAACAAGTCCAAAACTGACTTCACTGCCTTGGCTTGGGCTACCTCTAGTATACTCTCGTCTTACGAATACAGAAGTTGCGGGTTCAAACCCGGCGTGCGCAAATAAAATTTATTTGATGAAATTGGAATTAACTTTAAAGCATTATTGCTTATTTTTTTTAAATATTTAAATAATATCTACCTTTTCACAGTATTTTTATCAACAAAAATATAGCATCTAACCTAAAAAACCGTTTAGTTGTGTCAAGTTTAGTGACATAATAAAAAATGTGGGCGGAGTCCCGCCGTTAACCAGCGAAGATAGCCAGCTTAAGATCATTGCGACAGTATATAGAAGCGGTCCAAGAAATTTGTTGTCTCTTTCTCTTTCATGGTGTACGATGTAAAAACTCGGAAAAAGTGATTTATTACAATTTCGGATGGGTTGGGTAAAACAAATTAGCTATCCCTCCATATATTGTTACTTCAAGGTCTCAACCACTCGGTCGTCTAACGACATTTCTGTCAGTTTATCTCCTCAGTAATGTGAATATATTTCAAAAGTCATATTATTGAATAGATCAAGACACGTGGTGCCATCTATCGTCGGCCGCTGCCACAAATCTGATAATTGATAATAATTACAACGCTGGCTTCATTGTAAGTACACCTAACCGGGGTGTGTTTGTGTGAGTGCACCGCTAATATCGCAATATAACACGTCTAAATATTTTGATACACAGTCACCAGCGATAAGGCGATAAAGGAACGTTTGATATCAACTCCAGATAAGCACTAAATACTGAATTCAAGAAACGCTTCCACGTCGAAGTCATTCAAAATTCTAACAGATGTCCTTTTAATCGTGGAATAAGTGAATTAAGTGTTAAATCCAACGAAAATATAGTGATCTGCCGTTTCGGGATTGACATTTTCAAGGGTATGTCCCTTTTTCAAGTTACATAAGTCCAATAATGTCTCCGTAAGTCAATAATGTCTTCATTTAAGTCAAATACATCCATGTTCATCTGTTACACCTGACTTTATTGATATTTTATTTGATATTCTGGAGTTTTTCATGTCGGTATCTCTATAATTTTTATAACTGGGAACTTATTTATTTGCCTTTCAATGTATGCTTTACGATAGATTAGCCACAATTTTCACACCTGTAAAGAGCAAGATAACTTTAAGATATATATATATATATACAATGTACGGAGTCGACAAGTCGGATAATCTTTTTTTATCAACAAGCAATACAAAATTGCAAGTATTTTTTTTTAATGCAAACTTATTTGTAGGATTGTTTCAACAAATGATATTAAAATAGTGAAAATTGTATTATAACTTTGTATAAGATAAATTTTATTAAGAAAAAAATAATAACCGACCGGTTTCGCTTGGCCTAAGCGTCATCATGGTATAAAATTAAACTAAACAAAAAACAGAGTGTGTAGTTGTATATAGTCGTACAAACAGAGGGAGAACACAATACAAAATAAAATAAGAGAACAGTAAGAAAACAAAAGAGTAACATTTAAATTATAACAAAGGAACAGAGAGAAAGAGACAGATAATATGATATAAAAGAGACAAAACGTCAACTGAGAACAGTGGGAACGTGATAAAAAAATATACCTAATATTAGACTACTGGACAAAATTAACTGATTATTAAGAATAAGACTATTAATTTTAATGACTTTCTTTATTTCTAGTGCTTCTAAATTACTTAATCTGTTGCCAAGACCATTTTATGAAGAATATGGGCACCGGTGCTTTTATTGAAGGTGTGATCTTTACTAATAAGATTATTGGCGAATTCAGAAAAACCGTGGTTATTTAAACATCTTCAATTCTAATATTGACATTACGGCTCGTTTTACCAATATAAAATGCAGATCAATCACTACAATCCAATTTATAAATTCCCGAGTGACTTAGCTTGTCATTTTTATTCTTGGCATTGATTAGAAATAAAAGGCAGGTCGTTTATCAAAAACAAAAAAAAACTGTGGTCTTTTCAATGACGTTACATATATAGACACGTCATAGCCTTAGAATATTAACACAAAATGTGGCAAGCAAAACACACACGTTACCAGTAAATTCATCATTCAAATATCGGTCATGTGTGACAAAGATAGACATTCATAAAATATATGTGTATGAACGAAACAGATCCGAAGTTCGGACCGCGTTCCATACTTGCTTGAAACAACCTCAAGCGACGCGTGACCGTTTAGTACTACATCGGCTTAAACACCAATCACACCAACTAGCGTGAGCTTTCCACTTTGAGAGCGCTACAACTTGTCTATATATATATGTAACGTCATTGGGTCTTGTACACAAGTAAGTTATTATTTAATTTTCGTTAATATGTCAAAACACAAAGTGATTACTCTCTACGAAGATATTAAACTACATCATTTAGATTGATACGTTAATTCTAATTGTAAAATTAAAATAAACTGTAATATGCAGGAACTTATTTAAATATTAGATAAGTCATGATTTACATCTCTGTAAAACAAGTGTAGTAACCTCAGAGCAATAATATACATGAGAGAGCGCTGTAGTCAGTTTTTACGAGGTTTGCCGGACTCGGCTAGACCTGGGCGTGGCTGGGACGAAGGCTAGGGTATTTATACATCCATTCATATCACATATCGACATAATGTTTTTGTTTATTCGTATAGACACTTTTTCACAGTATTTTTATCAATAAAAATATAGCATATAACCTAAAAACCGTTTATTTGTGTCAAGTTTAGTGGCATAATAAAAAATGTGGGCGGAGTCCCGCGGTGACCCAGGAGCTTAAGATCATTGCGACAGTACATAGAAGCGGTCTATGAAATCTGTTGTCTCTTTCTCTTTCATGGTGTACGACGTAAAAACCCGGAAAGAGTGATTTATCGCAAGTTTGTATAGGTTGGGTAAAAATAATTAGCTCTCCATCCATATATTGTTACTGCAAGGTTGTATGCAAGCAATGCACCTGTTTGAGTACTGTGTTCGACATAACATTGCCTTCCATAGTATAATAATATAAGTATGTATTTAACAAAGATTATTAATTATTAACCTAACCCATGACACATTCGAACTACACAAGTGAATTCTTGTACAAAATTTGTCACAGCTGAGTTTATTCGGAAGGGAATACTTCTAGGCGGGCATTCCCACTAATAAAACGTTTCCACAAATGCTAAAATAATACAGCAAAATATTTAAATAAAAACCCAAACAAATCCTCCGAAAGGATCAGCCCTCTACAGCCATTCCCGCAATTTAGTGTGTAGAATTTTGCATAGCGAAAATCATAATTTCTTCTTTCAACAACCTTAAAAAAATTATCTTTTTAAAAAAAAAACAAGGGTTCGGTAATTAATCAAAAAAGTTTTTTAAAAGGGGTTGAAAGCTCCCGGTGCCTTTTTTAGGACACTCAAAAATCAATCGAAGAATTGATCACAATTTATTTTTACAACGACATTATTGTAGAATAGAGATGGTTGATATTCCTGTCCCGGTAAAAAGGAACCGGCGATATTATTTCTCTGAGGAACCGGCTCCTTTTTTTGGCAAATAAAAATTGATATCATTTGTCCGAGGAACCGGTTTTTTGTTGATTTGCTAGTACTTTTTTGGGGAGGAACTTTTGGAGATTTGCTAGTACTTTTCGATTTGAATATAAAATCTCCTTCTTCTGGCACCAGGAACCGGTTCCAAAAAGAACTGGATAAATAACCGGTTCCTCGCCAGTCACCGGTATCTGAAAGCGCAAGTACACCCAATTCTGATATCGACCATCTCTACTGTAGAACTTCGGTTTCATATTCCTTCTATAAACGTGTTTGTTCTCCAAAACATTCGATTTTCAAATTGAATTCACCAAGAAATATGGTAATTAGAATAATCCGTTTCATTTTTTATTTATATAAAAATGATTAGTACAAATGTATAACGTACTTTTTAAATGTATCATAAAGTACATACCTGTATTTATAAATTATTCACTAGCGGAATCACTTTTGCCTCCTTTTGAAGATTTCGCGGAAATGCGACATTGTATTGTCGTTGAACAGATTCATCGCTCGCACTGCTACAGCCTTCTTCGGCTGGTGTTTTTGTAAGAACATTTTGATAATAATAATATTTGGATAATTTGTACAGCGCCGTTTTTGTGAAAAATCACCCCAAGGGCGCTGTACGCAATTTAATATCTAGTTAATATTAATTATAATTTAATATTAATTGATGTATAGTTTTAGCTATTTTTTTTCTTCACCTTCCCTGTAATCAAATAACAAAATACTTTTAATGTAACGTACTTGTGTCAGAAATTTTCTTCTACTTTTTAGACAAACTGCCTCAAAAAATATGACCTCTGAACACACCAGCTGTTATTGAATAGAAAAAGACGCCGGAAATTTTATTTGCTAACGGACAAGTTTTCTGTGAACAAATAACAATGGACTGACAAGCCAAACTTTAACTGAAACTTGACAGATTGGTAGATACCCTCAGTATTGCCCCGGCGAAAGATTTTTGCTGTGTTTAGTTACCAGAATTAAATGATAATACAAATAATAAGGGTATAATTCTCCAATGTCCAGAATGTCAAGACTTGTTAACTCAAGCCATGGTCTTGAAATTTTTGGTAGCAGTCTAAATGATTTTTGTCATTCTTTACGACTCTACCAAAACTTTGACTAGACCATGGCTTGAATGTTCTCTCTTATGTTTATTTTGTCCTATTTTTGTCATCGCTTCATTTATTATTATGTATGTGCTATTCTATCTTTGTTGCTTTTTTTTACATTTCGTGTTTTATGTATCTTTTTTGTAATTGGACTTTATTCCGTCAATTTATAAATAAATAAATAATAAATAAATTTATTACAATATGCGGTGAGGTTAGTGCAGTCCCACACATTCCATATATAAAACATACAATAAGTAATAGACAAATGCAACACAAAAAATAAGCCATAAACTATAAAAATAATATTGAAATATAAATATAATAATTAGCCTTTAGGGCACAGGTTCTCAAGCATATTTCGACCACCGCCCACTTTGAGATTTATAAAAAAACTAGTGCCCCACATTTTTTAACTTACCTTTTTACATTACCATCTGTTGCGGATCATAAAAACAGAATATTTGAATATTGAGAAATTTCTTCAAATTGTGTGGTCGAAATGCAAGGATTTTGCTTCTGTCATGAGCGTATTTTTCTCGGTCCCTACGTGCCGGATTTGAACGTTATTGTGAATTTGTAATGAGATTGATGAAATACAGATGATTCTTAAATAAAAACATGATAAATTGGAATAATAAGAAATTTCATCAAATAAGTGGTCAAAATGCAAGAATTTAGCTGGTGACATGGTCACATTTTTCTCCGTCTCTAGGTGTCGGATTTGTACTTTATTGTGAAGTGTTAATGAAATTGATAAGTTCCAGATTATTCTAAAATAAAAACAGAAGAAATTG
Organism: Drusus annulatus; assembly: GCA_022651775.1. NCBI lineage: Eukaryota > Metazoa > Arthropoda > Insecta > Trichoptera > Limnephilidae > Drusus > Drusus annulatus. The sequence goes on from JAGWCC010000139.1 coordinate 53,543, forward strand.
TATTATAAGGAAATTTCATTGAGTGATCAAAATGCAAGGATTTTTCTTCTGACATCATTCTTCTGGCGTTTTTCTCCGTCCCTACGTGTCGGATTCGTACGTAATTGTGAATTAGTAAAAATATTCAAGGGTTACATATGATTCTTAAATAAAAACATTAGAAATTGGTATATTAAGAAATTTCTTCAAATGAATAGTCGAAATTTTGGGATTTTTCTCCGTCCCTGTGTTAGATGCGTACGTAATTGTCAATTCGTAAAAATATAGAAAGGTTACAAATGATTCTTAAATAAAAACATTAGAAATTTGAATATTAAGAAATTTCTTCATAATATGTGGACAAAATGCAAAGATTTTGCTTCTGACATGAGCGCGTTTTTCTCCGTCCCTACGTGTCGGATTTGTACGATATTGGTAATTTGTAATGAGAGTAAATTTGTAATAAGACTGGTTCAGATGATTCTTAAAACAGTTTTTGCAGATTTAATTTTTAAACATGCATTATTATATGAATAGGATAGACCGACCATAACCTGGGTACAGTTGAGAGATTTGCTTCTGCAGCCAAAATTCTTGGAAGGCATTCTTGAATTTAATTTTTAATTCTTCGTTAGTCAGTTCTGAAGTTATTCTTCTAACTGGGATGATCCTGCTGTGTGGACATTTGAAAAATGATCCAACACCCAGTCTGGTATGTCCATCTTTAAAATGTCCTGGAATCGTTCCTTAAAATCATCGTCGAAATTATCTGACAGCAAATAATTAAGTCATCGCCCATATGGTACACATATTTCACGAAATTCACGAAATCGAGTTTGACAGATCAAAAGGCCATTTTTGTCAACTTCCGGATAATACAGATTCATAAAATAAAAAGCGGGAACGAGACTAGTGCATGCGCGAGGGACTATAGTTTTTTCGTCCATACAAGTCTCCAAGCATTCAAGCCTAAAATCGTATCTCAAGAATTTCGGATAGGGATAGGATCGCCGCGATCGACCGAAAATGTTTGTATGAAAAAATATATCGGAAATCACAGACAATATTATTTGGTTAACTTAACCATGGACTACGTACATAGAATATAAATGTGCATCCACGTTATTAGATGCGTAAGCGACTCTAATTTGACGGTCTATATGGTACACCAAGAATTCGAGTAGTAAATCTCATCTAAAGTGGTTTCGTGTTTAGATTCCGTTGGATTTTTATAGTTTGTCTGCCGTCGCCCCTCTAAATTTCTTTAACGCCCCCTAATTTTCTTTAAGTCTCTTACTGCCCCCCAGAAAACCTCCAACGCCCACAAGGGGGCGTAATCGCCCACTTTGAGAAAGACTGCTTTAGGGAGCTGTTGCAATTAGGTTGTGAGGGGTTAAAATCTTTCTCCAGTGTGCGTCGATGCTTGAGGCTGACTGAGGCATATCCAGGCGTCTTCTTCCTCTTTCCCATCTCCTTCCCTACTTCAGCATATCAATATACCTCTATAAATGCTGGCGTTGGCTCTGGACAGTTGCATGTGCAATGTGCAGTATCCACATATTTTTTATTTTTTTAAATGACAAAAATGAAATTATTTTCAGATATCCAGCTTAGCGGCAACAAGAGAATGCCATCTGTCGGCGGCGCCCACAACTAGCCACGGCGCAATGGCCAACGGCAACCTGAGGCCGCTGAAGGTGACCACGGTGGGCGATGGCATGGTCGGTAAGACCTGCATGCTCATCGTCTACACCAGGAAGGAGTTCCCGCAGGACTATGTCCCCACAGTGTGAGTTGATTCGATGGACTGCTTTCTCCTTGGCGTGGTGCTGGAGAGTTGGTGGAGGTCATATGGAATGTTGAGATTATTCAATCCTCAGAGCAGTCATATACAGGAGGGATAGATTTGCGAAGCAGTGTAGTCAGGATTGTTGATTTTTTCCTGACTCGGGCGTTGTTAGGGTTTTCATGGACACACCTTCATAGCACATGTCGACATAATGTTTTATTATTTGTAAAACCACGTTTTCACAATATTGTTATCAACACAAATATTGTATAAATAGACAAAGTCACCCGCGCGCGCCTGACCTAAGTTAGTTCCAATATAAATAAATAAAATTGTCGACAGTGCATTTTTGTTAAGATCTTGAAAATCGAAAACACCAAACATAGCTAAAGCCATTTCAACCAACTTTTCGATTCTGATTGGAAGTGAAAGACCACCATTCAGAGTATCTACTTCTCTGAATTAGTAAAAAGAGCTAACCGTAATATTATTATAAGTAAAAAAAAAACGAAAATACAAATACCAAAAAATGCATACGCTTGTTATCCCCCTTTCGCTAATAACAATAAGCAGGCGAACCAATACAATTATTTTATTCTTTTTTTTTTTTAAGTCAGACAAACATTCCCGGGTTACGAATAACCTGACAATATTTGAAAAACTCCTACTGCCATCATAATAAGCGGAAGATGTTGCTTGTGCAATGATGAAGGACTTAGCCAGCAAAGGAATTGAACGCACGACGCCTGGGAATCCGACGCGTTCAGCTACCGATTGGTCAGTGAAAGTACGCACCAACTCTAATTGAGTGACCTTTAGTAATACTTGTTTGTGGATTTAGTAAGATGTTACTCCTTGGAAAACAAGGTTTGAATCTTGCGATGGTGACGACAAGTTGTCAAATTGACGTTGAATTATTTTATGAAAAACATTACCTTTTGGGAAATAATTAATTAATAACAATTATTAATCTGATTTTTAGATTCGACAATTACGCTGAGAACATCACGGTCGATGGCAACCGGTACAACGTGACGCTGTGGGACACGGCGGGGCAGGAGGACTACGAGCGCCTCAGGCCGCTGTCTTATCCCAACGTGAGTTGTTCATTAACATCTAAATAACACCCCCACCTGACGTAGTTCACGTTAATTGTTCTAATTACGTAATTCTACCAATGGATACCCGAGAATAGAATGGTTCACATTCCTTGCTCAAAAATTAGCACACTTTATTGTGGATTCTAAATCAGCTAATATATCAACAACACAAATGTGAAACAGTAAAAAACAGAAAACAAAAAGACAATGGTCACAACCGAGACTCGAACTCGGATCCTCTACTCTATCCGGAAGTAACGCTTCAACCAATTCAGCCATTGAGTTCTTATTAGAAAACCGACATTTTTAATCGATCTCATATTTTTCATTGAAGATTGTTGATATTATTTCTTCAGTTTTCCTCCGATTATTTTCAATCTAATTATCCCTGTCTTTTTAATTTTCTGGCCTTTTCTGTTTCATATTTGTGTTATTATTTCAATATTGAAAAAAAAAACATTAATGCTTTAAAGTTAATTCGTATTTCAATTCTTTAATATTGATAAATCTATCGGGTGGTTGAAGGAACCAAAGTGCGGTCCAGCTAATTATTAAGTTTGAAAATTGTGCTTTCAGATTATCAGGTCCTAAAGCTTGAAATAAACTTCTACAGAAACTTTAATAAGATAGATTTAAAAAAAAACTCAACAGAAATCAGAGTGAAACTCAAAACAAATTCCTCTGAAAATGGTATCAAAACAATATAAAAAATATATCTAAAATAGAAAGACAAAAAGCCTAAGGGTCAGCACCCAAAAAATACACTTTTTGGCTTTCTAGTACACACAAAACAAGACATTATTTATCTGTAAATTCAATACAGGTAGCTAGAAAAGTGTCTTAAGGTTTTCAGTGAATACTATTTTTAAACATCAATCATTTAAATTCTTTACGTAATGTATTACTGGAATTTTAGCTAAAACTATCAAAAATGCCTTTGCTTGTTTTCAAACTGCACCTTTTACTTTTTTTAAATGTAGAATGTTTTTTTTAATAGAATTTAAAGGACTATAGTTAAAAAATATATTCACTAGAAACCTCAGAATTTTTTCCAAGTACTCCAAGAAAATTTCCATATAAATTATTTGTAGTATTGCTTGTATTAGAATACTACAAAGTGACGTTTAGCGTCATTCTTGAGTGTTGACCCTTAGGCAACTTTGGTCAAAAATGAGTTAAAGTTTTGATTAGCTTTTTTCAGCATCGAATGCTCTGACTTTCGTTTAATTCTGAAGACTTTTGTGGCCCTTCAGCCACCTAAAATATATTTACCGTTTGGGAAAAGGCTTGACTCAAGCGACACAAGTTTGGGTCTTTTTTAGGTTTTTGCCGCTTCAGGCAACTTAGTGAGAGCATTGAGTTACCTGAATGAACTTTTTTCGAAATCTAATCAGTTACTGAAGTTTTATGAATTTTATTGTTAAACAAAAAAACTTTAAAGTGCTCTGGTGTATACTTCCCGAAATGACGCTTCAGCCCTTTTACCTCTCCGGCGACGATATATTAGTAAAGCTGGAAACCTTATCTTATGACTTAAGCTGGATTCACACCAACGTTCGGATCAGCTCAGTGACGATACTGTTCCGCATGAGAGCTTATTGATATGGTATGAATATCAATCAAGGAGTATGGGCCAAGACAAAGTTGTGTGGCAGTATATCCTTCTGCCCACCCTTGTGATATTTGACTACTTAGTTAATTAAATAATTATTTTTATGTGTAAAAATACTTTTTTTTTATTCGAAACCATTTTTTTATCACAAAATAATATTTTTAATAACTAATTATTATTAAAAATATTATTTAGTGTAGTAGTTAAATAGTGTAGTAGTTAAATATCACAAGGGTGGGCAAAAGGATATACTGCCACACAACTTTGTCTTGGCACATACTCCTTGATTGATATTCATACCATATCAATAAGCTCTCATGCGGAACAATATCGTCACTGAGCGGATCCGGACGTTGGTGTGAATCCAACTTTAACCTATAAAAAATAAGAATATTTATCTATGTTAAAAATTAATTTGCTTAAATTTGTAATTTTTGAGTTTATGGAGGATGTAACAGAACCGTACTCAACTGGCTTTTAACAGCGATTTCAAAGCTCAATTAAATTTAAAATGGTGAAAGCCATTTTGCTCTAAGATGACCTTTTTCTATTAAAAACAAAATAGAAATATATATCTTTCGCATGTCGCCCTTGGCTAGAACCTTCGGCCAGATCCCTCATGGTACGCACCGTCCTATTCACGCACTTGGTGGATGGTGCGGGAGGGGAAAGAATTTATAATTTATTAGTATTACTAAATGTAGCCTTCGAGCGAAATGGCATTTTTTTAACTTCAAATAAGTTGAGAAATCGCCTGTTTAAAGTGAGTCGAATACGTCCTGTGACATCCCTCATAGGTTACTTGTACAGTGTGAACATAAATATAGGAGTAATTTTCGAAGTAAATGTACATAATTTGATGTATTAAGCCTCAGCAATGAAAAATGGCTTTCTAATAGAATTTATAATATTTAATAATTTTATTCACCCTTAGACATTTTTCTAACTACCCGGATAGAATTAACAGATCATTTGTAGTATTGCTTGTATTAGAATCCTACAAAGTGTGAATTGTTGAAAGTGCTGACCCTTAAGTAGGAAAATATTTGCTATCGAAACATCACTAACACTAAAAAATTCCAATTTTAAGCAAATAATTTTTTTACATAGATAAATATTTTTTTATAGTTCAAGTCATAAGGTTTCCAACTTAACTAATATATTCTAAAGAAAAAACACTTAAATGTATTTAAAGAAATGAAAAAATAAATTTGTATAAGACCACGTATATTATTTTATTTTTTTACGACTGACCGGTTTCGCTTAGCCTAAGCATAGTCAGGGTATAAAATTAAACTAAACAAAAAATACAAAGTGTGTAGTTAAATATACAAACATAGTGAGAACAAAATAAAAAATAAAATAACAGAACAATGATAAAACAAAAGAATAACATTTAAATTATAACAAAGGAAAAAATAAATTAAAATAACATCCGTGGTCTTATACAGAGTTATTTATTCATTTCTTTAAATATTTCAAACCACAAAGTGATTGCTTTCTACTAAAATACTAAAATGTATTTTTTTTCTTTTTTTCAGACTAACTGCTTTATAATATGTTATTCGATATCCAGTAGATCGTCCTACGAGAATATAGAGCACAAATGGTTTCCGGAAATCAAACACTTTTCTCCAACCATTCCACTTGTATTAGTAGGTAAGTTCACTCTCAAACATTACTAACGATATACGAGGCCTGTTCAAAAGAAAAGGTGAATTTAGAATATGTACATTCGATTTTCGATTTTTTTATTATTGTTATGTTGGAACACATATGTTTATCATATGTTAGCATTATCAGCCATTATGGATTAGTGGTTTGTTTTTGACAACTGGAAAGGTTAGTCACGTTTTTGTGTGTTCTTCGATTTTTTTACTTTTGAAAAAAATGGATCAGAGATTATGTATTAAATTTTGCGTTAAAAATGGAATAAAGTGCTCCAACGCACTTAAAATGTTGACTGTGGCATTAGGCGAGTCTACTTTGTCTCAAAAAAGTGTTGATAAGTGGTACAAGCGCTTTACAGAAGGCCGAGAAGATGTTAATGACGATGAGCGTCCTGGAGTTGTGGAAAAACAAAAAACATATGTGTACCAGCATAACAAAAATAAATAAAATCGATAATCGAATGTACACAGCCCGCGAAAATTCAAAATTCACCTTTTCTTTTGAACAGGTTAGGTACTTATTTTTATTAGTTGAGGTGTTTTTTTTTATTTCCACAAAATCCGAAACAGCAACGCCTCCTACTGCAAAGTTAAGTGTGACAATCTGAAGTGGTATCGCAAATCTTTGGCACATTGCTTGGCTGTTATTTTTTACGTTTATTCATTTATTGGAAAAACTCAATTCAAAATGTCCACCAATGAAATTTAAAAAATATTAAATTTAGAATTTTTATACTTATTTTTTTTATTTTTTATGGCAGCATCAGTTAAATATTAAATACATTTACGTCACCAAATTCAACAGTGTACAATCTATGCAGTCTGTGCACACATTTGACAGAGTGAAATAATTTAAAATTAATATAATTTCATCAATGAGCCACTTGTGTTAGTTTTTCATTCAATTTGAACAGATAATATTTAAATATATACTGAAATAATAAAAAAAAAGTATATTTTGCGGCACGTTCCAGAGGGGTGGATACTTTAAGTATCGCCCTGGTGAAAGACCACCATTCAGAATCGAAACGTTGCTTGAAATGGCTTTAACCGTCTTTGGTGACCAGATCTGAATAGCCAGGTACTTCCCAATCTTCCTATTCCCAATCTCCTTCCCCTCCCTATTACCTTCAGCCTCACAACATACCCTATTTGGGGATGCCATAGTCTCACTGGCTCTAGACGGTTGGGAGCAGTTGAGACTCTTGTGCGGTATTCAGATTTCTAAAAAAATGTTAAATTAATAATTTTAAATAAACAGACGTGCACGTAAAATTTCTACCGACTAGATTGGGTAAAATATATTTTATTTGTATCGGCTCATTCAGCCAAGTTCATAGAATCCTACAAATTGACATTGAAATTTTTATATGCTGACATTTTATTTGATGTATTTCAACGGATTTGGAAGTCATACGAGCTGATTAAATTCATGCTTTTATAATATAAGTAGGTATCACGTACATCTTTTAATATTTGGAGACCAAATGGGGCTTTTTAAAATATTTATTTATTTATTCATAAACTAACAGACTATTGTTCAATTACAAAAAAAATACATAACACGAAATAGGAAAAAAGAGCAACAGAAAAAGAACAGCACATACACAATTTTATAATGAAGCAATGATAAAAATAGGACAAAATATACATTACAAAGAACATTAAAGTCAAAGGTCAAGTCAAAGTTTTGGTAGAGTCGAAAAGAATGTCAAAAATCATTTAAGCTGGTACCAAAAATTTCGAACCATGTCTCAACATTCTGGACTGTAAATAATGATACCCATAATTTGTAGAGTGATGATTGAGGAACAGCAATTCATTTGTGTTTGTTTTTTTTTTTATTTTATTTTTTTAATCTTAAAAAGAAAGACAAACATTCTTGGGTTCATTCATGAATAACCTGACAATATTTTAAAAACTCCTACTGCCAACATAAGAAGCGGAAGATGTCGCTTGTGCAATGATGGAGGACTTAGCCAGCAGATGAATTGAACGCACGACGCCCGGGTGGGAATCCGACGCGTTTGTCCACTCAGCTACCGACCGGTCATCAATAAGGTGTTTTCTGATTAGCGAAAAAACCTTAAATTTCGCAGGAATCAAAAATGTTATATTTTCAAGAAGTTGTCGAGTTTATGAAAATGAGAAAAAAATTATGCCTAAAAAAAGGGGGTAATTTTTTGCGTATGTTTTTGTTTAATTTAACATGTCCTCCACATCACAGGTGAACTCTTAGCGTGGAGGACAATGTATATAAAATATTGTAAATAAACATGAAGTTAAGTAAATAAAAAATATATAAAAAAATAATCTTTCTTGTATTATTCCAGCCACAAAGATAGACTTAAGGAACAGCAGTACCAAAGATGAAAAGCTCGTGACGACACAAGAAGGAAAAAAACTTAAAAAGAAAATCAAGTTAGTACCTACCTGTTTCTGTACAATTTTAATGCAATCTCGACCCATAACCATAAAAAAAAATCTAGCAAATTACTCGGGTAGCTATGGCGTCATGAAATTGCGAAGATTTCTCTGCTTGGCATTACTAGATCAATGCTACTATTTTCAGCTCATATTCATCACAAATTTAAAAAAAAATGGCAAATTTTTGTTTTAACCTACTTGACAATCTCTACCTTGTTTATTTTTTCAAATAAAAATATTAACTTGCCAACAAGTTTCGTCAACAGCGTGACATCTTCAGGACACATTCAAAATAAAATCAAATACACGTTTAACACGTTCATTATCATGCTTATCAGCGCCCTTGAGGTGATTTTTCACAAAAACGGCGCTATTCAAATTATCCAAATATATATTGCTAACTAAAATTCGTACAAACCTGTATTAGTGCCATATGAATGACGGATCAATTCAAACTGACGAACAGTGACGGGTTCAAATCGAAGAGGCGGAAAAACGCGCGTGGCGCGTTGTGCGCATACCGGTCACATGTCTGTCAACGCGCGAGGCGCGGTGTCAGCAATGAACGTGTTTAAAGAACTCTTTAGCCTGTTACAGGATATAAAGGAATGCTATGTTTAATTTGTTACAGAGCCGCCGCCTTCGTGGAGTGTTCAGCGCTGACGGGCGAGAATCTGCTGGCGGTGTTCGAGGAGTCCGTGAGGTCTGCCGTCAGGAAGCGGCCTGTTACCACCAGCTCGTGCGTCATCTTATAGAGACGACCAATACTGTTCCAATCTCTCATAGAGACAGCCAACACTGTGCCAATTTACTGTGAATAGTGTAACATCATTCCAACCTCTTGTAGAGACAGCCTATACCGTACATAAGCAGTGATAATAGCAACTGTAAATGGTGTTACATCGTGACAATCTCACATAGAAACAGCCAACACTGTGCTTATTGACGGTGAATGGTGTTATATCGTGCCACTCTCTAATAGAGACAGCCAACACTGTGCCTTTCAACTGTGAATGGAGTTACATCGTGACGACCTGTTAAAGAAACAACCAACCCTGTGCCAATATCTCATTGATACAGCCAACACTGTACCTACCATATGTGAATGGTGTCACACTCTGCAAATCTCTTATAGAGGCAGCCAACACTGTGTTGATCTCTTATAGAGATACTCAACACTTTGTCAAACTTCAATGGAGATAACAAAAGCCGTGAAAAACTCGTGTAAAGACAAAACACTGTGTCAATTTCGTATAGAGACAACCAATACATGTTTGAATTAGTTGATAGTGTGCCTACCTTTAATATGGACAGCCAATTCTTAATGGTGTTACAACCATCCAACCTCATATAGAGACAACCAACACAATATTAGAAACTGTCGACAATGTATCAAAGTCTAATACGGACAATCAAATTAACAGTATTAAATCGTGCCACCCTCTGACATAGATGATCAACACTGATCGAAACAATAAAAGAGAAATTACGCCGTATGAGAGACAATTCGGCCATTTAGGGTCGAAAAAGCGTATCTCATTTTTGCGGATTTTTACAGAGACAAAAAAGAACTAGAGTTACATTTCTTTGATATTAATAGTTTTTTTTTCTTGTAGATACGTTTTAAAACGCTATTTATATATCAAGTTAAGAATTAATAAAAGTTTTATTCAATTGACATTTAATTAAAACAAAAACAAAAAATAAGATACGTTTTTTGACCTCAAGAGTCAACTTGTTACTACCGATTTTAGATATCACCAAGTCAATTATTATTGGAAAAAAAAATTTAAAAAATAGGTAAAAATTATCGAAAATATGCCAACATCTGGTAGATACAACCTTTAATACATCATGGAGAGAGAGAGATCATTTCAAAGACACAATCATCACTAGAGCGACCCCTATTCCAATAAAAATATATTTAATACAGTGCCAACTTTATACAGAGACAAGCAACACTGTTTACAGAGAGTGGCAACACAACCTCAACATGGCACCGACATACAAAAAGGTTAAAAACAATTAACAATAACATCACATGTGAAAATGATTATGAATGAGTTATCCATCACCGATAGTTTCGCTCGTGCAATAATAATAATATTTAAACATTGTTTTCTATATTGTAAAATTTTAATAATATCTACAATTTTTTCACAAACTTTATTATAATTAATTATTTTAGCAAATATTTAGTTTTAGATGATTACTCTATATTTTTTAGTTTTATTATTTTTTTAGTTGACAGCCCTCCGCACTAGCGACCAAATTCTTGTAAAAATCTTTAGAAATCTAACATTAAATCAAAGATCGATTTAATTATAGACTTTGTTATTTACTTTGGATCGCATCGATTTTGACGTCAAAATAACTATTATGCCATTCGTAAAAAAATTCCATGAAAAATACTTTTTTTCCATACATTTTCGATAGTCGTTGAATCCACAGTTATGTTGCCCGCGCAATAGAAAACATAAATATCTCATTTGGGTAATTTTGAAATGAGGGAATATTTTAAGTAAATTTCACAAAAACGGCGCTATACAAATCGTCCAAATATTATTATTATTATTATTATTAAGATTTTATTTTCACGGCGCCCCTTCAGAGATGGCGCCCATGTTCTTTGCACAGTTTAAACGCATGGAAGATCCGGCGCTGGCGTTAGATAAATTATAGTTATAATGAACATCTTGATTGCGTTGGCTATCCGAGTTAGCCAATGCTAAGATGTTTGCAATAAAGTACTAAACGAAATGAAATTATAAATTAAAATAGGTACTTAAGTCGATAGCACAATGTATAGTTTGGATCTTTGATTAAAATTTTAAAATTGGCACCTAAAACTTTTTCAAGGATTTGGTTCTTGAAGTAACAATATATAGAGGAGAGCTAATTATTTTTACCCAACCTACACAAACTTGCGATAAATTACTTTCTCCGGGTTTTTACGTCGTACACTATGAGAGAGAAAGAGTCAACAAATTTCATAGACCGCTTCTATATACTGTCGCAATGATCTTAAGGTCCTGGTTCACCGCGGGACTCCGCCCACATTTTTTATTATGCCACCAAACTTGACACAACTAAACGGTTATTTAGGTTATGTGCTATATTTTTGTTGATAAAAATACTGTGAAAAAGTGGCTATACGAATAAACAAAAACATTATGTCGATATGTGCTATGAATGGATGTATAAATTCCGTAGCCTTAGTATTAGCCACGCCCAGGTGCGCCGAGTCAGGTTAAAATCATCAAAAACTGACTTCACTGCCTTGGATAGATACTACTCTATATACTCTAAGATTTGGTTGCTAGTGTGGGAGGCTGTTAAGGGTCAGCATTCAATAATGACGCTAAACGTCACTTTGTAGTATTCTAATACAAGCAATACTACAAATGATTTATCTGGAATTTTTCTATGGCTAGTTAGAAAAATGTCTGAGGTTTCCAGTGAATACAATTTTACAACTGTAATCCTTTAAATTCTATGAAAAACATACTAAAATGTCTGTAAAAGGTGCAGTTTTTAAAAGCAGAGATTATGTTTAAGAATTGTATTCACTTGAAACCTTAGGCATATTTATAACTACCCGTATAGAATTAACAGATAAATAATTTGTAGTTTTGGTTGTGCCAAAAAGTGTGTATTTTTGGGTGCTGACACTTAACCACCGTAGGAATTGAGATGGGCGTAAAAATATATCGGCGTCTTTTTCTAGCAATTGGAAAAGATGTGCTACTTTTTACACACGTCTGAATGCGGCTTATAATGAATTAAATATATTTTTACGTTTTTCCAGCGAGCCCTCGAGAAAATCTAATAATATATTCTAAAGAAAAATCCAAAAGTCATAAATCTTAAAAAATTATATACCTGAAGCAACAGAAACTCTTGAAAGGTGAGCTCTGGCGTCACGAAAATTTCCTTTTTTTATAAATAAAGCACCGTGCAGTTTTTCGATGATCTATTGTGACTTGATCGAAAACATAATTTAATTTTGACTAAATGAAATATATATACTTTTTGGCGATTATATACATGCGGTCGACGCGACGAAGCGATTTCAACCTCAAGTTATTAAAATATAGAATATTTGTATACATAAATTTTATTACGGATCTACAAACTTCCCCACTAATTATTTTCTTGACTCGGTTAACTTTGCAGAAAGCCAAAAGAGGAACCAACGAACAAGCAAAACTTTATTTTTAATCCATAGATATTTTGTATCCACAAAATCTACACTAGTGACGTCATCGACTGCAAAGTTTACCATGTCAAGTTGTATGTAATATGCAGGCGACTAAAGAAAAATTATTAAATCCATCAAGTCTAAACATTGTTAAGAAACATTGTTTGAAGTCAAAACATTGTTCCTCCACTTTTTGACTGAAATGAACTCAAATATTATTTCAACGCGTTAAATATCAAATCAGTATAAAACTTTAAAGTTTTTTTTTACATCGATAGAGTTTTTGAGATACGATATCTTAACTTTAAGCCATCGATATTATTTTGGACCCACAATAACTACAGTAGTGAGACCCCGACTGCACACATAAGTTTGTAAATCTGTAATTTGTTGAGTTTTTTGAATTCTCTAGAGGCGACTGTATAACATATTAATTACATACTCATGACTTGAAAGGTCTTTTATAGAGAAAATAGCTTATGATTACAATATATTTTTAATTAATTTATCGATTTGTATTTGCTAGACTGGCCAAAGTATTGCTTGATATCAAATAATGTAATAATATATTATATTTTAAAATAATTTATTTAAAACTGTGTTTTATTTTTTTTTTGTTACATATTTATAAAATTTCGCACCCCTAGGTCATAAATCGTATAAAAATCCAAAACTCTTGAATACAATAATATGCCCCCCGGAAAAGGCCTGCTATCTCGTCAGACGAGTACACGACTGGACTAATTATTAGGTCCATGTTTGAATATCGTCGCCGGAAAGGCAAAAGGGCTGAAGCGCCATTTTGGAAAGTTTACACCGGAGCACTTCAAATTATGTTTTGTTTTACAATAAAATTCATAAGTCTTCAGGACCTGGATGGATTTTGAAAAAAATAAATACTCTGGTAACTCAATGCTCTCTCTAAGTTGCCTGAAGCGACAAAACGGTAAAAAAAGTCCCAAACTTGTGTCGCTTGAGTCGAGCCTTCTCCCAAACGGTAAATATATTTTAGATGGCTGAAGGGCCTCAAAAGTCTTCAGAATCAAACGAGAGTCAGAGCATTCGATGCAGAAAAAAAAAACTGATCAAAACTGCATAAATATTAATAATAAAAGAATACTTCGTTTTAAAACCACAAAATTTATTATGATGAAGGCCAACCGGTTTCGCTTGGATCAAGCTTCGTCAGGACACATATAATAACTGACATATAATACTAATTATAACGAAACCGATTGGCCTTCATCATAATAAATTTTGTGGTTTTATAACAAAGTATTCTTTTATTATTAGTATAATGTCTAACCACCATATGATTGCTTCTTACAAAAAAATAAATAAATTTAAAATTAAATAAATAACTCACTTTTGACCAAAGTGTCGCTTAAGCTCTTTTGCTTTTCCAGCGTCGATATCTTATTTTTAAATATGCTTTATCTTCAGCGCGCCGAGATAAACAATGTATATTATCTCTACGCTGCGCAATCTTTGATTTGAACGATGGACAATCAGCTGAGACAAAAAATGTCAATGGGAAACAATAAAAAAAAACACTTGATAATAGTTTTATCAAAAATCGCAGTGAGACCTAATCGTAATCAGTAAAAAATATTTAGTACAACGCAATGGCATTGAAAATAAGACGCACCATTTCGGGACAATTTAAGACGGTTCATTTCAGTTGTCATGACATTATCACATTATATTACTAAAGGAAGTGAGCTGCCAGCTACGAGTGAACATTTAAACTTTTATCGTGATGGTTTAATAAAGTTTTTGCAGTTAAAATAAACCATAATGGCGGGCACGCGCATGTCGAATATCAATACGGGCCAGATTAAGTTGACTTTGATCGGTGACAGCCTAACTGGGAAAACTTGCATGGTGGATGTTTACATCACGAGGAAATACAACCCCAGCCTTTTATCAACTCCGTGAGTATTTCCATTTGTTTTTTTACGTGAACACCGCACTCGGTGAATAAGTAAAGTGACCGGAGCCGGTGGAGCTATGGAATGCCCAATTTGGGGAATGGTGTGAGACTGGAGGAAGAGATAATAAAGCTGGATTCACACCAACGTCCGGATCCGCTCAGTGACGATACTGTTCCGCATGAGAGCTTATTGATATGGCATGAATATCAATCAAGGAGTATGTGCCAAGACAAAGTTCTGTGGCAGTATCTCCTCTCTGGCCACCCTTGTGATATTTAACTACTTAGTCAGTTAAATAATTATTTTGATGTGTAAAAATACTTACATCGCAGTATTAATGTTAATATATTAAAAATATTATTTAGTAAAAAAAAATGGTTTTTAATAAAACAAAATCTGCGATGTAAGTATTTTTACACATCAAAATAATTATTTAACTAACTAAGTAGTTAAATATCACAAGGGTAGGCAGAAGGATATGCTGCCGCACAACTTTGTCTTGGCACATACTCCTTGATTGATATTCATACCATATCAATAAGCTCTCATGGGGAACAGTATCGTCACTGAGCGGATCCGGACGTTGGTGTGAATCCAGCTTAATAATTGCATAATTTGTATAGCGCCGTTTTTTGTGAAAAATCACCTCAAGGACGCTGTACAAATCTTAATTTCTATTTATTAATTCATAGTTTCTTTCAACGTAGTAGCTTTCTGAGAAAAAATAAAAATTAAATCGTTAAAATGGAATTCCACCACTTCGTTGTCGAAGAAATAAAAATATTGTTGGGTTATTATTCCTAGCGTGAGAATGTGTATCTTTATATATAAAAAAAAAAAATACTTATGGGCTCCAGACCAGAGGTGGCCGCGTTTACCAAACTCAACCGTAGGACCTAATTACAACACAGTAAAAGTAAGACGTTAGTTGTGTGCCAATATGGAATCAATGATGAATGGTAATTTTGTAAAAAAATCTGACCAACCTAACTAAACTTTACTAGGCAATCAGGGCCGGTCCTATTCAGGCGCAATTGGAGCACTTGGCTCCAGGCGGCGGATTGCCAAGGCGTCTGTACATTCAATGCTAAAAAAAAACCCAATTGATGCTCTTCTTTTCTCTTCTTCTTCTTCTATACTTTTTGAAATCGTCTTTTTTAATATTTCTTATGAATATTTTTTTTTTTGCCTCACACCTAATGTTAATATATTATACTATGAAAATGAAATAATAACTTTGTGTGAGACCACAGATTTCATATTACCTGTCTCTTTCTCTCTGTTCCTTTGTTATAATTTAAAATGTTATTTTATTGTTTTCTCACTGTTCTCTTATTTTATTTTATATTGTGTTCTCCCTCTGTATGTGTATATAACCGCACACTTTGTTTTTTGTTGTTGTTCAGTTTAATGTTGTACCCTGATGATACGGCTAAGCGAAACCGGTCGGTTAAAAAAATAAAAATAAAATCTGTGGTGTAATACAAAATTATTATTTCATCACCATTAAATATGTTGAACCACAAAGTGATTTTTTTCTACGAAAATGTATTATACTATGTTTATTTTTACTTGTAATAACTAAATTGATGTTAAATTATAAAAAAAATATTACAAAAACCACTAACAATGTGGCTTTAGAATGGGGTACTTCAGTAAGGACACTTTTTAAATTGTGAAAAAATCAAATAAAAAAGATCTTTGTTGGAAAGGCAAAAGGGTCTAAGCGACACTTTGGTCAAAAATGAGTTGAATATGCAGTTTTGATCAGTTATTTTTTCTGCGTCGAATGCTCTGATTCTCGTTTGATCCTGAACACTTTTGTGATTTTTCAGCCATCTAAAATATATTTACCATTTGGGAGAAGGGTTGACTCAAGCGACACAAGTTTAGGACTTTTTTTAGCTTTTTGTCGCTTCAGGTAACTCAGCGAAAGCATTGAGTTACTTAAGTTAACTTTTTTATTCAAAATCCTTACCAGGTACTGAAGACTTAGGAATTTTATTGTAAAAAAAAAAATTAAAGTGCTCTGGTGTAAACTTACCAAAATGGCGCTTCAGCTCTTTTGCCATTCCGGCGTCGATGTTTTAATTTTAAGAATTTATTTTTGACTGCATTGGTTTCACTCTGCCATCAGAAGAAAATAAAAATTGTTTGATTTATTGAAATGTTTTATGAGTTATTTTTTTTTAATATTACGAGAAATTACATAAATAGTAGCCGATTAGATTCAATAAATTTCAAAATATTTAACGAATGCTAATTAGAAATTACAACATGCAACTATTTGGAAAAATATATTTATGTGAGGGTAGCAAAGCTGCATATTCGATCCACAGCTTTTGATTTATGGATTTAGCAACACTTTTACATAGATTTGGTCGGTAATGTAGAAGGCCACCAACTATTTTTAACTTGTGGGTAATAAAGGCCGGTTGAACGACATCTCGCGCCCTGTGCAGTAAGTACCGATTGCGCTCCCCCCTCAATTCATTTCGACTGTCGGGAATAAAAATCGGGCATGCTGATTGGTTACAGACTTTGGATCGCATCGATTTTAACGTACGACACGCCACATAAAAACAGACTTTATCTCCAAATAACTATTATGCAATTCGTAAAAAAAATCCGGGACAAAAACTTTTTTCCACACATTTTCGCTAGTGGTTCAATGCACAGCGATGCTGCCAGTGCAATAAAAACATAATTATCCCATGATGTAGGTAATTTTTAGACGATTTGGGGAATTTTTTATATGATTTAGGGAATATTTTTAGTAAATTTAAATAAGATTATAATTTCTGTAATGAGTGTTTCAAATTGTATTGTAATCTCAATAATTTAAGAAAACGTGACGTAAGCTAAGCACGCAATTCAGCTAAGCACGTAGGTAATAAATAGCATAATAGCGTAATCAATGATCTATCATAATATTCTCAGAAGTTTCCTGATAGTAAAAAGTACACTTAGCACCCGCAGTATTTTCAATATCTGATCGCGTGCTACTAGAAAAAATAATGTATTGTTAGAATATTCGGTTTTAGGGCGGCTAGATACGAAATTCCAGTCTATTTAGAATTTGTTTGAATCAATTTTCTCTAACAGTAGTTTTAAAGCACATTTTACAGTACATTTATATAGGACGACCTCCGTGGCCGAGCGGTTAAAATACAGGAGAGTATGTATGAATCTAAATGAATCAAGGAGTGTGCTCTAAGACAACGTTGTGTGGCAGTCCATCCTCTCTGCCTACCCCTGCGGAGAAACGGATAGTTAGTTAGTTATAATATATACACACAATAAAACAAGCCAAAAACTAAGTTTATTTGATATTAAACATTTTTAAAATTGATGCCGGGAGTCTATCGCCAAATGAGCGACAGTTTCTGTCAAAGTAATTTCAAACTTCAATAACTCGCCTAAAAATACACATGGCGCCGCCATCTTAGTTTTTTATGATTTTTTCCAGCTGCGAATACTACTCTCACCCAATCACCGTTGACGGCAAGGAACACAGCACGGTGCTGATGGACACCTCGGGCTTGGGGGAGTACGACAACTTGAGATCGCATTTTCACAGGAATGTATGTATATAAATATCTTACACTGAATTCAGTTCGACCTTCTCCAGGATAGAGTTCTTATTTGAGACAATCGAAGAAGGAAAATTTCCACATTCAAACAAACATACTATCTACTATTATAGCCGTTCCAAAAGTAAAAAATACCAGAAAATATGAGGAATTTCGCCCCATCAACACATTACTAAAATATGAACAGATATTTGAAGTTATAATCAACGAACAAATTTTGCATTACTTAGATAAACACAATATTTTATACCGAGAACAATCTGGATTCAGATCCAATAACTCTTGTGAAACAGCATTAAACGTAGTTGTTGAAGAATGGAAGGAAGGAATAAATGATAAAAAAATTATCTTGGCGATATTTTTGGATTTTAAAAGAGCATTTTAAACCATAGATGGAAAAATACTGACGATAAAACTAAAAGAAACTGGTTTCTTGGATGTAGCTTTAAAATTAATAAAAGAATATATATGAAAGAACGAAATTAAGTAAATAGTACATTTTAAAAACCATTGCAAAATAATTTAGGAGTACCGCAGGGATCAGTCCTCGGACCTTTGTTGTTTATTATTTATATTAACGATATGGTAAAAATATTTTCAAAGTGCAAAGTACGACTATATGCTGATGATACACTCATATTCATAATTAGATTTACGATTACAAAGAATTAATCAATATTTTGAATAATGAATTAGATAATGTATCAAGATGGCTTGAAATGAATAAACTTAAACTGAAAACAGAAAAGACAAAATGTATGATAATTGGATTAAAGAAAACATGCTGTAAAAGCAAAATTAAAATTGATCGTGACATTATTGAAAATGTAAGTGATATGAAATACTTATTAGTTATATTCTAAGGTTATATATATAATTATAAGGTTATATTAGATACATAGCTAACCTTTAACAAGTATGCTAGTATATACAAAAGAAAATTGGGAAGAAGATCTCTTTTTTGGGAAGAATTCGTAAAAAAAATCCAGAAAAACCACAATTACATTATACAACTCCATTATTGCTCCACATTTTTATTACTAGCGATTCTTTTCTTGTGTAACGACAGACAACAAAATAGGTTTCAAATTCTACAAAATAGAGCAATGAGAATTATACTTAGGCGAAATAGATACTCAAAAGTAACTAAAATGTCAGAAGAACTAAATTGGCTAACAGTGAAATAGATGTTACCATTAAACACATTGATGTTTATACATAAAATGAAGAACAACTTGTTACCAAAATATTTTTCTGACAAAATTATCTACAATGTTGATGATATTTAAAAATATAATACAAATGCATGCAAAGAAATTAGACGACCAGAAAAGAATAAAGTCAACACACAAAATAGCCTACTATATAAAGGGATGAAATCTTATAATGCGTTGCCGGAAACCATCAAAATTATGCCTATCAATAAATTCAAAAAAGCCTGTATAAAATATTTAAAATGCATATAAATCAAAATAATAAGTAGTATATAAGTTATACTACTATAAAGTTAAAAAGAAAATTAAATAATTAGAATGTACAAAGTAACTAATATAAAATAAATAAATAAAAATCAGTTATGGTGAGAAACGTGTCCAAGAATCTTAGAAGACAGTTGATGGCTTATTTTGAATGCCTATCTCATCCAGATTGGATAGATTAGTATTGAGCAAATAATCAATTTCACTGGCCTGTCTGGTGCCTTGGAGTCGAGAACTTGTTTTTATTATTTCAAATCGGAAAAGATCAGATTTTTTAGAATTACGTATTTGGTGATATCTTCACTTTGTCAAAATAAATTATCGCAATTTGCACATCACCGGGAAAGATATCTGATTGTAGGAAGCATAAAAAATTCTCGGACTGTGAGCTCATGAAATTTGCGCAGCTTTTTATCTGGGATTTAATGATCAACACAATAATTTTCCAATAAGAGTAATGCGACATCGGCACACAGATTTCCGGATTTATAGTTGTTTGGATAAAAATACGAATGCATTAAATCTATCAATATCCAAAGTACCACATCCACTGAAGAGATGAACCGATAGAAATGTGCTGTAGGCTTATCCGTGTGCCCAAATTGAGCTTAATTTTTTATTTCTTGCGGAGAAATTTTCAATTCAATTTCTTCACTAGAAAAGCGTAGAAAAGACTTTAAATTTAATTTGCATTTTCTAAATTATTAATTGTATTATTAACTCACCTTATTTGAAACAATTGCTGTTCCTCAATCATCACTCTACTCATTATAGGTATCATTCTCCACTGTCCAGAATGTCGAGACTTGTTAACTCAAGCCATGGTCTTGAAATTTTTGGTACTAGTCTAAATGATTTTTGACATTTTTTACGACAATAATCTTTGAAGAATACAATTTATTATGTCTAACAACATTGACTCTACTAAAACCATGTTCAGGCTTTAACTTGAATGTTCTATCAAATGTATATTTTTATCATTGTTTCATTCGAATATTATGTATTTGCTGCTCTGTTGCTCTTTTTTCATTTCTTGTTGTGTATTTTTTGTAATTGGACAATGGTCCATTCATATAAAAATTAATATTGATCAAAGATTTTCAAATATTGAATTTCTTTCTTGGACAGGTAGCCAATTTCATTTGCCTAAAGGCCGAAAAGTCTTGAGTAAATTTGCGAATTTTATTTCAAATCGGTACATTATCGCTTCAGTGTTTAAATCTATTGGTAAATGTGCCACAGATAATCGCTCACATCACCAAAATCTGTAATCGCTCGATCAATCAATTCACGAATTCGCTAAACTTATGTTGTCAACCGCTTATCCATTCAAACTCAATTCTTAAATGAATGTTTTATCTGAATTGCGGATCAAACAGGAAAATGCACTTTCCGGATTCAGCGTAGGTGCTGTTTTCCCAAGTCATATTATTTACTGATTATTACAGATTAATATCATTGTATGTATTTCGCATTTCAAGAGCAATAACAAAAACAACCAGCCTAGAAGTATAAGCCAATTTCCGTAACAAGAGGTTTCCAACACCAACTAGAAGTGTAAGCCAATTTCCGTAACAAGGGGTTTCCAACACTAATAATAATAATAACAGTGAACTTGTATAGTGCAGTTTTGTGATATTTCACCTCAAGTGCGCTTCATACTAAATTAATTATGCTAATAACACTAACTAACAAGGAGAAAATAATATTTAATATGTATACAAATTTAAAATATCTAAAATCACGATCTTTATCATAAATCATGAGAGAAAAAGGTTCGGATATAGGTATAAGTGCATTTGTACATCAACAGATTAAAAAAAAAACAATTTACCAGAAGCTAAGGGCATAAAATTTAGATGACCAACTAGAAGAGTAAGCCAATTTCCGTAACAAGAGGTTTCCAACATCAAAAAAAGACTTCTAATCTCAGAGATATAATATACAGGAGGGACAGCTTTGCGAAACAGTGTAGTCAGAATTGTTTATTTTTTTCGGGCTTGGCTTGGGTTTTTATGGACACACCTTTTTAAATCCATTCATAGCACATGTCGACATAGTATTTTGTTTATTTGTATAACCACTTCTTCACAGTATTATTATCAATAAAAATATAGAATATAACCTCAAAAACCGTTGAGTTATGTCGCATAACAAAACATGGTGGGCGGAGTCGCCGGAGACGGAAAACATCCTTACATACCTAAAAGTGGTGCAATATTGTGTGACAACTTGTCTTGTCTCTTTCTCTCTCATAGACGGTTGGGTAAAACTAGTTAGCTCTCTCTCTCTCTCTTTCCATATATATTCTTACTCCAAGCTTTCAATACATAGGCTGTGGTTACAAAACATAAAGAGGCATAAATTTAATTAGTTAATTAATATTAAAACTGCAGTATTTTATAATATGGATAGTGATTGATTAGATTATTATTAGATTTGAAATTAATATAGCAATTTTTTTTTCAAGGTGAAACACGGCAATCAACAAGTAGGACACAAAAGTACGCAACTGTTTAACTTACTAGTTATTATAAATTTATAATTATAAATTACCTATTTATAATAATGCTCATTAAGAAAAAAAAACACTGACTTTTATTTTACAAATGCCGATTACGCATATTAATGCTTTTGTATCGTCATATTTTCAAACGTCTTTTTCTCGGTTTTCTTTTTGAGGGTTGGATGCTTTCTGTATAAGTACGTCTTCTTATAGATAGACTCCCTCTTGATGGTGTTTTGCAGAAATGAGGCCTAATATCTTCCACTCATATTTTTTACTTACCACTTTTTTTTCTTATGAATTTCTGTTAATTTTTTTTTTCTTTAATATTATTACTGTGTGTATTACAACTTTTATGTTAATATTATAATTATTATGTATATAATTGATATCAATTATGGAAGGTATTGCATTGCACTACTCCTGCATACCTTCTGGAATAAAATTTTATTATTATTATTGTGTGGATTTAATATTAAAAAAAAGAGTGTGCAGTAAATTTGATTTAGCTTTTTAACTTCAAATGTAAAATATTAAATTGTAATCAAACAATTGATTTAAATTTATTTTCAGACAAGCTGCTTCATAGTGGTCTACTCCATTGCAAATAGGAAATCCTTTGAAAACATCACTAATCGGTGGTTCCCGATCATCAACAAATCTGCAGAAACCGTGCCTTTTTTACTAGTCGGTGAGTTTGCAAACTATACGAGGGCAACCTCCGTTTTTTTATTTGAATTTCCCGGGAAATTAAGTTTGAAATGGGTCATGAGTCAAAGGTCTGCAGTCAGAGGTCGGGGCAAGGATCAAGGAGCAATGGAGATCAGAGGTCATAAGTCAGAGGTAAAGGTCAGAAGTCAGAGGCAAGAGTCAGGGAACCAGTTTATATTTTTAAATTGGATGTGCCTCAACGTTTTTTTTTTTATATCTAATCAATGGCTTCTTCGATTAAAACTCAATAAAAATAATTTTTTGCATGCAAATATCTAGCTAACAAAGATTAAAAAATTACAAAAAGCTTAATCATAATTACCTTAGAATGTAACGTAGAATCATCTCTTTCGGGAAAGTACCACTAATTTCTGAACACCGAGTATGCGTAATAGTGCTTTTAAAAAGTTACATCCTTTTATCTATGAACCACCTTAGTGCTGCCTCTTAAAGCAATTAAAAATATGGCAGTGGCCTCCTTCTTTCTATATTTGTCGCACTGTATTTAAAACCTTCCTTTTTCATTGCAGTCATTGATTTGATAGTAACATTTTTTTGAAATTGTCCATTTACATAACTGTGGGTTAGGTTGTGACATACGACTGGAGACCCATGGACAGATTCGCATTTGAATTTATATCTTAAAATGTATTTTATCAATTTCAGGAACAAAATCCGACTACAGAGCCGCAAATAACAATAATCAAAACGAAACAAGACACGATCTAGTAAAAACTAAAGAAGGAATGAAGCTGGCGAAAAAATTGAAGTAAGAACCGGTTCATTTATCATCTTTGCCATTTTTACGTTTGCTGACCAGATTCAAAGCTCATTCTAATATTCTTTGTCCTTCTACCCTTTGTTAAAAATAATCGCCATCACGGTGCTATACCTTAGGGTAGGATTTGGCCTCCTCCACAAATGCCCTCCGCTGGCTGCGGTCCCTCACCATTCGTCTCCGGTACTCAGTCCTATTCATCCTGCTCCAATCCTCTTTCACGGAGTATATCCACCTCTTCTTTGGTCTACCTCTTGGCCATCTGGCATTCTTTCTATCACCAGTCTTTGGAACCTATGGAATCTTACAATGGCCGTATGCTTGTGTAGTTCCTATGTAAACAAAATGATATCAACGTATAGATTCAACAGTTCGTACCACGCCTATACACCAAGTTTCAGCCTGACAAAAGCCAATTTTCGGAAATTAAACGCATCATTACGCACATGACGGCTTCCGTGGTCGAGGGCTAACACGCTCGACTACGAATCTAGAGGTTGCGGGTTTGAACCCGGCGTGAGCAAATAACTTTAATTTAATCAATATATCTACGGGCGAAAGGAAGAGAGGGATGAGTGAACCAACGCAGATATTCAGGAGAGCAAAAACAAAATTGAGGAGTTTTGTTTTTTGCATGTAATTATGTCATTTGTCACATGTCCCTTTTCGAAAAATGGTAGTACGTTACTTTATTTTCCGACTTTTCCTTGGTAGATATGTATCCTTGGAATAACAATGTATGGAGAAAGAGCTAATTCTTTTTACCCAACTTATACAAACTTGCGATAATCACTTTCTCCGGTTTTTTACGTCGTACACCATGAGAGAGAAAGAGACAACAAAAATAACACACCGCTTTTGTGTTCTGGTCTCCCGCGTCTCCGAGGACTCCGCCCACATGTTTTGATATGCGACTAAACTGGAACCAGTAGCGGTAGAATACCACCTATAGTGGGTGGTATAATGTTTACTATAAACGATCGGATACACATTACTGTACGCAAAACATAACTTTTTCAATTGGGCCATAGTGAAAAAACATTATGTACTTATATATTTTCCTTAGATTTTCACAAATAATCACCACCTGGAATTCTATGTTACAACCGGGAACGCGGTGTATTTTTAGCAGCTCATTTCATCCTTCAATGACTACGAATCCAAAGGTCGCGGGTTCAAATGCGGCGTGCGTAAATAACTTTTATTTAATTAATATGTGTCATAACAGATTTAATTCATATAAAGTATATTTGCGGCACGTTCCAGAGTGGTAGATACTCTTAGTATCGCCCTGGTGAAAGATCACCATCCAGAATCGAAACGTTGATTAAAAATGGCTTTAGTCATGGTTGGTGACCAGATCTGAATAGCCAGGTACTTCCCAACCTTCCTCTTCTTCTTCCCATTCCCACTATCTTCAGCCTCACAACAAACACCGATTGGGGATGCCATAGTCTCACTGGTTCCAGACGGTTGGGAGCAGTTAGGACTCTTGTGCGGTATTCACTATAAAAAAAACAAAAATTACCTGTCAATGTAAAGTTTAAACATCCCATGATTATCATCAGTCTCACGTCTACCAAGCTTAGACCATGTGTTTAAATGCATCAATTGACGGTATGACTAATTCAATAAGCAGGCAACCAACACGAGAACCTCAACACAACAAAAAATTATACTCTATTTTATTTTTTCAGAGCCAGAGCATTCTTGGAATGTTCATCCAAAGAACAGATAAATCTAGATCAGGTTTTCATAGAAGCAATTCGCACGTTAGACAAGAAAAAAGCAGACAACACTTGGGAAGTTTGTAGAGGTTGTGTTATTTTTTAAGTTTTTCAGCGGCCACTTTTGCCAATCTAAACTGAGAGAATGCTCAGTCAAGTAAAATATTACGGTAAGCCAAAGATCGGTCACATTCTACCATAATTTTTGACTGAGCTTTCATGCATATGCATGGAGCAAAACTACTTTTTTGTAGTGCAAAAAAATTGAAAATGAATAAATAATACTGACCCGCAACAAAACTATGCTGTTGTCACTTTGACATATGGTTTAAATTTAAATGTGTAACTGAGCGAAAGTTACGCTCAGCCGCGTGTCAGTCACTCAGTTTGTTTGGCGAAAGTGGCCATAAGTTAATAAATCAACTAAATTTAATAACATTGCATGTGTATTAAAATTTACTGTCTGTATACCTACCTTCTCAACTAGTATTATGTATTAATCTTTAGAAAATAAATAAATGTACTCTGAAATCAGAGTGATTTTATACGGTGCCATCATGGTCGAGTGGTAAGACGTTCGACTACGAATCCAAAGGTTGCGGGTTCAAACCCGGCGTGCGCCAATAACTTTTATTTAACTAATATGTGTCATAACACGCTTGATTCATATAAAATAAAATAAAGTATATTTGGGGCACGTTCCAAAGTGGTAGTTACTTTAATTATCACCCTGGTGAAAGACCATCATTCAGAATCGAAAAGTTGCTTGAAATGGCTTTAGCCGTGTTTAGTGACCAGATCTGAATAGCCAGGTATTTCCCAACCTTCCTCTTTCCCATCTCCTTCCCCTCCCCACAACTTTCAGCCTCACAACATATCGCCATTGGGGATGCCAAAATCCCACTGCTTCTAGACGGTTGGAAGCAGTTCAGACTTTTGTGCGGTATTCACTATAAAAAAAATTATAAAAAAAAGGAGGAACTAACAAAGAACAAAATCTATAATTTTTTTTATATCCATAAAATCTACACTAGTGATGCCACCAACTGCAAACTCAAGTATGTCAAGTTCTAGGTATCATCATCTATTATCCAATTAACGTATTGTCCAAGAACAAATTCAATATTCATCTGATTCAGTTGATTTGTCATGTCTTCTTAGGACATCCTCAACTTCGCCTTCCATCCACATATTATATTCTCCTGACACTCCTTTCCGTTCATGCGAAATGTCGCACATCCACAACTACGAGTGGAGCTTCTGTAAATACAACACGTATTTACAGAAGCTCCTAGTTTTTATACAACAGAAGGGGTAGTTGTTGTACTAGGTTTTCGAAAGTTTGCACTAGTAAGGGAATTGACCCAATTGTTGTATTTCTTATATTTAAATTGTTGTATAATGTTAATATTAATAGTTATGACCATTTTAAAGTAAAGTTTTATTTCAAAACGTGTGTACATTTTAACAGACATAGTGAGTGACCAGTGAAGTGAGGGTATGGTAAACATTTCACAGATGCGTGCCACATGTTTATCTGACGGAATGGAACAACGACCGCAATAAAGGTTGCTTGTATTTTTTATAATCTTCGAAATGGGCTGTGAGGGTTATAAATCATGCTCAAATACACTTTGAACGAATGGCATGCTTTGCGACCCTTACTAGTAGTAAACAATAATGCGAGCGATTTTTTATACATTAATTCAATACAATCATCATTACAATATTTTTTATTTGTTCTTCTTTTGCCTGCGCATATAACCTGTTAGACATGTCGTGGCGCTTTGCAGCTGCCTGACGTGTCTTTCCTGTTACTTTTCGCCAAATAAGTAGGATATTTCACAAATTACTTCTTTAAAATTCCTGTACTGTATGACAAACTCAGAAAGTCCATTCTTTTTTATTTCGCTCCCATGCCCTAAATCGGAAAAAAAAAATAAAAATAAATAAAATAAAAAAATAATAATAATAATAAATAAAAAATAAACAAAAATAATAATAATAATAATAATCATCATAATTTTAAGTTAAAAATCGTGTCTATCTGATGGGACCTGCCAGGTAAGTATGTTCCTGTATATTTTCTTATTTAAGCTAGGAATTAGTATGTAGTGATAGAAAGTAAGATCTGTACAGCGCCCTTGAGGTGATTTTTCACAAAAACGGCGCTATATAAATCATCCAAATATTATTATTATTATTATTATTACGCTGCGCGGTAAGTCAAAATCAATATGTTAAACTGGGATAACGGATTTTGAAGTTCTGCATCTAAAGTAAGTAAATGTATACATATATATAAACATGAATCAAGATTTTTACATGTGTATTACAATTTGAAAGTATGATTGTTATCTAGTGCATTGAACTCTAAATAACAGTGCACTATGAGTTAAGCAAAATTCAAGCAGCAAAAAAGGTTGTCTAAAAGTCCATTTTCACAGTTTGACATATTTTGATTTATGGCAGTGTAGTTGGGAAGTGCAACTATCAGAAATACTTTATAGACATGGTACGATCAAGTGAATCAAATACTTGAGTCGGGTCATGTTTCGACAGAGTTAGCATAACAGAAAGAAGCAAGGAGGTGTGCCAAGACAGAGAAATGGAGTGGTTATTAGTTTATCAGACTTTAATGAAAACTAATGTCTTTTATAATATCATCGCTGGAAAGGTAAATGGGTTCAAGCAGACACTTTGGTCAAAAATGAGTTCAACACGCAGTTTGGATCAGTTTTTTTTGCATCAAATGCTCTGACTCTCGTTTGATTCTGAAGACTTTTGTGGCCCTTCAGCCATCTAAAATATATTTACCATTTGGGTAAAGGCTTGACTCAAGCGACACAAGTTTGGGACTTTTTTAGCCTTTTGTCGCTTCGGGTAAGTCAGTGAGAGCATTGAGTTACCTGAGTTAATTTTTTTTTTCAAAATCCAACCAGGTACTGAAGATTTATGAATTTTATTGTAAAAAAAACAAAAAAAACTTTAAAGTGCTCTGGTGTAAACTTTTTAAAATGGGGCTTCAGCCCTTTTGCCTTTCCGGCGACGATATGTTTTGTCTTCTAATCATAAAACAGGCAACCCCCGATGCAACTCAATTAGTGGAGAAATTTCAAAAATGTAAAAACGAAATTCATATTCTTAAATAAGCCTTTTAATTTATACTCGTACAAATAATTATTTCTTTTACACCATATTTAATCATAATATTACATAGTGGGAGAATTTTTCACATTCAGAACATAGAGCTCGTCGATTTTGCACTGCCATACAAAACCGCTGAATCCAGCTCCGTACACTTTATCACTAGTTGGAGGTTGTCTATCATCGATGTTCGATGGTGTTGGGCACCACTTTCTGGGCAATGATTTTGCCATAGCCCCCCCGGCCCCCGTCGTAATCCATGCGGTATTCGTCCCTCACCTGGAAGCAACAAATCGTTTAAAATCACATTTTGTTAATTCATATGGATATTTTGATTAGAGGTAGTCAGTTCAAACAATACATTACATTAAAAATATTTCATTTGTATGTACAAAATTAATATTTTGTTTATACAATAAATTAATGTAAGCATATTACAACAATATTACTACATAGAGGAGTGTAATAAGATCCGAAACTCCTACAGAAATGCCGCGTTACATCATGGCAACACAAAGGTATTTTTTTGCACAGTAAGGGGAAAGTTAAAGAAGCCATAAACAGACTTTTCACTTTGCATAGCACATTCTGAAAAGGGAGTATCAAACTAGTTTTATTGAGGGTAAATAAAAAAATATATATTAGATTTATATGTTTTTACAATAAATAAAACTGACAACTGTGAGAGACAACCTTTCAGAATTGAAACATGTGCAAAATGGGTTTGGCTATGTTTATTGACCAGAACTGACTAGCCAGACATCCCCTTTCCCCACTTGATTCAGCCAAACAACATTGCCTAAATGAGTGATGTATTACATAGTTCTACTGGCTCCGGACACTCGGGACTCTTGTGCATAATAATGAATAAAATGAATACCTGTCCCCCAGTCTTCCCCCTTCCATACTGTCTTCCCTCGATGAAACCTGCATCCCAGTCAGAACGCACTATTCTATCATCTAGTCTGGTTCCGTTTACGTATCTGGAACATAAAATCCAACGTTATAAAAGCGTACACATGTAACAAATCAATACACTGTAATAATAAGGTCACATCAATGGGTAGATTCTTTCAAGAATCAAAAAAATTTGCCCTAAAAATCTAACAATACAAAATATTTCAATATCAGAAGCGATTCTGCTCTGCAAAAATATACTCCTCTCCAGTGGCAGAATCATTGGCAGGTTGGTCCTGCAGACAGAAAGATAAAACAATCTACGCTAAGTTAGCTCTCCGAAATGGCAGAGTTTTCGAAACAGATAGAACAATCTGAAAAGTGGGTGGCGGCATACCCCCCCCCCCCTTGTTAGCTGCAAGGAGTGAAATATGAGCATGGCTAGCAAAGTACATGGCCTGTTCAAAAGAAAAGGTGAATTTTGAATTTTTGCGGGCTGTGTACATTCGATTATCGATTTTTTTATTGTTGTTATGTTGGTACACATATGTTTATCATATGTTAGCATTATCAACCATTTTGGATTAGTGGTTTGTTTTTGACAACTGGAAAGGTTAGTCACGTTTTTGTGTGTTCTTCGATTTTTTACTTTTGAAAAAAAAGGATCAAAGAATAAAATCCATGATTTGTTTTTCCACAACTCCAGGACGCTCATCGTCATTAATATCTTCTCGGCCTTCTGTAAAGCGCTTGTACCACTTATAAATACTTTTTTGAGATAAAGTAAACTCGCCGAATGCCACAGTCAACATTTTAAGTGCGTTGGAGCACTTTATTCCATTTTTAACGCAAAATTTAATACATATTCTTTGATCCATTTTTTTCAAAAGTAAAAAATCGAAGAACACACAAAAACGTGACTAACCTTTCCAGTTGTCAAAAACAAACCACTAATCCAAAATGGCTGATAATGCTAACATATGATAAATATATGTGTACCAACATAACAAAACAAAAAAATCGATAATCGAATGTACACAGCCTGCGAAAATTTAAAATTCACCTTTTCTTTTGAACAGGCCTCGTATAATGAGCTACCGGCATCTGTCTTTCCTCCGTCATTCAATCCGGGCCACTTCAAAGTCTATATTAACAATTCAATTCCTACAGCTCCTTCCTTATCTTGCACGTTGCCCAACCGGGTGGCGATATAGTTCTTCTGATTGTATCTCGTGTACAACATATGGACAGGGGTGCTCTTAAAGTGACATAAAAAAGGAAATGTGTTCGGTAGTTATGGATAGTGGCTACACTTTAATTAAGAAATAATAATCTGGACCCTTCTTTCAGTATACATAGTTCCAAGGTATGGTTTTTTTACTATTTATTTTAACTTCACACAGGATTTCCCTTAGGACCTATGTCATATTGGGGATTCTGCGTGGAGGATCTTTTGGAGGAAAGGAAGAAGTGAACCTGGGTCTTGAGAGACCCATGTTGCAGGAGGGAGGAAACACGAGGCCGGCAAGTCATTCCATAACCGAGCTGTTGAACACAAGAACGAGTCCAAAAAATTATTCATTTTCATGTGGCAGATATCAACCGTGTACATTTTTTTTTTTTAAAGAAAGACAAAAATTCCCGGGTTACGAATAACTCAACAATATTTGAAAAACTCCTACTGCCATCATGAGAAGTTGCTTGTGCAATGATGGAGGAATTAGGAACGAGCCAGCAGAGGAATTGAACGCACGACGCCCGGGTGGGAATCCGAATTGGTGGGCACGCTTTTGGCGTATCTCCTGGCTGTGCATTGGTGCCGAAGGGGTCGACGACGTTCGAGCATTAGAGCATCATCCATTAAAATACCAGTAGAACAAGAACATAATTCCAACCTGATGCAATAATTTTTGTTAAGAAGATTTCTTAAACCGCCTGTTTCTGCAGTTAGGAATTTTTTTGAGGTATTTTGGGGCTCAAGACCAGAGGTAGCTATCAAACTCAACAGGGTCAGCAGTTGTGTAATATTATAGTATCTGCATACTCTGTACAATGCGCCCAGCTTCTTTGACATTTCTATTTGGAATATTACCGCATGCAGGCCTCAGCATCAGCCCTGGTGTAGTACTCCAGGAAGCAAAAGCCGCAGGGTGTCTTCTTGTACTTGTCCAGCCCCATGATGACCTTGCGAATGTCGCCGCAGCGGCCAAACAGCTCGTAGATCTGTTCCTCCGTGGTGTAAAAGGAAAGGTTTCCGGCTTACAGCGTGCAGGAGGCGCGCAGTAGGCGCTCCTGCTCGCCCCGGGAGCCCTGGAGCCAAAAAATATCACAAAAAAATATTATTACTTATCTTATGGCATGTTAGAAAAGCTTCGCTTGGATCCCACGCGGCTAGCGCATGTGGCAGTTTGCATCTACCAAAAAAAAAATTTGGAAGTCAAAAGGGCAAAATAAAGTCTATAAAATTAAATGTGTATAATAATATGTTTGGGCCTTTCCATTAATGTTCAACAATTGCTTGATACTTGTTCACACTTATCTAGCTCATTCGCCACGTATCGCGTGCTGTCTGGAAGAAGTCAAAATTTTTAACTTTAAAGTTTTTAAGTATCCACGGACACAAATGTAAAATGGCTGGAAAATAAATTAATAAAAACTAAATAGGACACAAATGGCTGCGCGAACATTAAAATCGGGATGGACATATTGTATCCATGAAAATATTGTAAATGTTATGTCCATCGATAGGTGATGTGAAAGCTCAAATGTAATTCCATCACCACACTGCATTTTTGATGTTTGCACAGACCTTCATCTCTAAAATAAAAGCCACGTACATAGGCAGTAGTCACAAATAACTAGTCCACAACGAAGTTCTGACACCAACACTGATGCATGGCAAAAGCTGGTAGAGGAAACAAAAAAGTAGTGTTGAAAGGGAGATTTAGATATTTTGAACATAATGTAAAGACATGAAAAATCAAAAGATTTTTCGTAAAAAATGGGGCATACTGAATTTTCTACCCGAATATAAATTATTATTTTTGGAAATTATTAAATTAAAACTAAAAAGGTGTCGAAGTTTTATCGTACAATGTGGAGCAAAGTTATATAAATGAATACATAACTTTATTTTTATTGCAGCAGCAATGATAACAATAGTTAATAACCGAAAAATTCTACAGTAAATGCTAGAGTATTGTACATCAAAATACCTGTTGTGTAGAAGGTACGATATCATGACGTTTACAAATTTATTATGTAGGTAATTTTAGTAATATTTCTTTGGATAGGCTATCAGACTTTGTACAAGATATGGAATAAAACAAGAGAGTTACGAACAGAATAAGTAAACATATATATTCTAACCTTAAAATGTTGATCTCTGTACGAACTTAATTCTGCCGTTACTGCGGCCATTCTGCATGAAATGCTTGATGATCCAAACAGCAGACACGTTTGTCAACGATAAAACGATTTGCTTGTGAAATTGACACAGTCGAAACGATAAAACAATCATTCGAGTAAAACGCAAACACCAAAATAATTCGCGTAAACTTTTGACAATTAACAGTTTTTTCTATGGTCAATGACCATAGAAAACAATGGGCAATAGAACTTACACCCAAAAAAAAAATTGAAAATGAAATCATGATTCACAATAATTTCAAACTTTAATTTATATAATAACGAAATTAACGGAGATAAATCATTAAAAAATATATTGGTACCTACACAGTTTAAAAAAAAAAAATATTTGGTTTAAAATAATATTATTTTTTAAATAATGATTACAAATAAATATATATATTTTTTCGACATAACTACAACGATTAAAATACTTTTTTGTTTTAAAACGCTTTTAAATTTTCCTGCTAGGTACTTTAAAATAATGGTGTGAACATTACATTTTGTCAATTAAAAAAAATTATAGGGTAACATCATTTTGCAAAAAGTAATAGGAACTTGCAATATCTTATCTATGGCTGCCCAACAAATTTGGCATAGCATATTGAAAAATTGGGTCATCCAGGACTGTTACCAAATTACTTTTAGAAGGGACAAAAGTAATTGTGCATTTTCTTAAAGAGTCATATATACATATTTTTTTAAAACATAACCTTAGTACCTTGAAGTTGATATTCTTATTCCAAGATTAGTACCTACCTAAATACTTGCATAGTGAGAATATTTAAAAAATAAGTCTTGCAGCTGTGTTCCATATCTGAAAGTTCTTAGAGTTTCTCAAAAACAAACAAGAAATAATTTGAAATTGTGATTTGAGATAAAATACGAAAAAATGGGAGATGTGGACAATTTATTCACCAAAAGCTACGATACGGAGACTCTAAAAGAGACATTTAATGAAATTCAACTAGATGCTTCCAAACAGGTAACATAAAGCAGAAAATTACGAGCCTTATGTATTATTTGTTTTCCCTCCCATTTTTGACTGTAATGTTTCTCATTTTAGGATCAAGATCTTATCCCAAAACTAAACTCTATGAATAAGAGTGTGGAGCGTTCATTTTCAGAGTTGCTGAAGACTTTAAACGAGGTAAAGGATACAGAGGAGAGGTTGAAAAACAGTATGGGTAATATTATTATTTTTTTAATTAATTTATTAAATACCTTAATTAGGATCAAATTAAATAATTTGTGTTGTACATCATCAGAGTATAATGATTCGAAATTGCAAGAAGTTGAGAATCAAGTGGAACAAGAGATGAAGCGGAATGTAAAAATGAAACAAGAAGAAACTTTTTTGCAACAAATCCAGGAATGTGAAGAAAACAACATGGAAAGAAATGTGTAAGTTTTAATGATTTATAAAGCTGTTAATAAAAATATTTTTAACTTTTCGGACAGCAAGTCCAGAAAGGAGCGCAAATGGTTTTGTTTGTGTATTGAAGCTTTCTCTTGTTTTGACTTTTATTTAAATTCTGCCTTCAATTATTTGCAGCGAGAATTTTACAACGGTTTTGGAAGAATTGGCCCTTTCTTTTCAAGAAGCCCCCCAACTTTATGTGAGTACTAACATATTTTAGCACTGATGACATCAAAAACTATCTGGATACCGAATGGTGGTCTTTCAGCAGGGCAATACTTACGAGTATCTACCACTCTACCAAAAATATACAATTTTACTTTATTACAAATGAAGACTTCTTTAGTTTCTACAATTAAGTCAATAAAAAAATAATTCCAGGAAAACGAAGTGTTGCGGGGAGAGATAGCCCAGCTGCGGGAGAGTGCCGACAAGGTTGGGCAGAACCTGGCCGCCATGCAGGAAGAGATATCCTCGCTGAAGCTCATGTTCTGTCATTTGAAGAAGGATGACAATGACGCCAGCTTGCAGTCCTTGAAGAATGTGTAAGTAGCATAACACATCCTCGTAACACCAGTAGTAGTCCAATATTTGTAGCCATTATGCTATGGAGATGGAGACTGTAAAACACATACGTATTGTACCTATATATTGTCAACTAGTTATTTATACAGTGCCGATGAACTAAAACTAGTTGTGTACATACACAAAAACAATATTATATACATATAAACAAAATATCAGGATGTCTTATGCTCGGTCCCATGGCCCGTTTTATGACAGGCCAGGACCCGCCAGTGGGAATGGTCTCATCCGCTGTGGCCTTTGATGGCCTTTCATCGTCCGTCCGATCTGTAGTGAGTCGGTAACTTTAAAGGCGGGGAGCTTTGCAACGCGAAGGAGCCTATTGCGACCTGCACAGTGTACAAGCGCGTCAGTTCTTGTTCATTTCCTCTTGGACAGCATCACTTGACATGTTGCAATGGCGGTAACGACAGGTCGATTAAGGCCGACATGCGCTGTGGGAATTGCTCGGCGCGGGGCTCGGAATTATTCGACAGGCACGGCGCAATCTGGCGTGGCCTGTGATTAGGACGAGCCGTGGGACCCGGCCTTTATAAATATTACTTTTGCACTCTTTAAATAAACTACTTACCCTTTGAATTAGGTACTTCTTAATACATTTAAAATGTTGTATTTTTCTTCTTCAGTTTGCATTTGCAAAAAGAGAACTATGTAATTATCCTGTGAATTTTTAATTTGCAGGTAATCTGTATTATCCTTCTGTATTTTGTATTTGCTGTAAGAGAAATGTGTTATACTTCTGTATTTTGCATTTGCAGGAAGAATTCTGGCGATGCAGAATTCATGATATCCTGGCTGACGCAGAAGAACAATGGCTGGATTAAAAAAAAGGAGATGCTGACCAAACTGATGGACAACGACACCTTTATCTCTGGCGAGAATCAATGATTTGATCATGAATTTTGGCATTTCAGTTATAATATTATATAATTCCTGTTATTATCTTGAAATATATCTAGTTATAAAAAAAACTATTTGTTTCACATTTTTAAAACCAAGAAAATATTTAAATATGAAACAAATTATCTCAAGCTCCGAGATCTGGCATCATAAAATTTGCATAACTTTGTCCATCTGAAATTTTGGCGCCTTACTTTCAGATTGCTACCTAATTTACATCATGAATTATGGAGATCTGAAATATATATTTAGCCGTCCAAAAATA
The DNA here is from genome assembly GCA_022651775.1 of Drusus annulatus. NCBI lineage: Eukaryota > Metazoa > Arthropoda > Insecta > Trichoptera > Limnephilidae > Drusus > Drusus annulatus. The sequence goes on from JAGWCC010000139.1 coordinate 89,670, forward strand.
ATACAAGATGTCATATTGTGGTTTCTTTGAATTTCTCCGTAAGAAAAAAGATTATCTGATGAAAAAGGGAAACGAAAAAATGGAAAGCGCTGCAATCTTTGATGGTTAAAAAGTAAAAGGATGAATCTTTTAAAAACCACTACGGTCCAAGTGCATATTTTTCATATTATGTACACACGGTGTTCAGAAATTAGTGGTACTTTTCGATTGGGAAAGGATTCTACATCATATTCTAATGTATTTTAATTTTCAACATTAGAATTTTTGTAAGTTGTACATAAATAAAAATGCAAAAATGATTTTAATTTGAAGCATTAGAAAAGTTTATTCATTTCACATTCACTTATAGTAATATATTTCTTGTGCATATAAGGCTTTCATAAAGTTGTGAACATATAGAGGTATAAACAGTATAAGAAAAAATGTGTAAATATAAACCATATTTCATGAATTTTTTTTTTAAAGAACTAATAAATCAAACATTTTGTAATGTGATTGCATAATGTTTTTTTAAACAGAAACAATGTTATAAAAGTCACGATTTTATCGTTTTCCCCTAAATTGACAAATAAGTTTATTTTCATCTTTTGTTGTTTGTTAGTTAGATAAAGGATAAGTATACATAGAAAAAATACAGGTTTATAAAAAAAAAATGTTTCAACGGGAAAAGGAGTACATATAGGGCTTCCTACAGACTAATCCGATGACAGTCAGACGGCCGACCCTTCCAATGTGATTAGATGGTCTAGGTAGCTATAGTTTGGTTTTATTTTTATATGCTTGTACAGTTTTTACAAAAAAAAAACAATATGTACATATCATTAGATATGCTTTGGTTTAATAATTAGATTCATACTTTATTTTATATGCATAACACTGAATACATTGACTTTTGCAATATGGCAACACTTTTTAAAAGTTCTAATGACAACATGATATATTATTTGCAACACGAAAACGTAATAATGGTAAATAAATTATTTCTTTGAAATAATTACTAGATTTATATACGCCTATGTGAATAAATTAAATTTGAAGGCAACAATTCAGAATACAATTTAGTACATTTGTCATATTTATGGCATAGAGATTTTTTTTACATACACAATGGAATTTCTTCATATCATACTCCCAACATTGAAAGCTTGCCAGCACAAAAAACGTGAACTGCAAATGTCAGCAACAGTTTTAACACTAATTAAATTATAGTTCCTGATTTCGTAGCTCGCAATGACCAGAGAATAAATCAATATTTATTTTGGACATTGTGTTTGTCATTTTATGTAATTCAACAAAGTAAGATTTTATTTGATTTAAGCTTTCTTCTTTAAATAAGCCAAAAAGCAACTGCAAAAGCAAAAAAGAAAATAATTGAAAATATGATTACTTTTTGAAATGATTTCTAATGAACTATGGACGTAAAAATTACGAAAAATAATATTTAAAGTTATAATTTCTTAACATAATTAAGTAATACAATTAAAACTATTCATGTTTAAAAAATTAAATTTCATGATTTCGAAATTTTAAATTAAATGTTCAAACGTTTTAGTTTTGGAAGATAAATGTAAAAAAATATATATTGTAAAATAATAAAAAATATACAACAATGTCAAATGAGATTTAGACGGATTAAATTTAAATGCAACCAAAATGGTTTTTATAATTATATTTAAACAATAGCTTAAATTAAATTGCTTGAGTGAATCTCAAAAAAGCAACACAAGCAAACGCTCTTAAAATTAAAGTACAAAAAACTTCTACACAAGTTGAAAAATGGTTAAAAAAAAATTGACAAACATTTTCAAAATAAAGTGACAGAGAGAGTGAAAAATGATTTGATCAATAAAACAAGCAAATGTATTAGAAAAAAAAGATGAAAAAAAATCTTCATACAAAAGTATGTAATTTATCTTTTGTAACTATCTCTGACTAAATACAGGTTGAATCGCACTATTACGAAAACCCAACGGTAAAATATTTAATGACAGATGGCTCGAGTCAGAAATCAACGGAAGTGCGTTGCGGGTGTGTGCGGTGGGTCACTTTTACCCTACTTCGGGTGAAATTGATCAAACATTTTCAAATATCAAAATTCTTTCTCAGACAGAAAATCAATTTCATCGGCTTCTCTGAGGCCTAGGAGTCAAAAGGTTTTATTTAAATTGGCGAGATCACTTTTCTTTCAAATTGAAATAGATCACACTTCCTAACACAATTTGTTTTCTATGGCGCAAATGGGTATACTCATTATTCTGATTAATTCAGCGTTATATTGAGATTTGACTCGGTAAATATAACCTAAAATAGACAACGGCGATTTTTCGCAGCCACTAAAGAGAGAAAAATAAAGAGTTAATATCAGATACAATTCACAAATCCAGGATAAGAGACGGCAGCGATCCTTTAAATGGTAAATATTTATTATAAGGTCACGGTTAGTCTTTAGCTTCCGGTAGCAGGTCCATCCACCAGGTCTGAGCCTGATTTAGATCACACTCTCCAAGGTTGATAATAACCTGAAAAAAAAATTAAACACAATCATTTTGAATGCCTTTTAAAAAATATATAGTTTTAAAGAAAGCAAACATTCTTGGGTTCCGAATAACATGACAGTATTTGAATTCGTCCTAATTCATTAATAGGGGATCATGTTGCTTGCGCATTGGTGGAGAACTTAAGGATTGAATTTGCATGTAGCATGAAAGTAACAGTTAATGTAAAAAAAAAATGTACCATTCATACAAAATTAAGACACTCAATAAAAATAACAGTGAAAAGGGAAGCTATTTAGGTACCTATCTGAAAATTATAAATAATTTTATTTCATTATTGTCTTATTTTTTGGTGGAAATAACATTACGAACTGAAAAGATTGTTGCTAAGAGAGAAAAAAAATGTTTAAATTTCATGACGCCAGAGCTCACCGATCGTGGGTCTCTGTGAGACGCAGTGAATATTTTTCCACAAATTGACAACATTGTTAGGATTGGTGAGTTCAAGTTTTGGTTGTGACCATTGTCTTTTTATTTTCTGGCCTTTTTCTGTTTCATATTTGTATTGATATTATTTAATTATTTTAAAAAATAACCATTAATGCTTTAAAATTAATTTAAAAAATTTAGAAGTTTAATTGAATATAATTATGTAAACACCTTGAATAAATGGATTTTTAAAAATTATTAAAAAAAACCAACAAATAAAAATACCCTTGACATCATTCATCCCTGTTATCCACAGCGATATTGCGGAGCATTCTGGAGAGGTTGACAACTATTGTCACGTCATCTAATTCAAAATTGTATGAAAGTCTTTTCACTTGAAATCGAGTAGGCTGGAGTTCCTCATTGCAACTCTTCAGTATTCATGTTGATGAGCGAAATGCTCGTTGACTGACAAAGAAACAGTCCTTACCTGTCCAATGACGGGGCTGCCACCAGCAAAGAATCCCTTCTGCGAAGCCACGGACACCTCCAATTGCTGAGAGTTGACCTCCCCCTGCGACATCAGGTACTCAAAAGTCTCGTCATACACGGGGTTGCAGTTGTCTTTCATCACCTCCAGGTTTAAAAAAAAGCACATAAATAAACATTAAGAAAAAATAATAATCAATTATAATAATAGGTTTCAGGTTCTCATTTTAAAAGCGTTGAGAAATTAATATTTGAATAAAAATAATCCTTCTTATTATTTTTAAGAGATGGGTAGGTACCCTGGTGATACCTACCCAGTCAAACTATGTCGTGTTACTGTAGTAGTGTTCCAAATTCAAATGGAAAATGCTTAGATAATAGGAGGGAAAAAATAATTTTGTGGTTATGTTGTTCTGACATTTTAGATGCTAGTTTTTGGAAATAATATGAAATATTTATCTGCTGATATTAAATGCAAGGCGAGAATATTTAAGCCATTCCTACCACAGATTTATTTCAGTTTGATTATTGATGAAAAATTGGAAAGCGTTTTTATTGAAAAAAAAAACAGTAAGATAATATTATAATGAAATCATGTAATAGAATTTTCACTTACAGCAGTTTTGCGTTTGGAATCCTTAGCTCTTCCAGGCAGGAGGTACAACTTGACGTAAGGATCCGGAATGTTTGTTGGATCTTTAAGAGGTATGTGTCTGAAAATAAATGAAAACGTAATTTCAATGTAAAATTAATTATTTGGTTAATGAATGGTAACTTTCGAGATCTTGTAAAATAAATTGTTCGGTTAACATTGTGAAACGGTAACTTACGAAATCTTATGGACAACAACGACTAGACGTTGCCTCTGAACGCTGTAACGCAGGGTCATTTGAATCCTTCCCAAGCCGGCCTCACCAGCTGATCTGTAAATATTTAAAGATAATGCTTGTTTAAACACGAAAGATATGTTAAAATTACAGTTTTAGTAAATTAACAAAAGGTTTTTGATAAGAACTTGAAGATGTCGCTAGCATGATGAAATGAAGAAAAAAATAATCAAGTCCGACTGATATTGACCAAAGAATTCAAACTTTATCAACATTGAAACATACATCATACGTTGTGATAATAAACTTTCAATGATTTTAGATGGTAATTAGCATTTTTGTGCAAATTAAAAAAATACATTGGCAAAACATAGATGGATTTAATAGATATATTAAATGTCACTTTTCATCCTAGTTGTTTCCTCCTGACTAAGGATCATGAGTCACTTGACTGCGGCTCAGAGAGAGTGCTCTATCCAAAATGATATGGGGAGAAAATTATCTTCTTCGTCGTAATATTTTATATTTATATTTTTTATCCAGCAGTAAAGTAGTTATCAATTAAGTGTACAATACTAATAATAATCAAAGACTATATAAAATAAACACAATATTGACGACGAAAAATCATCTTCATGAAAATCATATTTACCCAGTTTATAGAAGACTATATGACTATTTTAACCCTTTTTATCCCAGTCGATTTCACAATAATATGTACGAAAAATTCACCATATTTTTTTTACAAAAAAACAATAGTTTTTATGTTATTATTCATCTCAGCTAATATTCAGTTCGAAAGATGTTTTTTTTTAGTTTCATCCCTATGATGTATAGAATAATAAGCAATGGTTGTATATAGGTTACAACACAAATAAATAAAATAATTATTAGAAATATTTATTTATATAAGTAATAATTTTTGAGTTTCAGTAATTATAAATCTTTTAATACGAAATTTCTATAAATAAAAACTAATACTGCAGTAAAATTGGTTCTTCGTAAATCAAAAAAAAAAAAAAAATTTAAAAGTAAAAATTTAAAATAAAATTACAAAAAAATTATTGTGGTTCTGAGGTTATGTGATTTTTTCTCGACCAAGGACAATAATAACACCATTGCAGACAAATGGTGATACTAATCAAAGAAAAAACTTCGAATGAAGTATATGTAAAGGTTGAATATATTATGAAAAGAGTTAAATCACGGCTGAACCCATAACCTGCTCACCTAATATGCAATTTAAACAAAATATTTAAACTTTAGAAAAGCATAAAATTAAATTATGTAAAAAAAAGAGTATAACGTGCAATGATGATTAGGCTAAGCGAAACCGGTCGGTCATAAAAATTGATATAATATCCGTGGTCTTTTACAAAATATTTTTTTTATTTCTTTAAATATGTCAAACCACACAGTGATTGCTTTCTACAAAAATAATAAATGTTTATTTGATCGACATTGATTTGAAAAAATAAATAGAATTATAATAATATAAAACATAATTCTATGATGATAGAATACTTGAAAGCTAACAGCTGGTAATTTCCAGATGTTCAATATATAGTACATGCATAGTTTTAGGTTTTGACAAATTCGCCGATAATAATAAAAACTATATATAGCATACAAATGTGTTGGAAAATCAGGGGCCGACAGATTGGGTTCTGGGATTTTTCGCATATTTCAATGGGACTGTGTTGCTGTGGGTTGTACAGCTGCATTCATGGTTTGCCAACCGCATTTCTCTGTTGGGTCTGGCTAGCATCGGAGTAATGGGCAAATTTATACTTCGTCAGCTCCATGATAAATTTATCCTCTGCTCTGTAGAATTGTCAAAGGAAAGCTCTACATATTACTTAGCTTACATTACTGTTAGAGTCGTTTCATACATACATGGCGTCCAAATGGGACACCTACAAGGGGTACAAATGGCACCCATACTGAGCATCCAAATGACGCCGTTTACACCAGCAATGCATTTTTTTTTACAGTTAGTTTGATTCTCCCATTTACCATTGTTTTGGATCGCCAAAGGTACAAGCGTTTCTGGCTTCCTATTGGTTTAACCAATTAATAAATTACATCATCCGATTTGTGGGTTAACTTTGTGCTCTGTGTTATTTTGTAGGGAAGCGTGCATGGCTTTTGAAGCGAGGCAACAGAATTCGAGAGGGAGTTGTGGTATGAAATTATTTATAGGCGGATCGTTTTGACTTTGATTTTATGTATGAGAAGATGAATCTAGAGCGTTAATATCGATGACTTGTACCCTTTACGGCTGGTAAACAATTATTTATTTATTCCGAGTTCGAGTCTCGGTCATGACCATTGTTCTTTTTAGTTTCCGACTTTTTTCTGTTTCATATTTTTGTTTTAGATTATTCATATTATTTATTTTTTTAAACTTACGAAGTTGTGCTGAGTGTACGATGGACAGCCTTAGGACTCTCAGGATCGGAGTTAGCAGACGGCATCACTGTAAATATCATGATTGTTTTAAACACACACATTTTACTAGGCAAATAAAAATGTTTAAATTCAACAAAATGTATTTTTATGTTAGTTAGTCTACCTTCACAAGTGAATTTAATGAAAGAATGTGAACCAAAACAAAATTATTATTATTAGACATAACCAAATATGTAGTAGAAAGTCGATTATCTGGAAATCATCATAGAAAAAAAACCTTTGCTTATTCAACACGAAAGCTCACAACAAAAGTTAGCTTAGACATTTCGCATTTCGCAAGTACTTTAAATTTATTGTAACTTGAAAAATAAAAAAAATATGAGACAGCCTTGAAGAAGAATAGCAAAAGGTTTTGGATATTTTTAAGAAGATTCCAAAAAGAATATTTTGAGTCATACAGGACTATAAAGTCTGGTGTACAAGGTATAACCATGAGTTATACCAATTGTTTGAAGAGCCTTCAATAACAAGATTCATACTGAGACGGCTCCACTGGGTAGGACATGTAGCAAGGATGGAGGATAGTCGACCACCAATGAAGGTTCTTTAGAATATGCCTGCGGGACGAAGGAATACTGGGAGATCTAAACTTAGGTGGCTACACGGTGAGGAGGTGAACACGCATCCTTGGCTGTAAGGATCGACAGGTGTAGAGGGATTCTTATAAGCGGCCAGAACTCTTCAAGAATTGTGGTGCCGATGGCTGATGACTGTACACAAAGTGATAGCAGTCTGGTCAAATTGTCTATCTTGTTTTAGATTAAAAGATCTTTTGACCTCAGAAAGTATTTATTTATACAATTTTTTTTATGTTACAAAATCTGACACATAAAACTTGAATTTATTTATTAAAGATGGCAGCCTACAATCGGAAGAAATTCAAATATTAAATAATTCTTAATAGAAGTGTTAGATGGTTAAAAAATCCGCTTTCTATTAAGGCCTAGATTAGTATTGGCAGAGTATTACTCCCGAATAGAGTAGAGGTTTCGAGTTTGAGTTTCGATTATGACCATTGTTCTTTTTAGTTTCTGGCTTTCTTCTGTTTCATATTTGTGTGTTTAGATTATTAATATAATTTAAATATTTAATAATAAATAACGATTAATGCTTTAAAGTTGATTGCAATTTTAATAGAATTTATTAATCAAAACTTTAATCTTCAATAAAAATTCCAGATAATAAAATTTCTACTGCACCAATTCCTTAAAATTCGACACCCGTCATCCAATATGTCACTGATACATTTAAATAATATGATGGGTTGTAGATGATGTGATATGTGTGATAGGTGTAATATATTAAAATAGAAGTAATCCTGTCCTATAATACAATGAACATTCAACATGCTGAAGAACTGAAGAGTTAACCCTTAGTTGTTAAGAGAATTCAATAACCCTATATGGTTTAAAGCAGTGATTCTCAAACTTTTTTCTGTTGTCCATGCCCCCTCCATATTACACCTATAAAAGTCCAAATTAAATGGCGCCGTATTACGGTCAGGAATCTTGAATGGAAAACTTGATGTAAAAAAATCTGACCTTATTAAGTAATGCTTTACAAATGAAATTATCGGAAAATAAATTTAACACAATTAAGAAAATACTAGAAAGTATAGACAAAAAATAATTGTTCACAAAACTTGTTAGAACAGATGTCATAATCAATTAAAAAAAATTACTAGTTTTATAGTCGTGTATGCTTGTTTAGCTAGATAGATATGCATTTTAAACGCCACGATAATATGACTATGAATACGACTTCTGCTGCTGACATAATTTTTTGTCCCTTTCAATATATGTAACACATCCACATGGATAAATTTTATATTCCAAAGAATATTATTTCATATCCTGTCAAGTGACGAAGTATAATTTTTACTGGACCATTAATTTGATTAAAAATGGGATACAAATTCTAACGTCCGGATAAAGAAAAATGTATGTACTAGAGGATTTATACACCTTTTGAATTTTAATAATATAAAGTCGTCCGGTTTTTGGTTGAGTGGTTCAGTACTCTGCTAGCTAAGTCCTCCATCATTGCACAAGCAACATTCATCGCTTTGATTATGGCGGTAGGAGGGATTCACATGTCCGGTTATTCGTTTATGTTTTTTTCTTCGTCATTGTTAGACTTGTGCACGGTTAAAATAAGATTGTGGAGAAGTCGTCATCTGAAAGACAAGCTACCGAAAGATAAGGCTGGATACATACTTATGTCCTGGGAGGTTTCATCCATCAGGGATTTGGAGTCTATGCTCACATTTCCATCGGTCGTTCCTTTCCTCAATAGGCTGGGAGTGCCTGTGTAAAATGCTCCACATTGTAATGTTAACACTCCAAACTACTCACCAAAGCAAAGCCGTCTCCGAATGTGTTAGGTGACAATAATGAAATACCGTGAAAAGTTAATCTATGCCTTCCAAATAATAGGAAAATTGCAGCCATGTGCAAAATACATACAACTGTTTCCACATAGGGATGCAATCAACTTAAGTTGGGGTGTTTAAAACTACGTCACATTTGATTGACGTTCAAATCGACGATCAGCGCCATTTTGATTTTTTTGTATTTAAACAGTCTCTGTTATACACCGATTTTCGGCTTGTTTCAGCTTTTGATAATTGAACACTTATATTAATTAAGGTGTTAAGTACCAAAAAAAAATTCAAAACTGACATTTTGTTATTTTATTTTACAGAAATGCGAAATTAATTTAAGTTTTTAAATAATGGAAACTGTCGAGATTGCTTCAAATTATTAAGAAACATTTTTTCAAAAAGTGTGCTACATATAATTTTATTTGACAAATTAGTATTTTGTTACTACTACAAGCAGTTTTAATTTTTAGTACTTAGCGCCTTAATTAATACAAGTATTCAATTGACGATTTGTAAAGCATAAAGGTCATAATGTTATGCTTGATGGTTGATCACAATTTGATCAAAATTTGAAACAAGCAGGTAATCAGTGTAAAACGGGACTTTTAAAATGTAAAATATCTAATGACTCTTTTTGGTCTCACACTAAGTTGATTACTTCTAGTAATTGAAATATTTGTGATTGATACAACATGCAGAATCAATCGATTCGGCAATGAAAGATTGAAATTTCACGGTATTGTTTTGATTTTAAAGTCGCCAGTTCACATAATTTGGAACTTAAAAGCTAATGAAGTAGAAAAATTTGCTTATAATAGTATATGTACACCGCCACCAAATTATCTCTGCCAGAGGAAAAATCAGAAACCATAGATAATATGAATACATAAATTATAGTTTTCTATACAAATAAACATTAATGACTCTCCACCATTGGCAGAGTTAAGATGATTGTGGTATTATATATTTTTTGACATGCTTGACAATTTAACGAGATCTCTTTAAAAATATTATCTTTTGTCATCAATACCGACAGGAAATTTATATAAATTCAAATAATCATGCAGTAATTGACCTAATAGTGTTTAGAATTATTTGAACCAAGTTTGAAGAGGTTTTTTTAGGAATTTTTAATATCTATTTAACTGTACTTCCTATCAGTAAAAAATGTCGATCTAACATTCTCTAAGATCCAGTGGCGTGCGGTTCATATCAACGGATTTCTATTTTCGTGAGTCGTGTTGACGGAAAAAAGTGTAATAAAAAAATATATCTAATTAATAAATTATTCATTATTTTTCAGGAAATTTCAAACCATTTTGAGGCTAATAATAAGAATCCCTATGTCACAGTTTCTGGTTAGTGCAAATAAGTTTTTCCCTTGATTATAACATAAGAGTTAGGAAGATTCTCAGGTTGGGGTGTTGCAAACTTCGTCACATTTGATTTTTGCAATCAAATCGACGATCAGCACATTTAATTTTTTTATTTTTATTTGAACAGTTCCTGTTCCTGCACAAGAGTACCAACTGCTCCCAACCGTCTAGAGCCAGGGAGAATATGGCATCTTCACTTGGGGTATGTTGTGAGGTTGACGGTAGTGGGGAAGAACAACATACCCCAATTGGGGATGCCATAGTCTCACTAGCTCTAGACGGTTGGGAGCAGTTGGGTCTCTTGTGCGGTATTCACCATAAAAATAATAATTTATTTGCGACCTCTGGATTCGTAGTCGAGTGTCTTACCACTCGACCACGCAGGCTATCGCAAACGTTGATTCTCGGTCCGTTTCAGCTTTTTATCAAATCGTGATCAGTCGTAAAGCATAATAGTCATGCCGTTATGCTTGACGGTCAATCACAATTCGATAAAAAACTTAAAAGGACAAAGAATCAGTGTTTTAACGGCTGACCGTTCATATGTCGAAAATTAAAAATGTTGCTGATCGTTGATTTAAAAGTCATACAAATTTGATGAATTTTAAAACACCCAAACCTTAGTGATCCGACAGCAAATTTCAATGGATTTAGTTTTAATTAATTCACCAAGAACCATTTTCAGCTCAATGATACCATGACAGCAATATGTTTGATTTTAGTGTAGTCCATCACCTGAAAAATAATTATGTTGAATTCGACGGGCGCATACGGAAAATCTCCAATCAAAATGACCACAATCCAGCAACAAATCAACATAAATCACAAAGAATGAATGGTAATTTTCGTTTTGCCACAATGTTGCCACAAATATGCAAAATAATAAAAAAAATGTATTGGAATCATTCACAAATCACAGAAAAAACGACAATTGGAAAGCGGTATGTGATAAAATTAATATCATATAGATAAAATAATTTTAATAAGTACGTAAATGTGAAGCACAATTTATAAATTCTAACATTATTTTTTTTCAATACAATCTTAACTAAAACCTTGCTGTATAAATGCCTAGACGCTGATAGTGCATCTAGTGACAGATGCATACTCACCTTGTTCAATTTAATAAATTTAAATTTCGCAAATAAATTTAACTATAATTTAATAATTCTAATTTTTACTTGGCTAATTTTATGAAATATCACCTAAAGGCCCATAAAACTTTTTTTTTTTAAATTTGTATATTTGCACCACGTTCCAGAGTGGTAGATACTCAGAATCGGCGACAATTCAGAGTTGAAATGCTTTAGTTGTGTTTAGTGATCAGATCTGAATAGCCAGGTACTTCCCAACCTTTCTCTTCCCCATTTACCATCTCCCCACTCCCATCCTCTCCACTCCCATTAGTCTCACAACATATCTCGATTGGTGATACCATAGTCTCACTGGTTTCGGGCAATCGGGACTCTTTAACAGTATTCATATGAAGAAAATCGACGGCCATCTTGTGTCCAGGCATTAATACAGCAAGTCGATTAAAAAAAGGTTCTTCTACTCCAATTATTCTTTTATCCGCGTCACATATACGTAACCCCACAAGATGGATATCCAACGCTCAACCTCTCAAAACAAATCCGGCATCATGAACTTTTTTCTTGTTTCGTGCAAAGCGTGCTAAAATGAACTAAAAAAAAAAATCCTTGTACGGTAATGACGGCAATGTTAATACTGACTTGTAGCGCTGGACGCGGCGCTATTGGTGGACAGGGGTTTTATGACGCTAGCCGTGCTCTTAACGCTGGCCCCCCGTCCGAGGAGAGGCACGCTTTCTTGCGGGGAGACGTTTATCGCCTCGATAGATTCGTCGTCGATGCTGGTAGCGGAGGCGAGTTCTGCCTCGGCGCGTTTCAGGATCTAGAGAGAGTTAGGATTATTAATCTCTTGAATGCTGGATTCCCGCAAGGTACAACTTCCGTGGTTCCTTGCTGACTGTAATTTCGTAATAACTCACTTGTGTTTTACAAAACAATGTTTTTGTCATTATGCTATCTTTTCAGATAATGTGTTTATGTATTTTTTTCAAATAGTATGTTAATGGTATAAGTGTTTTTTTCTGGAATAGCATATGATAAATGGTTTTTTTATCACTCATGTCACTAAAAAAAGTTTGTGAAGTTTTTATTTGTCATTTTATTGTACTTTCGTGTGGCTGAATAAATTTCCTTCCAAATAAAAATGAAATTGCATGAGGTTTTCCTGTAAATACAAACAGTAATGTCACTTTGAAAATCTATTTTTTTAGCCGCACTGACATAAGAAAACTTTAAATATTTATTACTCGACTTATACCGAATTTAACATAATGCAAAATATTTATATGTATTGATTTTTTGTTGACAAGCGATTACGGTTCATAATGATGAATGCCCGTTACCTATAGGACCCTCCGGCACACTAGAGGTTAATACTAAAACACACTTTTATTTTGAGGTGTTGTCGGTAAGGTTGGTTACTATTTTTGGTACAATCCTTACCCTCAAGCTCATGGAGAGGATGATCTTGGTGTCAGGTCCAGCCCTGTGCAGAGCCATGGGCTGTCTGTCCACCATCAGCTCCGGCTTGTCCAGTAAAGCTGTCAGATTGTAGTCCAGGAGGCCAATCTGGTTTCCGGTCTTCTGGTCCATAACCTAAATTATAAAAAAAAAAACTAATAAACAATATGTACCCCCAAATTAATATATTTAAGAGCGTTGGGAAAGTAATTCCCAACCTTCCTCTTCCTCTTCCCCATCTCCTTCCCCTCCCCAGTACCTTCAGCCTCACAACATACCCCGATTGGGGATGCCAGTCTCACTGGTTTTAGATGGTTGGGAGCAGTTGGGACTCTTGTGCGGTATTCACTATAATTGTGAAGTGGTTATGATTGTGAAGTGTAGGAATTTTTGTGAGATTTTTTAAATAATTTGTATATCCGAGTAAAAATTCTCAAATAGTGAGCTCTGGCATCGTGAAATTTGCAAAGATGTTTCTGTTTTGGAATTTCAAGTTCTACGCAACTATTTCAGCTTGCAATGTCATTTCCGTCATGAGCCACGGGAGCTTGAAATATTCTTTAAACTGTCGAAATATAAGACAAGCCATATTGTTTGTATCATATTTTTCAATGATGAAAAAAAATAATTTTAAGAGTTTTGAAACTCGACCGAATAATTGATTAATTATGTTGCCGACAGATGAATAGATAGGTACCAACAACATTGTGATTGAAAGTTAAATAAGAAATGAGTGTTGCCTTAATGTGGAGAGTGTCATTCTCGGGGTTGCCAACAAGGAAGGTGTATCCGATTTCCAGGACGGGGTCGCCAGTCCTCATCTGCACGGCCGTGTTCTCCGTCTTTTTACCCATGTTGATAACCAGGTAGGGATCTGGCTTTGACTGAGGACGAGCATTCTAAAAAATAACAATAAAGAACAGTAAAAAAAAATTACCATTTAATTATCAAATAACTCAATAAATACGCTTAGTATCTGCAAGACATGTTTTTGTAACTTCCATAGAAACTTGTTGCATAGCAATTACATTTCACTGAATGCTTTTCAGTAACTAACTAACTACTTATTGTCGGAGATACGAGGCCTGTTCAAAAGAAAAAGATGAATTTTGAATTTTCGCAGGCTGTGTACATTCAACTTTCGTTTTTTTTTTGTTATGTTGGTACACATATGTTTATCAGATTCTTTCAAGAATCAAAAACATTTGCCTTAAAAATCTAACAATACAAAATATATCAATATCAGAAGCGATTCTGCTCTGCAAAAATATACTCCTCTCCAGCGGCAGAATCATTGGCAGGTTGGTCCTGCAGACAGAAAGATAAAACAATCTACGCTAAGTTAGCTCTCCGAAATGGCAGAGTTTTCGAAACAGATAGAGCAATCTGAAAAGTGGGTGGCGGCATACCCCCCCCCCTTGTTAGCTGCAAGGAGTGAAATCTGAGCATGGCTAGCAAAGTACATGGCCTGTTCAAAAGAAAAGGTGAATTTTTAATTTTCGCGGGCTGTGTACATTCGATTATCGATTTTTTTTGTTATGTTGGTACACATATGTTTATCATATGTTAGAATTATCAGCCATTTTTGATTAGTGGTTTGTTTTTGACAACTGGAAAGGTTAGTCACATTTTTGTGTGTTCTTCGATTTTTTACTTTTGAAAAAAATGGATTAAAACCCAGGTTCACACCTTCCTTTCATCAAAAAGGAAAAGATGGCAGGCGTTGAAGGAAGTTATTTCCCTCAAGGTCGACTGTGTGGAGTTAATGTTAAAAAAAAAAATACATGTATTATAATTACTAAAAGGATTACTTACAGGTAGATTTTTACATGAATCAATGAAGATTGTCAGCAGGGCAGTGCTCATTCCAGAAACTCTGAGAAGTTGCGTCTCTTCAATAGCCTAAGAAATAAGTAATATAGTATTATAATAATTTAAAAGGAAAAATTATTTTTTTGTATGAAATTAAATATTTGGTAGATTTTTGAGAACTTACACTTTTTAGGTCTCCCATCAAGCTGCTTAGTTTGTACCAGGTGAGGCGGACATGGACCATTCCGTGTTTGGCTTGTTCTAAAGTCAGCCACTGGAAAATATATGGTCGGTATTAAACATAATTTCGTCAATGTAAGTTCAATACCGCGGAAGAACCATTTGTCAAAATGTTCAGGAGGGACAAAAAACGTTTCCATTTCACGCGGTTTTGCTTGCTTCTTTGTATTTACTTTAACCGAGTGCACGCATTGGATTGGTCAATTTCAGAATTTGAATATGCCAATATATGCGACTCGTGCCGTTCAACTGAAAGCGCCGAAAAAACGTATTTTGAAATGATTGGCTCATACGCGGTATCGGACTTACTCCGACGATATATGACCGGTTAGTAGCTGAGGGGACAAATGCGTCAGATTCCCACCCGGGCGTTGTGATTTCAATACCTCTGCTAGCTAGGCCCTCCATCATTGCACAAGCAACATTTTTTATCGGGGTTTTTTCTTTGTGATAATTGTTATAAATAGGTAATTTATGATCCATCCTTGGAGAAACAATGTATGGAGAGAGAGCTAATTATTTTTACCCAACCTATACAAACTTGCGATAAATCACTTTCTCCAGGTTTTTACGTCGTACACCATGAGAGAGAAAGAGACAACAAAAATAACACACCGCTTTTATGTACTGTAAGGATGATCTTGGTCTCCCGCGTCTCCGGGGACTCCGCCCACGTTTTCATATGCGACTAAACTCGACCCAACTAAACGGTTTTTTAGGTTGTATGCTATATTTTTGTTGATAGCAATACTGTGAAAAAGTGGTTATACGAATAAACAAAAACATTATGTCGACATGTGCTATGAATGGATGTATAAATACCCAAGCCCTAGTCCTAGCCACGCCCAGGTTCTGCCAAGTCCGGCAAAAATCATCAAAAACTGACTACACTGCCTTGGATAGGTACCACTCTATGTACTCAAAGAATCCATCAATGTATTCATTGAAAAAATAATTGTATTTCCTATGTTATCCTACATTTTAATGTTTTTAAACTTCAATTTGAGTCAAATATCTGCAATGTGAGTCAGTAAAAAATTAAATTACAAAAAATCTATTGCGTTTGGAGCTTGGATGTTTTCAGCAGATAGAAATCTCGCATTTATCTATAGGAACATGTAAAACTCGATTTTGGCAAATTGTGGGTTGGATGCTTTTCGCATATATTTTGTTTTGATAGTGAAACAGCCATTTCATATTCTAAGCTTCCAGAATATAACCGCACTGCAGACTCATATTCTACACTTTCACAATCTTATTCCAGACATGGACGAGTATACGTAATAGGTACTTTCCTTTTCTAATTCCAAGATACCGATAGGTATTTCCCATCACCTATCCACTCCTGTCCTATAAATATGTATTTGTATGTCTATTAATATTTTCACATAATTATTTATTTAGATAAAAACAGACACACACCCACACCTCACAATGCAGGGCGTCACATGTGACGTCACTGAAGGCCATAATGTGTTCATGTTGGACATATGGCCGCTTCCACCTGTATAGGGTTTTCTATGGTTTTCCCTATTACCATGGCGAATGCGGTGGAATTCCTAAACATAGGCCATAGCCGAGCACCTTCCCGATCCCCACTCAACACATACAGACTTATGTATATATGCCATGGTGCTGTGTCGAGAAGGAGAGGACGCCCTGATGATCTGGTAATATCACGTAATTTTTGTAGGGTTTTTACAAACATATTTTTTCTCTACGTAAACTCGTGAATTTAAATTCAATAGTCTCGTAAATGCATTTATTTACCCACATGAGGTAACGAAGTAAGGTGCATAGCGCCGTTCTATTGGTATAAGGAACAAGAGTTAAGTCAGTAACTTTAAATGATTCATCACTTAATGATAAATAAGAATCTAGGAAATGAAAAAAACACTTTCACAAAGACACTCCAGTTTCATATTCTAAAATTCCAGAATATGATAATATTGCAGATTCAATTAATAGTCAAATACGACCAAAAGAAAACACTAATGTTTTACACGGGCAATCCAACTTTGTATTCTAATCTTCAAGTATATATATATAGTGGCTCGGCAGTTTAAAATTAAAAAAAAATGTAGAAGAACATTGTAAATAAATAAGGTACTTACAGAATCAATTTGGCCCTTCTTAGCCACGCTGCTAATTTCAACCGTACACCTAAAAGAATATTACACAAGATGTGATATTTACAGTCTTCTCAATTGTATAGCAATCAATAGTGTCGAGGTCAATTAAACTACACATCAAACAATTAACAGAGATGTTAGATTGAAAAAGACTGAAAGGAAGTACAAGAAGAGTTAATTAAGAAAAGAAAATTATTAAAAAAGATTAGAAGATATTTTTAGCAATATTTTTAGGAAGAAAAAGTTTAGAAATTAACAGAAATAACAGATTGAAAATTGCAATTTTTCAGCTAAATACTTAGAGGGTAAAATCTAAAAAATACTCAATCATGCAAGTGATTTCTGTGAAATATCTGCGGAAAATTGTGCATGGTCAAAACAACAGGTGTATGTTGCTGAAGGTGTATTGAAAGCTCGGTGATATGTTAGTAATATTGTGTGGGTATGTATTTATGAATGGCTTATAAGATTTAGGACTCGAGCAACAATGATGGACGAAGCTGAGTACGGGATTATTTGCAGATAAATTAGAATCGTTCAGAAATTTATTTTGAATAGTAGAAGCAATGAGTCTTTGATTGATTAAAATATATATATCCTCGCCGGAAATGCAAAAGGGCTGAAGCGGCATTTTGGGAAGTTTACACCAGAGCACTTTTAAAGTTTTTTTGTTTTACAATAAAATTCATAAGTCTTCAGTACCTGGTTGGATTTAAAAAAATAAGTTGACTCAGGGAACTCAATGCTTTCACTGAGTTACCTGAAGCGACAAAAAGCAAAACTGGTGTCGCTTGAGTCAAGACTTTTCCCAAATGGTAAAAATAATTTATATGGCTGAAGGGCCACAAAAGTCTTCAGAATCAAACGAGAGTAAGAGCATTCAATGCAGAAAAAAACTGATCAAACATGCATATTTTATATATAACTCATTTTTGACCAAAGTGTCGCTTAAGCCCTTTTGCCTTTCCAGCGACGATATATTTCTGTTGCATGAGTTGGAACAAGTAATATCTGTGGTCTTTATGTCTAAGTGAACTCTAGAAAGATTAAGTAAGTATCACAGATATTATTTGCGCATTGAGAAAATGTTATAAAAGTGCTCGGCTGTTTGTGAAATTATGAAGAAAACTTTATGCATGTTGGGTGAGTTGACATCTTTATGGGCAAAAAAGTTTATTTTGTTTCCAATGTATTTTTTAAAATTTAATGAACATAATTTATTTTAAGTTGGATGTCAGTCTCCCAATATTTCAACAGTTTTTTTTTCCGTTCGAAAGGATGTAATTTAAAACAAAAATTAAATTCATGTTTTAATCAGAAAAATAAATTTTAAAGTCACAGCACACCCATGCACTAAATTGTCTCCTTTTACCGCTGTGGCGATACAGTACGATTGTTAGTCATCACCATCATCAGCCTTTTTCTATTAAATGCTAGATGAAGGCGATATATGAGTGTGAGGTTAATATGTATAAGTTGTGTATTGATATTGTGAGAAAAATAAATCAGCCATAAGCCTTGCAAAGCGGTAATGGTTCGGTGTCTAAATGTAGGCAGTGTCTTTTAAAAATGCCGCCAGATGTCGTTTCATTTATTGTTTCAAGCGTGTAGTGGTGGGTCCTGGAAAAGGCGTCAGACTTTCAGGAAGGAAGGCTAATCTATAGAAATTAAACAAGAATTTCAAGGTAGACTTGAAATATTAGAGAGTAGTTTGATAAATTCGTAGAGATAGGTATATGCAAACTTGAAGAAAAAGTGAAAATTCATAAGTTAACCCAAATATGTGATAAATGCATGAAGTAAACCCAAAGAAGTGATAAATTCATCGAGGAATAGGTTTTCACAAAGATGTTATAAAATCATGAAGTCAACATAAAGATGTGACAAATTCATAAAGATATAGACATAAAGATGTGATAAACAGAAATATGATACATTCATGAAGGTAAATCTAAATAATATGTGTTACATTCATGAAAGTTAACCCAAAGATGTGATAAATTCATGAAGTAAACCCAAATGTGTGTTACATTCATGAAGGTTAACCTAAAGATGTGATAAATTCATGAAGTAAACCCAAATATGTGTTACTTTCATGAAGGTTAACCCAAAGATGTGATAAATTCATGAAGTAAACCCAAATATGTGTTACATTCCTGAAGGTTAACACAAATCTGTGAAAAATCCACAAGGGCAGTGGCGTCGGATGGCTTCTTTTATGCTAGAGGGTACAATAAATGTATTATTATTTATATTTTTCCAGTCGAAATGTAGTCCTGTGTGACTTTACATATCGTAAAATCGGCTACAACCATATAAATATATACATTAATTTTTTTCAATGTTATAAAGAAAAGCCGCCAACCGCCATTGCAAGACAGTACACAGAAACGTGAAGAATCCACGAACGTATACACAAAACTGACGGAAATCGACAAACACAAAGCAAACGTGACGTCACCAAACAAAAAGTGAAAAGAGTTGTTATATGTTATGGTAGAATTATAATTATCAGACTCTCCGCACCTTCCTAGAGGGTCGTCTTCACCTGTCCTGTCCCAGTCGAAGAGGCGAATGGACACGTGTGATGAGGCCATTACCTCCACCGCCGACTGTCGTGTCAGGTTAGGTCAGGTAAAGTTAGGTTATGTTTGCATACAAGACACAATGCACAGGGGTCAAAAGCCAAAAGTAACAATGAACAAAGCTGATTTGATGCTACAGAAAACTGCCCAAAATAAATCTTTATTGTTTGGTAAAATAATTTGCGTAAGAAATTTGATTTTAGTGAATTATTTGCAGTTGTCAATAAATAAAGCAAAATAACCAAATCAATTAAAGTGACACTATATTCTATTAATCTCTTATAAATTTACTCTAGTAATAACTGTTTGACGGCTTTTTCAATAAGCGTGTATTTAGAGTTTGTCAATATAAATCCTAATTATGTGACATCTTGAATTTTAGTTAAGGCATAAAATCTGTGTGCTACAGCACCAAAAACTCTCTAACAGTAAGCTCTGGTATCGTGAAAGATACATAATTCTTTAATTTGAAATAAATTATTATGGGGAGTTCTTTTGGCTTTTAATTCATGAAAAATAATAATACAAAAAGCACAAGACAGTTTGTTAGTATCGGAAATAAAGCATGTGAAAATTATGTTCAAATAAAAAATTCTACTTACTCATATTATTCTATGTTATTAGTATAAAATTTCCTTTCGGAGCAGAAACCATAGAATGGTTTGAAAAAAAAATCTAAATTACACACAAGATAAACATACTTTTTTTTACTTGCCATACCAAAAAAACATTCATCTCAAATTTGCTACTGTTAACTTTAAAAAATTGTCATACAAACAATCAAAACAATTAGATATATTTTTTCTATATTTCTCACAGCAGTTTTGGTTTGCAACATTGCAGAGAAACAAGTCAAAACGGTAGCATTAAATAAATAATACAGGCAATAATTACATAAAACTGTTAAATTAATAATGTGAATACATTAAAGTAATAAAAAAAAAGAAAGTTAAATAATAATAAACTAACTGATATAGTAGAACTCATGAGAGATCCGTCATAAACCATTGCGTGGGCATCATACGAGGGGGTACCCAAAAGAAACTGAACTGATGTTGTGTTGGGCGGAGTTTTTGTAGTGCTGCGTTCTATCGCTAGGAACATATAGAGCTACCATTTACGAGTCAGTAAGCAAAGCGTCGTCGCTTAAGAAGGTTCCGTTCGGCTTGTGTGGATTTGGACTTGTGTCGTCGTTTTTGCAATGGTTGATTCTCTTAAACAGCGCGCTGCAGTAAAATTATGCTTCTTGCTCGGAAAAACTTGAAATGTTAGAAATGGCTTACAAGGATGATAAGACGAATTTAAAAAATGTTTTGAACAATGGAATAAAAGATTAGATAACCAAGGAGAACCAGTGGAGAGTACTTTAGGGGATTAAAGGTTTTTTGTTAAAAAAAAAAACTATTTTTTAAAAATAAGTTTGATTTGGGTACCCCCTCTTATATATATGGATGTTTGATTTATTTAATTATGCCTAACAGTGACCATTCATGAATCAAACTAATTTATTCGAAACAATAAAAGATTCAGAACGAATGTACATACTTCAACTTCTATCTGTATTTGATTGTAAACATTTGATATTCTGTTGTTTTCTGTCGATTTCGTTTTCATGCAAGACATCTGAGAAGGAGGAAAATGATGTAAGAATTTAGCATGGTAAACATTCTTTGTTGAAGAATCAGGAGGGCCCTCTGCTGAGGTCTACTATATAGGCCTTAAATAGATTAAGCAATATGTTGGAAAGATGTTTTTCAGGCAGCTGATTATATGAAAACTAACATGGCAAAATAATTATTATATATTATATAAATGTGATTCTGTATTGCGATAATTATAGCTATGAATTAATCGAGAATGAAATGATTGCCCTAGATTTTTTTCATACTAGGGTGGTGTAAGGTAGTTATGTTTGAGAGGGGTGAGATCTTTGAGGCAAAGTTGTTTGAAACCCTGTCACATTTAACATTGTCATACAATCAGGTATCAATGTCTTTAGCTTAAGGTGTTTCAACCTCCGTTACTTTCGTTTGATGACCAAATCAACGATCAGCGCCATTATGGATTTTTGACATTTGAACGGTCCATGATAAACGCTGATTCTCAGCCTGTTTTAGCTTTATATGATGCTTTGTGCTTGATTAAAGTTTGAAATGGACCAAGGAAAAGGAACTGTTTAAATTTAAAAAAAAAAAATGACACTGATCGTCGTTTTGATCGCCATTTAAATGTAACAGAAATTGAAACAACCCAAGTTGAGAATTTTTCGACATTTGCTACATCAAATCCTGTAACGCACCGTTGACCGCTGGTTCTCGACCCATCAGCGTTAGGTTACAATATTTGAAGTGGAAAATGTCAAATTCAAAGTGGCGTTGATGGCGGATTTTACGACAGTGTCAAAAGCGACGGTGATTCAAACAACCGGGTCGAAATGGGGCGCAAGCGTTTGGACCGAAGTCCCGGACCGACCTTCCGAGGAAGTCGTCATTCTGTGCGCCTGGGAAGCCGGGATCCCAGTCCCAGAGCTCCAGCCCCACGCACTGCCGCTTGCGGGAGCTAATCTGGGCCTAGAGGCAACATGGATAACTTTGAGACATGCATTTTCCATATGCCGGTCGTGTCACAACGTAAACTATTACACGTAACTGGCAAAATTGCATTTTTTATGGGTAAAGTGAACCTTTTTATATTAGGCGTACAACTTTGCTTCCGCCGTTTTCCTATAGATGGCTTTAGCGGTAAGTAGTGGTTGAAATAAATACATCATGGACGTCATGCAATAAACTTAGGTATCTGTCAATATAACCCCATAGAAACATTAGTAGATTTGTGTCTGCATCATAAAGTTATTCTCGATTGAAAATGACAATTTACGAGCCTAATTCTCGTAATTTGCGGGAGGTTTCAATTGAATGAAGAAATCGAAAAAAAAGGTGTATTATGAACTGTTAAAACCGACTGAAACAATCACAGGGGATTGTTATCGAACGCAATTAATGCGTTTGATCCCAGAATTTAATCACAAACGACCGCAATACAACGAGAGACACAAAGTGATTTTGCAGCATGACAATGCTCGACCCCATGTTGCGAAAGTGGTGAAGACATACTTAGAAATGTGGAAATGAGAAGTCCTACCGCACCCGCTGTTTTCTTCAGACGTTGCTCCCTCTGACTATTAATTGTTTCGATCAATGGCACACGATCTGGCTGACCAGCATTTCCGGTCTCATGAAGAAGTAAAAAATTGGATGGATTCGTGGATCACTTCAAAAGATGACCAGAGATGGCAAATACTCTGAATTATAAATGTAAAACTATTTTCAAAGCCTCGAATTTCGGAAAAAAAAACAGCAAAAGCAAAGTTGTACACCTAATATAAATGTCAAAACTCTCTAATTATTACGATGTAGAACACTATAGCAAAAATAACCTAGTCCTAGTTTTCAAGTCTTAGTTTGGTAAGTTCTAGACATGAAAAGCAAGGTTTGGGTACAAACAAAAGTAATTATTGTTTATTATTTATAAAATTGGTAACTTTTGATAGAACATTATTAAATTAAACAATAGTTTATGTACATACAAAACCGGTTGGTATGTTCATATAAATAAAGTGATGTACACAAAGTTACAGTTTTTCATTTAAAAACTTTAATGTTACAAAGTTAATACTTTCGGGAAACGCTTAAGTTTTTCAGAATCAGCAATAGAAAAATGTTACTTTTTTAGATTAGGAATGAACACTAAAACTAAATCTATTCACAATGGAAAAAATCACATGATTGAGGCCTGAGACCATTAAATTATATGGCTCAATAATGGGTTCGATATATATATTATAAAGAATTAAATACAAGAAAGAATAAATAAAATAAAATTATTGTAATTTGTTCTGGAGAGAAGAACAGTAATTACTTCTACATTAAGATAACATAACAGATAAAGAAAGCAACTTAAAATAAATAAAGAATCTTTAGAATATATAAACATTACCT
Source organism: Drusus annulatus (assembly GCA_022651775.1). Classification (NCBI taxonomy): domain Eukaryota; kingdom Metazoa; phylum Arthropoda; class Insecta; order Trichoptera; family Limnephilidae; genus Drusus; species Drusus annulatus. Next base: position 113,460 of record JAGWCC010000139.1, read on the forward strand.
GAAATAATTATTAAATCATATGTGCAAACAAAAAAATAATAATACTTACTTCTAAGGTTGGGTTGTTTCAACCTCCATCACATTTGATCAAACGCTGAAACGGGCCGAGAATCGGCGTTCAACGGGGACTGTTCGAATGGCGCAAATTCAAAATGGTGCTAATTGTCGATTTGATCGGCGATCAAATGTGACGGGAGTTCAAACATCCCAACCTAATATTTAGTTTTATTTCATCTTCGTTACAAACATGGCTGCTTTTACAAAATGTATACAATTAAATTGAAAAAAGAACATTCCACCACATTCACACAGCGAATGAATGAATAAAACAGAAAAAGTGATTTTTGTTAAAAGTCATAGCTATCTATAGTTGTGCCGCTAAGAGATCTGTTGTAACCTCTCTTACTCTTACATGCATCGTTTATGAGAAAGACTGAGAGGTTATAATGGAGCTATCAGCGGAATTCCTTTGTTCCCTTTCGTCTTTCAAAGGCGTTGTGAATACAATTTTCTTAAATTTAAAGACAGAAAAATAATAATACAACGACATAAATATACATTACGTAGAAGCATTCTAACTAAAGTTCTTCAGTACCTGCACCTATGTGAAAAATAATTTTAAATTACACAGCATATCGAATGCGACTTTCATTATGTTACAACACATTACATGCACGGGTTAAAATGATAATTTTATGCAAAACATTCCCTAACCATTTTAGTACGGTCAACGTTAATTCATCCTCGCGTAAGTCATATTTTGGCACTTTCCACTTGATACCAAAAAACTGATGGTAATTTTACGCATTTTGGACGTTCCAAATGAACAATGTCGGTAGTGAAACATGGTATTTTAGAGTTTTTTTAATTTTTATTTCTACATTTTTATTGCTTTTGAGAGGAAGAGATACAACATACAACATCGTTTAGATATTTTGTTTAAGATTTTATGGCAACTTTAAACAGCCCTTATGCAAAGTTACTAATTTGCACATCCGACATTGTTCGTTGGGACCGTCGATTTGTGTTTTAACCCTTATTTTTGCAAGGTAAAAAATATTATATGTAGTTAAGGATAAGATTATAAGCTACATTTTTTTTTAAACTGACTATAGGTATCGGCAATTGACAGGACGATAAAGTAGAGATTTTCTAACGTGTTGTCATTACTAAAAATGTTAAAATATTTGTTAAAAAAAAGATAGCAAAGTTGGTGTAACACATACTCGTATGTAACACTGCCAAGAAAAGGGTTAAAGATATTATTATTGCTGTAGGATTATTGCCGCATGCATCTATGACTTTTGCGGTGATGTAACATACACAATGTTGTCAGTTTGGAGGGTTAAAAATGTAGATTGTAGTTAACGTGCCGAACAAGCGTACAATTTCTAACTACAACACGTGCACAGATGCAAAAACAACTGACGATGCAAAGATATCATTATACTATTTTTTTTTAATTATGTGAAATCTTTGGCAACTTGTCTGATAGAATAAGTATAATATAAACTATTGCCGTGGTGAAGTAAAAATTCAAAACTCAAACATTGCTGGAAAGGTTTTAGCTATGTTTATTAATTAATTCTGAATATCCATATACTTCCCAACATGACCCAGAGGGTGCCATTGATCCACTGGCTTCCAGCAGCGGGAATATCTTGCGGTATTCACAATAAAAAAAACAGAAATGTTTTTTCGTTTTTAATCCATTTAGCTTCAGAGTGCCGATCTGTCGGCGCAAATTTTGATGCATCATATAAAAGATAATGACATATTGTGTAACAAGGAAAGTTCAATAGAGGAAGCTTTTTTTTCATCCAAATAAATTCATTTGCGAAACATTCTTAAAAATATTGCTTTTTTATGGAAAATGGCTGAGGCTATAAGGGTTAATAATAATATTAAATTTCTAGTAATTATAAAAAAGTTTGTTCCTCAAAGAAATGTTTTCTCAACATTTATACAATTACATAGATAATTGACAGAGAAAGAAGAATTCCGATAAGCAAGAGTTGGAAAGAATAGATGAGAAATCGACGAAACAAGACAAAAGCCAAAGATTTTACCAAAACCAATTCTGAAAAGAGAAAACTTTCCGTCAGTGTTACCAACCTGCCCAAGCTCTCGTCTGTGGCGCTCATGTCATCGGCATCGGACAAGTGAATCTCCATTACTTGCCCGCTCGAATACAACACGGTGGACTGTTGTGATTGGTCGCCGAATTGCAAATGGCGGGGGGCACGATTTAAAGGTTAAACCAAAAAACAAAAAACAAAAGAAAAACACACAAATGGAATGGTTTGCTGCCACGAATATCTGGTTTAAAAAACAAAAATTCTTTTGTTGATTCTCTGTAGTTAATTTAAATAACAAATAAGAAAACTTCTATTTGTAATCAAGTTACCAATTGATCAACTTTATGTTGAGACAACATTAATAAATTAAATCAATAATTTATGAACTTATAATGGTTGGTTTTCGGGGTGCTCTTAAACTGACATTTCCGACACCCCGCAGTGTCCATCATCAGGGCAGATGTGGATATATACATAAGACCCTGAAAATCTTGAATGAGTCTATGAATGTAGCTGTTTAATTTTTAAATGTTAAATTCCAATACAGCTGTTGGGAGTGGAAAGCAGACACCAATAGCTGTAGGAAATGTAAAGATGAATAAACACCCATTCATCTATGTTGCTAATGTCCCACTTTGATGGGGAAAAGGCTCTAATACCTGGGGAGTCACATTGTGGAACCACATTGCCAAACACCCAATTACGACCCTGGCGAAACATGGTAGACAGCACAATGACCATGGCCCGAGTGCTTAAGGCAGCTATGTAGACCATCTCCCTAACAAATAAATAAATATTGCAAAATAAACAGGACTTTTAAATTTCCACTTGATAATTTTTAATTCATGATTTGATAAACCCTTTATACTATTTTTTTACAGAAAATCAACAGCAGAATACAGATTACACAACAATTAATAATGTTAATAACTAACTGTTTTAGTATAAACTGCAAAAACGGTTACTCAACAAAATTTATTATATTACATCAAGAAAACCATTAATTCAATTAAAAAAAACTAACTCCAACCATTAAAAGTTTTGTTATTATTTTAAAATAGATAAAATTACATAAAATATTTTTTTAGACTAGCCCTTTATAAATATGAATAAGTAAAATAAAATAAGAAATTAACCAATCCTTGCAAAATCTTTATCTTAAAATTTTATTAACCATACAAAAAGTTGCATAATTTAATTAGACGTTTAGACATGTAGTTTAGTAAAATAACCAATTTGTATGTTTTCCTTTTAATTTTTACATAAATACACAAAACATAGTAAACATCACCACAACATCCCTATTTTAAATTAAAACACGACCCATATCAAAGAATTTCTTAGTTTTAAGTAAGAGTTTCTAAGGCCAAATTATTTTTATGTTTTATTATGTTCAGATGTTTATTTTCAATATTTTATTGATATTTCAGTAGTTATCAAACCATCCCATTGAATGCAACTAATTACACTTGGCATTTCAAATGTTAATTAATGAATTAGACACCTTGATATGAATATGATCATATGAACCGATAAAACAATACATTCGAAATGCTTATTACCTTTCCTCCGGAGAATTTGGTGAATGGAGTTATGTGATGTTGATAGTTGATACCAAATGACATGCTTGGTTTATGGGTGAGCTTGTGTAATTTAAAAATTCAGTTCAAACTACCTACATATTTTCTGAGGTCAAAATGCAATAAAAACTATCAACCAGTAATACCTAAGTTTGGAAACTGAGTATCTATTGTCTATACGAAATGCATGCCCATTTCTAATTATAAACAATCATTAAATACCATAAAAAGCATTGCTAAATTGACTCGTTGAGTTTTTAATTAGTGATGAAACGATTAGGATACCATAACTTTGTTGTATACCCGCACAAATAATATTTTCAATAATAAATTTCTAAATATTTCCTCAGCCCAGGATCCTGTTTTCTGTAGTCGATTTACTGGCAATGCTAGCATTGTCTTTTCTATTAAGACTTCTGTAAAAGCGCAGTCCGATACTAACTAAGCATATATCCGTCAAACGAAAACAATTGCAGTAGAACCTCGTCAATTCTTTTAATCTCCATCTAAACATTTATTCAGTAATCACAAAACATACAATATACTCTTATATATATATATATATATATTTTTTTTTTAATTTACTTTATTGTCCTCCACGCTAGGAGTTCATCTGTGTTGTGGAGGGCATTAATTATTTATTGAATATTTATAAACATGTCGTCGCCGGAAAGGCAAAAGGTCTGAAGCGCCATTTTGCGAAATTTACACCAGAGCACTTAAAAGTATTTTTTGTTTTAGAATAAAATGCATAAGTCTTCAGTACCTGGTTGGTTTTTGAAAAAACAAGTTGACTGAGGTAACTCAATGCCCTCACTGAGTTACCTGAAGCGACAAAAAGCTAAAATAAGTCCCAAACTTGTGTCGCTTGAGTCAAGCCTTCTTCCAAATGGTATATATTTTAGATGGCTGAAAGGCTACAAATCTTCAGAATCAAACGAGAGTCAGAGCATTCGATGCAGAAAAAAAACCTGATCAAAACTGCATGTTAGCATCCCTTCCAGTGACGATATGATTTTTTTTTAATAATCGTTAAAATACGATTGCGTACGATTAATTATTGAATAATCATAAATGGAATTGTCAAATTTAGAATCATTTCATCACTAATTTAAATCAACAACAAAAAGTATACTGGTATAATATAACAAAGTAATTTTGATTATTATTGAGACCCTGACAATATAACATTAAGTTCAAATTTGTCTCTAGATTGCCAGATCTTTAAAGAAGACTGTATTGACATGATAGGTTTTTTGTGCAAAAAATAACACTTTCAACATTTAAAAAACAAAGTGAAGCACATATTACTGTAAAAGTGAACACATCCAGACATTTAAAGCACAAGGATTTTTGTGTATCTCAACCGTGTGTTGCAACAATCGACTGTATATTTAGCACACAATAAATAAATTTAAAAAACATTTAATAAACTATTTTTGTGTGGTACGGTATTGCGTGAAAAATAAAGCTTTAAAATATAAATTTTATTTTTATTTTGAATTGTAAATAGTCTAACCTTTTGAACATGGTACCTACATAAAAATATGTGTATTTAAAAAAAAATACATTGTGAATAATATTGTATTATCATACTTGAGATCTCAAATTAATCCAATAATTAAATAAATGCAGTCAATAATCGTACAAATGCTTTTGTCACATCAAACTAACTAAGAGCAATAGGAAGAAAAATATTATTTGCATACTTAATATAAAAATAAAAAGTTTATTTGGACATTGTAAAAATACTAAATATTGTCCATTACAATACGGAATTAACAATAAATAAATCTAAAAATAAAAAACAAATACTGAAAATAAAAATTAGATTCCTAATTCAAATTTTGATAGTAAAAAATTACTTTTCAGATGTGAAATACTTTTGCAAATCTTTTCCTTTACGGGAGTAAATATAAGGTTTTTTTAAGTCATAAATTACCCTATAAAAATTATATTCATGAATAAATATTTTTTATTATCTTATGAGTTTTTCCTACCTGGTAGTTGTAGGAATACAGGATAGTGTAATTTCTATCATGAGCTACAGAGCTTTGAAATATTAATTTAACAGTAACAAGGCTAAAAGCCATATTGTTCCCTTTTAAATTTGACATGAAAAAACTTTTAAAACTCGTGTGAAACCAGTAGCAATTAGTTCTTTGTAAAAATGTTTACTTCAAAAATCGCTCCTGTGAAGTTTACAAAAATATGACTACAAAATAAATTTAAAAAAAGTAAAAATGGCCTTGTTCAGGTCAAAATAGTAAACTCAGACGATAGCTAGAAAAATGCACAGTGCAATTGTTTATGAGGTCACCATTGACCTATTAGAAACTGTTAATTGAATCACGACCTACGACTCTTGCCATATTTACCCAAATCTATCAAGAATCAGGAAGATCTTGTAAAAAAGATGCAATTCATCTAAATAATGCATGCTACATTCATCAAGGGTTTTGCATCAGTTTTTCTGAGAAAATGCAAATCTCAGAATATCATAACACCAATAGAAGTCAAATTTGATTAAATGCTTGAAAAATCCAAAATAATGAACATTTCACATAAATAAATATTAATCAATTGAAATCATATAAATTCTTCAATATTTTATCACAATGCGCTAAATACTCTCTAAAATTACAAAATATTGCAAGATTTATTTAAAATATTAAGAGATAAACATAGATAAATAATTTGAAGATTTTGACATACCTCGCACCAGTAGTCCCACTTGGGGTTCACATTGTTGTCTATGGTCTGTGTACGGAATTCCTGGGCACCCACAGAAATCAGGGCATAAGGGTCAGATTTGCCCTTACCTAGAAAATCAAATGGGAATATGATAAATAAGTATGTTTAAGTTGAAAATTTTATGATTATATTTAAAAAATATACAATTATGGATATAATCAAAGAATTTCAATCAAATCCCAAATCGTTTATTATTTAAACATTTTTTTTTGACAGACAAAAATCACTCAGGGTCAGCACTCAAGAATGTTGCTAAACGTTACTTTGTAGCATTCTAATACAAGCAATACTACAAATGATTTATCTGCAAATTTTCTATGTGGTAGTTAGAAAAATGTCTGAGGTTTCCAGTGAATACAATTTTTTAACTGTAATCCTTTAAATTCTATGAAAAACTTACTAAAATTTTAGTAAAAGCTGCAGTTCGAAAACCAGCAAAGGCATTTTTGAAAGTTTTACCTAAAATTCCAGTATGCATTTAATAAAGAATTTAAAAGATTACTGTTTAAGACTTGTATTCACTCGAAACCTTAGACATTTTTCTAACTACCCTTATGAAATTAATAAATAAATAGTTTGTAGTTTTGCTTGTACTAGAAGACCAAAAAGTGTTTCTTTTTGGGTACTGACCGTTAAAGTGTAAATTTAAATTGAAAATATGTCATATTTACATTTAAATTGAATTTTATTATATTTGAATAAATAAAATGTGTGTTGGTTGTTTTCTGTTAATTGATATCTGAACGCTGTAAAAAAATCGAAGAATATTCCTTTTCTACATAAAGTCTATGAGATTTTTCACTATTCATTTACTTTTCTTTCAAAATATTGTTTATTTTTTTGATCAATGGATGAAACCCTGACCACAACATAAAGTAATCCTTGACAGTGAAATTTAAATGTATCAGTGTATTGTATTTTTGTGGAATATGCAAGTGATTAAATTTTTATTTACCTAACATTCCAATGTCTTTCTTCATAAGATTTTTAGCCTCTACTACATGTATTCTGAGCACACCCTGGAAAAATAAAACATTCAATAGTTAAAAACTTATTAAAAAAAAAATATGTGAGAAAATATACAGCTGTACTGTAATAATATTGGAGTTAAGCGATTCATTAGTTTTTTACCAATCTTCGTAAAACTCATTGTGAATTGAACTAACCGATTAAAATTAATTGGTCACATACCAATTTCAATTCTCGCAATTTGAGTCAATTTCATCTGTTGAAAATAATAATCTTTCGTATGAAAGTTTCAAACATCATACCAAAATATTGCGGGGCTATCAAAACATCATACGCATAACTGAATTGTAAAATTTATATATCAATGCAGCTCCTAAAATAGTAATTTGTTTGTACTCCTGTGATGGTATACACTTAATGGCTTGCACATGTAGAGCAGATGAACAGTGAAAGGAGTGCTAGAAGAATACATCGCACTCAACCAGATACACTGTCAGAAGCAAAGAATTGGGTCTTTTGAGTTATATTAAATGTTCTATAAAATAATAACCAGAAAAAAATGCCAAATATAAAATAACATAGTTACTGAACTAAACAAACTATTTAATAATTTTTTTCTCATTGTTCTGTTATTTTATTTTATATTTTGATCTCCCTCTGTATGAATACATAACCGCACACTTTGTATTTTTGTTTAGTTTAATTTTGTACCCTGATGATGCTTACGCTAAGCAAAACCGGTCGGTCATAAAAATTAAAATAATATCCGTGGTCTTTTCTACAAAGTTATTTTATCATTTCTGTTTTTAGTTTTTGTTTGTTTGATTTCTGCTAAATATAAATACATAGTTATTTAGAGTTATATACACTAGGTAACATTAGTATTCACACTTTCAAATTGTAATACAAATCTGGATTCATGTTTGTATTTTCCACATACATAGTGAAGATGCTAACTTTAACGTCAGTTATCTCAGTTTGACATATTTCCATAGTTGCGGGAGTCAGATATAACATGCAACTGGATGGAAGAAGAAGTCACGGACACCCCAAGAAGACATGATACAAGTGAATCAAATATCTGAGTCGGATCACATCAAGAAAACAGGAGAATAAGTATGAATGTGGATGTAACAAAGAATATGTGCCAAGACAAGAATTGTGTGACAGTCCACCTTATTTGCCTACCTTTGAAATGTATCTCTGCAAATTATAAGTGATTAGTTTCCCTACCTCTGGTTCCGGCATCTTCAGATCGTGCGATGGCACCTCATCGCTCAGCTTGATGGGAAGTTTATTGGGGAGGACCATCATTGCGGCTACCTGCTCTACGATAACCCGCCTCAGGAGATCGCTGAAATAAATAAGTCGTTTTTAGAATATGGCTTCAAATAAAACTGGTAAGCAAACGTGTATCTATTGTTTTTTTTGTTTATATTGAATACCGCACAAGAGTCCCAACTGCTCCCAACCGTCTAGAGCCAGTGAGACTATGGCATCCCCAATTGGGGGTATGTTGTGAGGTTAAAGGTAGTTAGCGGAGGAAGGAGATGGGGAAGAGGAAGGTTGGGAAGTATCTGTCTATTCAGATCTGGTCACCAAACACGGCGAATGCCGTTTCAAGCAACGTTTCAATTCTGAATGGTGGTCTTTCACCAGGGCGATACTTAGAGTATCTACCACTATGGAACGTGTGGCAAATATACTTTATATTATTTTATATGAATTAAATGTGTTATGACACATATTAATTAAATGAAAGTTATTTGCGCACACCGGGTTTGAACCCGCGACCTTTGGATTCGTAGTCGAGCGTCTTCACACTCGACCATGGAGGCCGTCAAATTTCGATTTACTGATAAGGATATGGTCTGCGTAGCTGTCGAATGACTTCTAGAAATAGATCGGATGAATTGAGGTGAGATTTTAGAGGTGGTCGATAGTCCGGTAAGAAGTTGGAAGGATCAAGTTCGATATTCACACCGGGTAGCCGACTTACTCCCTTTTCAACATGTTTAGTGAGAGGGTAATATATCAGTGGAGTTTATTGTTCGGTGGTAATTTCTTAGTGGTATGCACTTACAATTATATCAATAAAAAGAGAGAATAGATAGTCAATTTATTGTTTTATTTGTCAGTTTTATACCTGAATCCAGGCATGTCCAAAATGTCAGCCACTCCGACCAGATTGAAGTCGATGGTCGGATTGTTTAGGAAAAACACCTGCAGACCTCCCACCAGCGGCATGGTCTTGATTAGAGGCTTCATCACAACACGGAGCATGCCATGAATCTGAAAAATATAGTATTAAAATCAAGAAAATGCCCAGATTTGTAGGTAATGCTTTCTTTAAGTGCAAATTTTAATGAGGAAACTGATAAATTACACTGTGGTGAAGTGTCAATTTTCTTTGAGTAAAAAAAAATCCTATTCAATTGAATTTATTAATAATATTTGAAAAGCATTTCTCTCACTGCATTCCCTGATAAAAAAAGTCCTGATTCCTTCTGATAACAATACAAAGATAAAAATTATAAAACTAGATATCTTTCTAAGAATTTGAATTTTTACAGTGGTAGATATTCTCAGTATCGCCCTGGTGAAAGACCCCAAATCAGAAATGACACGTTGATTGAAATAGCTTTAGTTGTGTTTAGTGACCAAATCTGAATAGCTCAGGTACTTCTCAACGTTACTCCACCTCATCTTCTTCACCCTCTCCCCCTTCCCAAGCCAACATATCACAAATTGGGGGTGCCATAGTCACACTGGCTCCCGGGCATTTGGGACTCTCTGTGTGGTAATCACATAAAAAATAAATTCAATCCAACATAACCTGTAATACGCATTTAACTTAACATTATGTTGATTCAATTTTGTGAAGCATTCACCTCAAAAAAGTATAATAACCTTTATCTCCCGTTTTATAATATAGAGATAAAATAGTAGTAAGGCTGTTTTCAAGAAAACACCTTTTGTTAAACCTTCTTTAAACACCTAAGCCTTAAAAACATGTAAGCCTTTTTATCATTATGTGGTAGATTACGGTATTTTCAATGGTTTAGTGTACAAGCAGAAATTTGCATCATAAATTTTAAAAACTTACAAGTTAAGTTATGGGAAAAATTAGAATTAAAGACTGTAATGTTAACCTTTTCTACGCGTCAAAAATAGTAATTACTTCTTTCACACGCGGAGCCCTTTTTCTTCAATCTAGTTTATGACTTTAAACAATACTAACACATGGAATAAATAAAATATTATGAAGATTCCATCACTTATGTCCCCAAGTACATTTCCATGTGTAAATAAACACCATCAATGGGACAGGATTTATTTACATACTGCGAGAGTGCGAGATAGAAGCGACCATTTTTTATATATCAGGGTCGCATTAAAACATACCAAAGTAGAGCTCTTCAACTGTGGTGCGGATTTTGCGGCGCCATTCTTGTAAAGGGTCTAAGATTAAAAAACTACACTTTAAATTTAATAAATATAGAGAAGGATTTATTGTTATTATTTCATTGTAAATAACACTTAATGTTTTTTTTATCATGATAAATTTTGAAACAATCATAGAATAGCGGGACAATTTTTGTTTTAATTTCACGATTCAAAAAATGTTCAAAAACATAAGTTCGGCGGTATCTTCAGTGAAACCGGTATCAGGATTGATACCTGATGCGAAATACCACTAATTATTTATTTATCATTAAGACCGCGACCCGACATTTCGAAATTCTGCAATAACACTTATTTAAAATGGATACGAATTCAAAAGTGCACAACTTCACATATGGTTAAAACGTCATTTTAAACACTTGATTATTTCCATTAAACAGCTTTTTTGAAATTAAAAATAGTATAAAACTTCGATAAAAAAACAATATTTTTTTACTAGTTTGTGTATGTTAGATGTTTTAACACAGAACCATACTTTTAATACAAGTCTCGGAAAAAATATTGTGATAAGAAATTATAATAATTCACGTCCACAAAATGGTGAACAACAATCGATTGTCTGAGAGAATCTCCGCTTGAGAATCTTAGAAACTAAAGTGCTAATCGCCTCTGTAATGGGAAAAATTCAAACTGACTGAATTTACTCTTCAAGACGAGGGTTCCCTTCAAACCTTTGTATCATTGCTTGCGATACGTATTTAGGATTAATTTCACAAGATGTCAGTAGTGTTAAGATTTGTCATTTTTAGAAGTATAAATTTTACCGTCTTCAAGAATGTTTCATAGAATTAACGCCAGAGAAACTTTGCGGCGCAACATATCCGCGTACAAGGCAAGCATTTGAGTGCGCTTTCCGCGTGGAAAGAGTTAAGATAAGATAAATAGAACACATACACTTTGTTTATAACCACTTAATTATTTAATATTATGTCTACCGGTTTCGGAAGTACCCTTCCATAACTTAAATTACTTCCATAACGGTACTTCCGAAACCGGTAGACTTAATATTAAATAATAAAGTGGTTATAAACAAAGTGTATGTGTTCTATCTATAAATATGGCAAGCCACAAAGTAAATGCTTTTTACGAATATGTTAAGATAAGATTTTACTTACTTGGAAATCTTTAATCCCGCCTTTGATTCCTGCCAAGGTGAAGGAAATATCACAATCACCTGCATAGCTGAAAATAACATATAAAATAAAATGCTGTGTCTAATAGCATGCTTCTTCAGTGAAACTTTTAAAAAATTTCAATGGAGCACTTATTTGTAATATTGTCGTTGGAAAGGCAAAAGGGCTGAAGCGCCATTTTGGGAAGTTTACATCAGAGCGCTTAAGTTTTTTTTTTTTACAATAAAATTCATAAGTCTTCGGTACCTGGTTGGATTCCGAAAAAAAGTTAACTCAATGCTCTCACTGACTTACCTAAAGCGACAAAAAGCTAAAAAAAGTTCCAAACTTGTGTCGCTTGAGTCAAGCCTTCTCCCCACAAAAGTCTTCAGAATCAAACGAGAGTCAGTGCATTCAATGCAGAAAAAAAAACTGGTCAAAACTGCATGTTTAAAACTCATTTTTTTACCAAAGTGTAGCTTAATCCCCTTTGCCTTTCCAGCGACGATATGTTCTATTGTGTGAGAAAAAATATAAGTTTTTTGTTTTTCTAAATTTTTTTAGGGGTTTCATTGAAATTTGATATATTTGAAAAAAAAGTTTTTTTTTTCAAACTTTTATTTTAAATAAGTAAATTTGATAAAAAAAATTCAAAAACTTAAGAGTACATATTTAAAGGCTGATTCACACCAACGTCCGATTCGCTCAATTGCCGATATTGTTCATAAAGAGCTTATTGATATGGTATGAATATCAATCAAGGAGTATGTGCCAAGACAAAGTTATATGGCAGTATATCCTTCTGCCCACCCTTGTGATATTCAACTACTTAGTTAGTTAAATAATTATTTTGAAGTGTTAAAATACTAACATCGCAGATTTTTATTTATCAAAAACCATTTTTTTATCACTAAATAATATTTTTATTAATTATTAAAAATATTATTTAGTGATAAAAAAATGGTTTAAAAAAAAAAATCTGCGTTGTAAGTATTTTTACACTTCAAAATAATTATTTAACTAAATAAGTAGTTGAATATCACAAGGGTGGGCAGAAGGATATACTGCCACACAAATTTGTCTTGGCACATACTCCTTGATTGATATTCATACCATATCAATAAGTTCTCTTGCGGAACAATATCGGCACTGAGCTAAACCGGACGTTGGTGTGAATCAGCCTTTAATGATTTTGGAATAATATTAATTTTATAAAATTCATTTATAACGATAAAAAAGTGGACTTTTTTACATGAGAAATTTTCAGTGTAAATTTTTTCACTAACATCAAAAATCGTGTCTGCTTTTCGATTTTTGTGATGGTTTGATAAATTCATTCACCAGTGCAACCATCTCTTGCTCCTTCCAAAACTCTCAAGGAACGAAAAATTATTTTCTTGCTGTATTTTCGTCATCTTCCTCATATTTTAACAATCTCTTCTGAAACTCTGGCTGAACCAAAGTTTTTCTAATCATTAGGTCACCACCTCAGACGTTAATCAACTATAAAAAAGAGACAATCTACAATAATTTTTCATTTGTCTTGTTTGAATTTTCGACAGTTAATTAAAGATGAATAATAAGAAAGTTTCCATAGCTTAGTGGTTATGCCGTTGACTTTGGATATCAATTTCCTTGGTTGATTTTAGACGATGCTCGACTTTTATAAAGCCGTTTTGCATTTAATTTGAACTCAGAGCAAAAATATACAAGAGAGAGCGCTGCTGTAGTCAATTTCGATGAGTTTTGCCAGACTCGGCTAGACCTGGGCGTGGCTAGGACTAGGGCTAGGATATTTATACATCCATTCATAGCACATGTCGACATAATGTTTTTGTTTATTCGTATAACCACTTTTTCATAATATTGTTTTAAACAAAAATATATCATAAAACCTAAAAAACTGTTGACTTATCTCCATTTGTCGCATATGAAAATGTGCGGACGGAGTCGACGGAGACGCAAGATACGAAGAACATCCTTACAGTACTTTAAAGCGGTGTGATAATTTGGCAAAATTTGCTCTCTCTTTCTTTCTCATGGTGTATGACGTAAAAACCCAGAAAGTGATTTATCCAATATTTGTGTAGGTTGGGTAAAAAGGATTAGCTCTCTCTCCATATATTGTTACTCCAAGATTTTGAACATATTACATGAACACACAGACAGACTTTCACTTGAATTTATAGTGTGTTTAATACTTACAACAAATCAATGTCCATGATGATTTCATTCCTAGAGAGATTCTTGTCATATACTTTGACTCCTCCAATCCTGGGCGGCTGCAAAAATATATATTTTTAAAATTGATAAATACAAACATGTGACATTTGACCGGTTAGTAGCTGAGTGGGCAAACGCGTCGGATTCCCATCCGGGCGTTCTGAGTTCAATTCCTCTGCTAGCTAAGTCCTCCATCATTGCACACGTTACATCTTCCGCTTATTATGATGGTAGTAGAAATTTTAAAAATATCGTATGGTTATTCGTAACCCGGGAACGTTTGTCTTTCTTTGATAAGCATAACATAAATTATCACAATCTGATCACAATTTGTTCAAAAGCTCAAACAGAGTGACAATCGGCGTTTAACAGGGACCGTTTAAATGTAAAAAAAAAAAAAATTACGCTAATCATTGAACTGTGACGATGTCAAATGTGACGAAAGTTTGAAACAACCCGCAGCAAGTTATTTGAGCCCCTGTCACAAACTGCCAGGGTCAAAAGCCCCTGTCACTGTGTCGGGGGTTCAAACAACTAGGCCTAAAAGAGACGACCGGCATTTTACCATTGCATACATTTTTTTACCACTATTAAATTATTTCAACCAATAATTGATAAAAAATATATTATATTATTTTGTCAAACCACGGAGATAAAGCGATAGGATTTTGTTGTAGGCGTGACCGTGTGCCCGAAGTGAGCATAATTTTATCTTACAACGGTGAAATTGATCAAACATTTTCACGTATAGAAATTTTTCTTAAAAAGAAAAGTCTTCTTAACGTGGTAACATCACACTTCTATTGATTTTCTGTTCATTGGATTGACAATTTAGTATTGACAACAAGGCAGAAGAAGCAGAGGAAGATCACCGATGCGTTGGACTAACCAAGCATCACAGATATCCGGAATGTAGATTTTCGTGGCTTTCCGTGCACCGCAAGACGGCGAGGAACGGAAGAGACTGGTTTACAATTGGAGTGGGGGTGGCGATTCTCGCGAATGAGGTAAGGACTTAAGAAGAAGGATACTTACAATGGTTCCCAGGATCATCCTCTCGAACTTGAAGCCGTTTAGCTTGTAGGCGGCCAGGCTCTTACACACGTTGGGCTCGATACTCTCCTTTATGATCTCCCGGGCAAAGTGGTTCACATTGGGCCACACTTGAACCAGGATCTGAAAAAAACAATCACTTTTTATAATATAACCATAAAGCAGGATTTTTTTTAATGGTGAACTCAACAAAATCTGTGGAGCAGCAAGGTACATGGCTCTGTACCTAGAGGCCGCAAGTTTGAAACTGATATCTAGAATTCTTTTAAGATTATCGCCAAAAAACCAACAAAAAATTAATCATATTTTCTAAGCTGCAAAAATTTTTACTAATTTTTTTTTTATAATAGAAAGATAAACATTCCTGGGTTACGAATAACCTGACAATCTTTGAAAAACTCCTACCGCCATCATAATAAGCGAAAGATGTTGCTTGTGCAATGATGGAGGACGTAGCCAGCAGAGGAATAAACCCACGACGTCGGGTGGGAATCCAACGCGCTTGTCCAGTCAGCTACAAACCGGTCAATATTAGGTACATTTTCAATACCTTCAAAATAGAAGCATTTTTTATAAATCACGAAAAGTTTTCTTTATTGTCGTTTGAACAGAAAAACAAAACATTAAAATAGAGCCCACATGGAAACAGCTATCTAATTAAGTGACCGAAATCAAGGTATATTTAAAAAAAAATTAAAAGGTTAATTATCGTAGATATAAATCAAACAATTAAAGGTTACTTTACAATTTCAGTTGGCTATAATCGTCAAATCAGTTTCCAAATGTCAATTGTGGAAAAATTATTCTTTTCGTCATCAATAAAAAAAAGGATCATTTTGTTTTCTTTAATTTTTTTTTAACAGTATTAAAAAAAATTGTAGCATTTCTGTATTTAATGGAAAAATCTATTCACGAGAATTTTCCTTGTTTTGTTTTTCGTACGTATTTTCCACTTTTGCATGCATATTTCATGTTTTAATGCATATCAATCCATTCCCCGGTAATAAAGATACATTAAATCATAATATTAGTAAAATAAATGTGATCATAGGTCAAATTAGTTATTCTTAAATCTTTACTCAGCCAAACAGACATTCGAAATTGTTTACATCTGCCAAATGGAATTAATGGGCGCCATAAAAATTCTAATTCATGACGCACTTATTTTTAACTCAGTTTAATTGTCAAAAACAGGAAATTTTATATTGATGTACCTAATTCCTTAGATACTAAAATATTTATTACTAGGCCAGGCATGTTTTATTGGTACTGATTCATACAGCAAGATTATTTCATATCTCTCATTGAAACATAATTTTTTTATTTCTAAGAACAGTCAAGTTCATTTATATCATTTAAACAACCTCCATGGCAGAGCAGTAGGATCCTTGGCTCTGCACTCACAGGTCGGGGGTTCGAAATCCGGCATGGGCAAATTAATGTGTGGAATTTCACATATAATATAAATAAAACGGACTATATTAGCGCCTTGTTAGAGCCCGGTAGACACCTCATTATCACCCTGGTGAAAGACGATCGTTCAGAATCGAAACCTTGCTTGAAATGGCTTTAGCCGTGATTGACGACCAAATCTTTTAGGAATTTTCCAACCTTCCTCTTCCCCATCTCCTTCCCCTCCCCACTTATTTCGACATCACGTTTAAATTTTGCATGGCGTTATGAATAAGGTTAAGAAAGGGACGCTTAGATGGTTTGGACACGTAGAGCAGATGAACGAAGAAAGGAGTGTGAGAAGAATATATGACACGAAGGTGAATGGTAGACGATGTCGAGGACGCCCGAGGAAGACATGGCACGATCAAGTGAAACTGGTCGGTAGCTGAGTGGACAAACGCGTCGTATTCCCACCCGGTTGTCGTGTTCGGTTCAATTCCTCTGGTGGCTAAGTCCTCCATCATTGCAGCTTATTATGATGGCAGGTTTTCAAATATTATCAAGTTATTCGTAACCCTGGGAATGTTTAACTTTCCTTTATTAAAAAAAATATATATAAGAGTAGTTGAGTCAGGTCAAGAGTCGGAATAATAGAAGAATGTGTATGTGACGATGCGCAAATGCGAATAAAGAAAGGGGTGTGTGCCAAGACAGACTTATGCGGCAGTCCAACCTCGAAAATGATTGTTTTTTATTTCACCATCACTCAAATTATTATTTCAGTAGCAGTTTATATACTGCCGCATTCATTGTCAGTCAAATTATAGCCCGATCGTTTAGACCATAGATTCTCAACCTCCTTTTGCCCACCGCCCACTTTGAGAATATTTTTTTTTCCAGAGCCCCCCCCCAATTTTTTTTACTTACCATCTGTCGCGTTGGCGGTTCGAGTTACCGGTGACCACCGAGGAACCGGTTATTTATCCAGATCTTTTTGGAACCGGTTTCTGGTGTTTTTTCGAAAAGTACTAGCAAATCAACAAAAAAGTACTAGGCGGTCGATTTGAAAAAAAAAAGTACTGGTCGGTAGATTTGAAAATGAAAAGAACTGGAACTGGTTCCTCGCCAAAAAAAACACGAAAAGAACGAACGAAGGATATCGACCGTTCCAGTGACCGGCTGTTTTTTCCAACGCCCCCCTATTTTTCTCTGGATCTTCTACTGCCCCCCTGAAAGTGTCTCAAACGCCCACAAGGGGGCGTTATCGCCCACGTTGAGAACCTATGGTTTAGACAGAAGTTATCATGTAAGTCTGAACGTGTCAAACATTATAGTTCCAACATATTTTTTTTTGCTTTTCATTAATGTTTCGAGGCGTTAATATTTACAAACAATCTATCAAATAAAACAGAAAGAAATAAAATTTGGATGTTATCCAACACACAATGAAACACAATTATTTTGATAGTTGTATATTTCAGAGTGACAGTTTTTAAATCAACGTTGGCTTCGTTTGGCACGAAATCAACAGCCCCAGCTGTGTGTCGATTTTAGTTGGAATTTTTTGTGTGCTGTAATTTTGGTTTATTTTATCCGCAGATATCAATACGATATTAATGTACCACCTCCGAAAGGAGCACTCCTGTCCTGGTGCGACAGATATACCCAGAGGCACTGTTTTAGGACTCTGAACACAAAACGCACTTGAGGTGAAGTATCACAAAACTGCGCTATATAAATTCAATGTTAACATTATCTAAGGATGGGAAGGAAGATGGAGTAAACTCCATACTGGCTGGTATACGTAGCAATGTAGAACCAACTTAGGATGGACAGGCATCAGAGGATATCCATCACAAGTGCTAGAGTGCTGAGATTGAAAAATACAAAGTTATTGATGTTGTTATAGCCAAAAATTTATGAAATGATTTTTTTTTAAAAAAAATAAAAAATTCTCAAGTTTTTTCTGTTTTGGTGGGTCAATGACCCCCCAAATCTGAAAAATCTTGAAAATCTGAAAATTATGATCTGAAAATTTTAGCACTAAAGTCACGAGCCGCCCCTGGAATCAGTATGGTAAACCTTTTTGCTCAGTTGGTAAAATCTCACACAGATATGTCAGCAACCTACCCACGGAAGGGATAAACTGATAGACGCGTATTGTGGCCGTGTTTGTGTGCCCTTAGTAAGGCCAATTTTATCTTACTTTGGGTGAAATTGATTAAAAATTTTCTTAAACAGACAATGAATTTCATTGGTTTGTCTGGACCTAGGAGTGGAAAGGTCTTATGTAAAACTGAGACATCAGCTTCTTCTCAAATGAGTACAGATCACACTTTTAGAGATTATCTCTTCATTGTTCCCAGCTAATTGACAAACTTCTGGTAATGAAACCTCTCATCGAAAGAGAATTGATGTTCAAAAGAGGAATTCAAAGCTTATTGAAGCCCTATGAAGAAATGCAAAAAATAACTTGAAATAAGAAACCAAGCCCATTATAAATAAACAATTACCACGTTAACCTTACTTAAACATAATAAAATTATGTTAAACTTAATCAAAAACTTTCATAAATGTTTTACTATAAAATTACAGTGGTTTATGATTATTTAGTGTTTGTGTTTAATTTGTAGAACTCCATATTATTTCTTTTAAAATGCAATTGAATTGAATTTGATATTATTATTATTTAGTTGTATCATTTTTAGTTTTAATTTTTAGTGACATCAGTTTGATAATGGCCTTAAACGCCGAAACAGCTGTCACTAAAAACAGTAGAACTAAATTTAATTATTTAAATAAGTGGGTTTATGATATAATTTGAATGAGAAATTGGTGTAAAAATGCAAATTTTGACATTTTGTACCAACAATTTTGCTGATCTAAGCATTTTGACTATTCAACTTTTATTCTTCAAATAGGACGATAAAATAAACGAATATGCTTACCCTGTTCAGCCATTCCGCACGTTCAATGTCGGGGAAGAACACCTGCAAAAAAAAATTACTATAATGACAAAGAATATAAAATTGATATTGAAATGTATGCATCATAGTTTTGAAATACTTCTTTAAGGAAAACAAATACACGGTATCATACGGTCAATTCAATTACATATTGAGTTCTAATTGAATATCCGCCGTGCCAACAAGTTTGGGTTCGATTTTGTTTACGAAGAGTAAATACTTTTACAGTACTAATGTGCCTATAGACCTAGAGTATTGCATGCATGTTTTCGAGAATCGTTTCATTCCTTGTTCCATTTCCTTCACCCTAATTAACACTCATTGCTTCTTTGGAGATATTCTTAACTCTCTGCATCCAGACATAAATATCTACAAGTAGGAAATGTGCTGTATAATAATGAAAAAAGTATGTTAATTTACAGAAAATAAACAATTTTCATAAATACATTGAGATACATGACTAATGTAGGCGCAAAATTCAATCGACTACAAAACTGGAAGTTTTTACATGGCTGTAACGACATGCTCCCAATCGTATTGTGCAAGTTTCTTTTAACCTAACCTAACCTAAAAGCATTCCTCTCCTTTTTTATTGGTTCATTTGGTCGATCCACAAATACTGTTTGGTTAGGTTAGGTTTAGAGGGAAATGCATCTTACGACCGTGAGCATGTCGATACAGCCAAACGAAAACTGTAGTTTTATTTTCGATTGTATTTTGCGAAATAGGTACATGTCTATATAATAATATATACGCAGCTTTACAGCATCTATGAACTGCACACACCTGTGTATAAGATAAGATTTATCTATGAATCAAGTGCCTTTGAGGTGATTTATAACAAAAAAAACGTGTTGTGTAAATAAACAATTGAGATTATTATTTATTATACAGTATAAGAGCTTTTTAATAGCGGCAAGTTGTAAAACTATTGAAGTTGTAAAATAAAAAATTTGTTATCGTATTAGGTACTCATGTTCCTATATACATGTCAGGAAGTAACAAAGGTTTAGATTAGATTAGGAATGTAATAATGTCTGACATAATAAATTGTATCAACAAGTTAAGGAAAACCACTTAGCCATTTTTTTTAAACCCACTTAAATAAATTGCCGGTATAGTTCCTACGATACTACTTGAGACAGTAATGTGTTATGACACATATTAATTAAATAAAGTTTATTTGCGCACGCCGGGTTCGAATCTGCAACCTCTGGATTCGTAGTCGAGTGTCATGCCACTCGACCATGCAGGCCGTCACCCCAGTACCTATAATATATTCTAGCAGACATTATCTTAAATTGGTGGATTAAAATTAACTGATATTTTTTCTTGGCAAGTCAAATAACATCCCGTGATTTTTCACGGATAACAACTAGTTGTATATTAATTACAAATGTACACTATTTATTACAGATCTTACATTTGAACATTGATTATTAAATATGTGAGTAGAAAAACGGTCAATATTACTATTTCTTAATGTCTATGTGGTCTGGATAATTAACTTTTTAAACGTCAATGATGTGCAGGCACGCCAGCGCTGTCCAACTGTCGTCATGTGCCAAAGCATGCTGGCACGCAAAGCACGCCAGCGCTGTCCAACTGTCGTCATGTGCCAAAGCATGCTGGCACGCAAAGCACGCCAGCGCTGTCCAACTGTCGTCATGTGCCAAAGCATGCTGGCACGCAAAGCACGCCAGCGCTGTCCAACTGTCGTCATGTGCCAAAGCATGCTGGCACGCAAAGCACGCCAGCGCTGTCCAACTGTCGTCATGTGCCAAAGCATGCTGGCACGCAAAGCACGCCAGCGCTGTCCAACTGTCGTCATGTGCCAAAGCATGCTGGCACGAAAAGCACGCCAGCGCTGTCCAACTGTCGTCATGTGCCAAAGCATGCTGGCACGCAAATGTTATTTCAAGGAACTTTGATGAATGTACATAAATTTTTGTTGTTCATTGATGCAGAGGCATTTATAAAATGTTATGTATTCGTTAGACCAGTCATTCCCAAAGTGGTCTATATCGACCCCCAGGGGTCGATTTCAACCTGCAAGGGGTCCACGTCTATGAAAAAATAAATTGGGGGTGCATGAGACGTAAATGGGGGTCCACGAGAGTGGATTCCATTTAGGCAGGCCGTCACCAAAATGTTGGCTTCCCGCAAACTTCAAAGAACTATTTCCTTTTGTGGCAGTTCCAACTTCATTCAATTCTCATTGAACAAACCTTCAATTGAAGTTGGCAGTTCCGTCGGTGCGAACTACTTCATTTAGCGGCAGTTCATATATTTCAATTGATGTCGGACTTCAATGAAGTACTTTATTCTAAGTAATTCAATGGAAGTTCGACTTCGAAGACTACAAAACCAAAGAACTACTAAGATTTGGCGAGGAACAGGTTCTTCCTCAGTTTCTTCATCTTTTTGTCGATTTGCTAGTACTTTTTTGGGGAGGAACTTTTGTTGATTTGCTAGTACTTTTCGATTTCAAATCTCTACAGACTAGTGCTTTTTTTTTGGGGAGGAATTTTTTGTTGATTTGCTAGCACTTTTCGATTTGAGACTTCAATTGAAGCGTTCACCGCTAAGGGTTCATTTCAAAGAACTAGCAGTTCCTGAAGCGTTCACAAAACTTTGAAGTTTTTCCCAATGCTAAAAAAAAACAATAATAGGAAAGCAGGGGGTCTATACAAAACAGAAAAAATCGGCATGTGGTCTACGGGACAAAAAAGTTTGGGAACCTCTGCGTTAGACTAACAAAATTTGAACCATTCTTCCATTAATATAAAAAAATATAGAGCATATTTGCGGCACTTTCCCGGGTAGTAGATACTCTCAGTATCGCCTTTAAAATAGCTTTAGCTGTGTTTGGTGACTAGATCTGAATAGCCAGGCACTTCTCCACTTTCCTTTTCTCTATCTCTTTCCCCCACAACATAACCCAATTAGAGATGCCATAGTCCCACTGGCTCCGGACAGTTGGGAACAGTTGAGACTCTTGTGCGGTATTCACATAAAAAAATAAATGATATAATTTAAAAAAGTCGCCTGAAAATAGTGAACTACAGCGAAAATTCATTGAAATTTGCTGGGCATTTGATGGGTTAACAAATCAAATTTGTTAATTAATTAACACATTGAGGCCCAGCCCAAATCAAGGGAAACAATCCCAGTGCCTAGCCCATTTTATATGGAATTCTACTCCATATATCTTAAGAAAATACTAAAAGTGAAATATGTATACTAAGCCTAACATAGCTCATGTTTGGTACAGCTACATTCAAACTTAACCTCAGGTCTTCTTGCGTGTAGTTAATATTTTTAAAAAATGTATACAATAAATTAAATTGTATTAACAAAATTTTGTAGGTCTTACAGGGTGGCCCTCCACAGGTTTCATCTTGAAGTAACAATATATGGAGAGAGAGCCAATTATTTTTACCCAACCTACACAAACTTGCGATAAATCACTTTTTCGGGGTTTTTACGTCGTACACCATAAGAGAGAAAGAGAGAACAAATTTCATAGACCGCTTCTATATACTGTCACAATGATCTTAAGCTCCTGGTTCAACCCCGGGACACCGCCCACATTTTTTATTATGCCACTAAACTTGACACAACTAAACGGTTTTTTTAGGTTATATGCTATATTTTTGTCGATGAAAATACTGTGAAAAAGTGGCTATACGAATAAACAAAAACATTATGTCGATATGTGATATGAATGGATGTATTAATACCGTAGCCTTAGTCTTAGCCACGCCCAGGTGCGCCGAGTCAGTTTAAAATCATAAAAAACAAGTCAAAAACTGACTTCACTGCCTTGGATAGATACTACTCTATGTACTCTAAGGGTTTCATGCTGGGGAGTCGTCTTATAGGATGAACATCAGTATACTTGTACACGAAGACAACAACTTGCCCAAGTGGAAGTTTGTTCAATCTCGCCAGCATTAACAAACGATTCAAGCAGGTATATTGCACAACCACCCATGCGGGAAGTTCGTTAACATTCGCCAACATTAACAAACGGCCCGGCACGTGCATCGTATAAGGAAAACTCACCCAAGCGGGAAGTTCGTCCACTCTGGCGAGCACGACGTCCTTCTCGCAGGCCATGGCTGACGCCTTGGCGATGGTCCTGCGCAGGTCGCTCTCCTGGCGCCACTTGTCGCGCATCACCGACAGCACCAGCGGCCCCAGGAACCAGGCCACGGACCAGTGCATGTAGCCCACCAGGTAGATGGTGCCCACGATGCATACCTGCACACAAATAACGTTGAAAATTTTTGATTGTAAAATCAATTCAAAATTTATTTTCGCCCGTGCAATCGATTATTGCTGACCGGGTGGTTTGCAATGCATAATGCAATAATGATGAAGCGGCAGTTTGCTTGGGTCGTTAAAGCAAGCATTTACATCTCTAAAGAAAAATGATAAGGACCCGGAATCGCCATCTGTCGGATGAAATGTAGAGAAAAATAATTAACTTATTTTAGATAGGTACATTGTATAGGTAATATTTAGCTTAATGTTTAGCTTTATTTTGTATGTTATTAATATTTTTTCAATTAATTGGACGTAGTTATGCAGAAAGCATCCAACCCCAAAAAGATGGAACTGAGAAAAGGGCGTTTTAAAATATGACGATAAAAAAGCATTAATATGCGTAATAGGCATTTGTAAAGTGAATATCAGTGTTTTTTTCTTTGTGAGCATTATTATAAATAGGTAATTTATAACCTATCAATTTTTTTGCTACATAAAATGTGTTTCTTGTGGTATGTTACATTTCATAATGTTTTTAAACTTCAATTTAAGTCAAATATCTGCAATGAGCATTAAAAAAAATGAATCACCAAAAATCTATTGCATTTAGAGCTTGGATGTTTTCAGCAGATATAAATCTTGTATTTATCTATAGAAAAACATGTAAAACTCGATTTTGGCAAATTGTGGGTTGGACGCTTTCTGCATAACTATGTCCAATTGAGCATTAAGTTTATAAAAATAAGTATTTTATACATATAATTGAACCTCCACTTATTTTTATTTTTTTAACTGTTCTCGTAGTATTTTTAAGAATTATGTGTGAATTTAAGAACCACTTAATTAACTAGTCGAACTTGGTTATAACGAGTGCAAAGGGACCAACCAATAGCCATTACTCGTTATAAACGTAGGTAAGTAAAAAAAGTACCTACCTACTAATATCGATATTTACACCACGGTATGAAAGCTGGCATATTATTAAATTTATTGTTTTTAAGGAAAAAACAGATACAAATTAAACATAGACTACAAACAAATTTGTAAAAAGAGAACATAATTTCAGAGAAAAAAATTTGAATGACTTTGATTTTAAACGGCACTTTTACATAGTGTCCGATAGTACTGGATAGAATGTTTCTTAGAGCGACAACTATCAGGGATTATAAACCCTCCTTAACGTGATTTACGGAAAGTCCGCCGCCGTGCCGGACGGGCGGCTTTCTTTGTTTTGTTTAGGACATTATTCGACTGTTTCGAGAATCGGGTTTTTTCTCATACCCTGGCGCATTGAGTTGACAATATTATTTGGATGTTATATCAGTGAAGCGACCTCGTTCTAACCCCGCACGATTGTATGAAAATAAGCCCGAAATAACATATCATTGAGTAATTGCTCATTATAGCCGTGACCTCGCTATTACCGTGATCGTTATAACCAAGTTCGACTGTATATTTATTTATTTAATACATAATACATTTTTTTTTAAATAAGCCAAAAGTAAACAATGTAAATACATATGAGTGTCGAGGGTAAGCTGCAATACAAGTGTGAATACATTATGGCCCAGTTAACATTAGTTTCTCACTAGGCAGATATGCCTGTTCTAAGAAACTAATAATTTTTTTTTACGTGAATACCGCACAAGAGTCTCAACTGCTCCCAACCGTCTAGAGCCAGTGAGACTATGGCATACCCAATAGGGGTATGTTGTGAGGCTGAAGGTCGTGGGGAGAGGAAGGAGATGGGGAAGGGGAAGGTTGGGAAGTACCTGGTTATTCAGATCTGGTCACCAAACACGGCCAAAGCCATTTCAAGCAACGTTTCAATTCTGAATGGTGGTCTTTCACCAGGGCGATACTTAGAGTATCTACCACTCTGGAACGTGCCGCAAATATACTATATTTTATTTTATATCAATTAAATGTGTTTGACACATATTAATTGAATAAAATTTAATTCCGCACGCCGGGTTCGAACCCGCGACCTTTGGATTCATAGTCGAGCGTCTTACCACTCGACCATGCAGGCCGTCAATCATGCCGTGACGAGTTGTGCAAAAATTCAGTTTATTATTGGAATACTTCTTGCGAAACCAGTCACCTCCGCTCGCCGCCATCTTGATTATGATTCGGCTAATAGCAAAAATTATCGAAGTAAAATTTTCTCGTCGTACTGTTTTTTTTCTTCAGTTGAAGATATATTTTGTAATAAAAAAATATACATAGTATATAACATCCATTGAGCAAATAACGGATTTCTTCATTTATCTCGAAATAAGGATGTACGGAGGTTACCAAAAGTACATTATATAGTTGATTACACTTATCAAACCGGTAGACGACTAATATATTTAAATAAATAATGATTCATACAAAGTGATTGTTTTTTTTTATATCTACTTATATTATCACGCCACAAAATGATTGCTTTCTACGAAAACACTGTCGTGTTTTATTAGAGATGTAATCTAACTTTACAATATCATTAATGGCCCCCAGACTAGCGACTAAATTATTGTCGAACGAGATTTAATCGAAGATCTAACCTACAAATAGCAAAAATATCAAAAACCCAGCTCTGCAACCCTATCATACATTCATTTTTCTATCGTTTCACATATTTTGATATCTAATTTATATTCGATAAATATCTTATAACGTGTTAATTAATGTTTCTCAAAATTTCCTGGATATAGGAGAGTTCACAGAATTAAGTTAACTAACATGAATCGAATATAACCAAAAGTTGTAGATCCTTTCAATATCTTCCTGCTGAGAATCGAAACATTGCTTGAAATGGTTTTGGCCATGTTTGGTGACCAGATCTAAATAGCAAGGTACCTCCTAATCTTAATAAAAATAGTGAAAATCCTTGGATAATTGGACGTAGTTATGCAGAAAGCATCCAACCCCAAAACGATGAAAAAATGACGATACAAAACCATTAATATGTGTAATCGGCATTTGTAAAGTGAATATCACTGTTTGTTTCTTTATGAGCATTATAGGTAATTTATAATTTATCAACGAGATTATTTAAAAAAAGTGTATTTCCTAAGTTATCCTTCATTTCAATGTTTAGAGTAATAACTTTCTTTCTTCAATTTAAGTCTACAATGTGCATTAGTAAAAAATAAATTACCAAAAATCTATAGCATTTGGAGCTTGGATGTCTTCAGCAGATAGAAATCTCGTATTTATCTATAGGAAAACATGTAAAACTCGATTTTGGCAAATTCTGGGTTGAACACTTTCTGCATAACTACGTCCAATTTACAAAGTGCCATTTTTCGGAAATATTGTCTGAAGGGCGCATAATCTAAAAATAATAAATCTAACCCTATCTCTTTTCCCTCCCCACTCCCCTCAGCCCCACAACCGGACAGTTGAGCTCTTATGCGGTCTTTAGTTAGTTAGAGATGTGACATATGAAGGTATAAGTTATGATAGTTATTATGATAGTCAAGTTGCACAAATTAATTTTTTTAGCAATTTCTATTACACGAAAGAAACGACAGTCTTCAAAAGTTACAAAAAAAAAACTATTTCTGTTTTATGAGTTGGCTCAAGTAACATCTGTTATGTGTAATTCAACTGAGCTTTCATAAAGCGTAACTTTTCACATGTATATTTATTTATTTGAGCGGATGAACGGAGAAAGGAGTGCCAGGAGATATATGATGAGAAATTGATTGGTAGAAGATGTCGGGGACGCCCGAGGAAAACACGGCACGACAGAGTGAATCAAATACTTTAGTCGGGTCATCTTAAGAGTCAGAATGACAGAAGAGTATCTACGAGACGATGCATACATGTGAATGAAGCAAGGCGAAACAGCGTGATGGTTAGTTAGTTATTAATATTCGGCCAAAGGCGGAGCTAACGAATGTACAAACGAATAATTTTATTAAATCTATAGATTTTTTGTGGTTGCAAAATCTACACTAGCGACGCCACTGGCTGCAAAGTTAAGTGAGTCAAACTGTATATTTATTATGCATCATACTGTAGTTATATAATTCAGTAAAATCTAAGCATAATATAAAAAAATATATAATTCGATAATATCTTAACTATAAAGGAGAATCTCTCTGAAGTAGTGACGACTCTTAAACAGTGAGCTCTGCATCATGAAATTTACACAAGTTATTTTGTCCAAAATATTTAGGTAAGCACATCTATTTTCAGCTTCCAACATCATTTCCACCATGAGCTATGTAGCTTTTAAATATCCATTTGACTGTCTCAAAGTAAAACAAGATGCCACATTGTTTGTTTCATATTCTTCAATTGCTCAACAAGGAAAAAGATTCAGGAAAAATAATGTTAATAAATAATAAACGAGTTTTAAATAAAAACAAATAATAATATAGTTGAATGTTGACATGAGGATATATTTTTTTTAGGAAATCAATGCTGACAATGCTTTGTTTATTTTGTCCTAAATCTTCAAGAATGCAAAGTTGTGTCTGAGTTAGTTTTAAAATCAAATTAAATTATGTAATAAAATTCTTAAATTTAAATAGTTTTAGCTTCACTAATCAGCCAAAGGCTTGTTTTCGGAGACTTTATCTCAAAATCAGAGAATTTAATGGCATTTTTTCTAAGTAGGTACCAAAAGCATAATAAACATAAACCAGTTTAGGCAAGCCTTTAGAAAAGAGATGGCAAAATTTCTCAGATAAGGTTTTTCAGAGCAGTTTTGACATTTTGCTGATATTTTTATATTACTGGTAATTAATCAAATGTGTGGGGTAAATTATCAATACAATAATATTTTGCCTACATTAAAAACGGTTGCACATTTTTCGAAAATTGTGTTTCTGCCTTCCAGAAAAAAAAAAATTACACTAATCGCTTGAGAAAAAAAATATTTTAAAGCAAGGAAAAAATGATAGCGAGCTGTCTCATTTTATAAGAATTTAATGGATATTTCAAAGCTCCATAACTCAAGACGGAAATGACATTACGAGCTGAAAATAGTAGCATTTACCTTTTAAAAATTGACAGAAAAAGTTGTGTAAATTTTATGACGCCAGAGCTCGCCGTTCAAGTGTTTTTAGCTGTTTCAGATACAGCTAACAGATTTCTGTATTACAGATTAATACTATTATTAATAAATTTTAATCAACAACATGGCGTGACTCATTTTTAACATGTTTACCAAAAACCAATTTTGTATATTTTTGAAATATTTGCATTATACAGTCATCACAATACAATGAAAAGATAAAAAGCCCGTGTGAATAAAAAGTTTATAGAAGTTAACATTGTTTTTTATTTAATGATTTCTACACATACATTATGATGGCAGCATTCCTAAGGCATTGAATCATAGAGCATGATGTGTGGCATTGAACATTATAATATGTTGTTTTCGTAGGGATAGCACCTACCTTGCCAAGGATTCAATGCCAATAAAAAAAATTACAACATGCTGTGATAAAAAAAAACATGCCTTAATTGGTCTATTGAGGCCAGAATAAATTAAAACAAAGGCTGACATTGTAAAAATATGGCTTAGTCGTCATTTTCGATAAGTAAATGGCCTACATAATGAAATAATTATAAAAAGAAATACCTAGTATAATATTGTTATTGTAAAATAGTACCTACTTAATGACATTATGTAAATATATTTAATTTCGAGTTAGAACAAATTCAAATTTTACGAATGGATGACATTCTGAATTCTGACAGATGATGTCATAGTAACACAACGAGTTTTTTTGTTATTGTTTCAATATTGTCATATTTTATTTACCTTTTTGGCGACGGCATAAAGCACCGACATTAATTCTGAATTACTCCTGCTGGGAGGAGTAACCTCCCCAGCGAGAGGTTTGCTGGCACCAGCCATGTCTTCTTGAGATTCGGTCTGAAATAACACAGAAAATAATGAAAGAAACGACAGAAAGGCGAAACTTCGCACATCAAAGGTGCAAGATTTATTTCGGATGCACTACACAAATAAAACATACCATAGTCTATTTCTACAAGTTCTCAAAATAACAAACTATAAAAACTACACTTTACACTAAGCGCCACAACGGGCCGGTAAAAATACCTGAATATAAATAACGTTTGTATTACAATATACGATCTACATGCGACGGTTTGATTATGGTTTGCGCAATTTATAAATATTTGATTAGCGCGCCGCGCCCGACAACGCTTACGCAGGTTGAATCCGAAAATGTTATGTTATTTTGTCGGCTTGTGAGCTAGCGGAGAACGTCCACCAAATATTAGATCATGCATTTATTTTTAATCAAGCTAGTACGAAGTACGAACCGTGATGTCAGGTGTCAGGTCACAGCATTTATTTGACGTTTCCGCGGCGCACTAACGTACTACTAACGACATCTATCGGTTCGAATGAGTACTAATCTTTAGAAACAACAAAAAATGAAGAAAAATATATTTTATTTTAAAATATTACCCAAACAGTTTTATTGTAGAATTAAAAACAAATAATAGCAACATTTTTGTGAAGAGTGGGAATTACAACGATCTTGCAAAACACCCACAGATGAACCCATACTCCATGAAAAGTTGCTTAAAATGGTTTTAGTTGTGTTTAGTAACTGAATCTAAATAGCCAGGCCATTTATATAGTTAATAATCGCCTGTTTTTCCTCCCTTTTCCCACTTCCCTTTTACAATTTAAATTTTTCGCATATCTCGACGTGTCATGGCGTAAAGCTAAAGAAAGTTCACTGACCTCTTATTCAAAATAAAACAAACCGAGAATGATTCGTTATGAATAATTTATTTTATGAGTACGTACGTACATAAGTACGAGTGTGTGATTTTCAAAATTAGAACTGATGGATGTGTTCAGAAAATTATCAAATTTAAACATAATCTTTTCAAATCTCTACCTACCTAATAAAGTACCTACCTATAATGTATTTTATCAGACATTATTCTATATTTGAAATGGGTGGATTATAGCAACTAATATTTTTTTCCTGACAAGTCAAGTTTAATAACTAGTTATTTCAGAATTGTTTTTCAGAAAAGGCAATTCTAGAGAAATTTACAAAAATTTCAATTTTAATAAAGAAAAACCTTTCGAGTGTTTTAGTTTTTCGATCAAATTAATAAAAATAACACACTAAAAATCTTTCGAAAGTTTTTAAATTTACAAATTTTTCAAATATTCTAAATACAAAAAAAATACATTCACGGCTGTTCCTTTTTCACTAATAACAATAAGTAAGAGTAAGCAAAAAAAGGCTGATTCTCTGTGACGTTTGGGACATCGCTGTCGGAAGTGTACCTATATAAAGCCTAAATATATGCACACACTCCTAAGTATGTGTTGTTCGCGTCAACTCTAATTGCGCGATCCGTAAAAAAGCACTAAACTCAACATCAACCAGGTATTGCTTCAATTTGGTTGATTAAAAGATGTGAAATTTTATACCGAATTTATAGTAATAGCTTATTTGGCATGACAAAATACAATAAAAAACTACTCATTTGCTGTCGCAACATGCTACAATCAACTTCGCCAACTCATGATAAAATAATGAAAACTCAACTTTACAAAAAAAGTGTTTTTACTAAAACCATAAGAGTATATAATATCATTCTAAGTAGGTAGTACAGGTTTTTAATAAGTTTTTTCGATCACTTGCCTATCGGTAGCGTGGCCGAGCCAGTCTCTTCGGAGGCGTGGGTTCGAATCCCACCGCTGCCAAAAGTATATTTTTTGCATTTTTTATACGTTTTTAAATTTATTCCTCCAATTTAATTCATTTTTCTAGCAAGCCTTCAAAACATGTACCTACTGAAATATTATTTGTATCTACCTAGTTAGAGGTACTCAAATATTGGAAAATAGGACACAATCTAAAATCGAAACATATTATCATTTGTTTTCGATCATCGATATCTCGAATTAACATAATATAAATGTTTCTTATACATACAAAATCACGTTCTATTTCGGTACATCTCGAAACTTTTTGTTCTATGAAGATTTGTTTTTGTTATGATTTTGTAGTTATCTGCCGCTGAAGAGAGAAAACATAATATAAAAAATGAAATAGCTATCAAATACCTTTAGCTAGACATAGTAGCTAGAAGCCGGATTAAACTTGTTAGGGATAAAAAATCGCGTTGGTTTTAAATCTCGATAGAAAATTATATTTATGTTGGGGTTTTTGAGCTGCATTATCGATTTTTTTGCATCTTTAGAACTTCGATTGAATCTTAAATTTCGTAATCGTCATTGGAAAGATTACAACGGAGCTATCGGTAGTATATTATTAAAAAAGCCCCCTCGAGGGGTTTTATAAAAAATGGCGAATGTTTAAATATTTTCAATACAGATTCATTTGAATTATTTTTTTATTTCGATTACATATTCACTTCATTCGAACGTCTACTAGTTGCTGCTCACCAACACATTAGAATATTGGTGATAATGTTAGTCTGATATCAAGAGCAATAATTACACGAAAATAGCGACATGATTATTGTGTTAATTTTTTACAGAATCATAAAAATAAGTTGTTGTCAAAACTAGTATAGAAACTGATGAATTATAATCGCGACCTCGTCGTCAGCTGAGGTGTCCGAGTGGTTAAGGAGTTGGACTTGAAATCCAATGGGTTCTACCCGCGCAGGTTCGAATCCTGTCCTCAGCGAACTTTTTTATTGCGTGTTTTATTATTATTCTATTTTTTGTTCACTTTTCTACACGTTTTAACAATTAAAAGGTAGAGAGACCTGACGATATTATGAAGATTTGTTAAAATAGTTATAATTTTGGTCGTATGTGTCACCCTATCGCATTTTGTAAACAATTCCGCCAAAAGTTTACTGTACATCTATAAATTACTAATATAATCGAATGTAATCTCGATATTCGATCGTAGACCCGAACTTGAAAACGAACATTCCCGAACTAATATTGACCGACTTCGTGTTTTTCCTAGATTTTGATTTTTCCCTATAATTTGGGGGAATTTCCCTTTCTTATTTTGTCGAATTTTATTTTATTTTTTTAAATATTATATGAACAGCTTTAGAACAGGTCCATAAGAGTTTGATTGGAGAGGTGAATTTTGATGTTTGTATGGAGTTAACACTAAAATCTATGTTTAATTAAAAATATATACATCTCAAAAAAGTCAAAAGTTTTATTCAAATCTGCTACTTCTCTATATAAAGTAAAGATTAGACCCATAAAACGAATAAAAGAATAATACTAAAAATATAATATGCGTAAAGGAGTAATTAGATTTTTCCCCAGACACTGGGATTTTTTCTTTAAGTAACAACCTTGCGAAAGAATACGTGCGTCTGCGTGTCAATTCGGTAGCGATGGGAAAAGCTTCACAGATTTGTGAATGCTTCACGAATTGATGCTTCTTCAAAATGAACCCTTCACGATGAACCCTTCAATTGAAGTAATATATTAATCACAGCATTCCTCGTCGGGGGGAGGGGAGGGGGGGGGGTTAAATAATAATATTTTCGGGGCAGCTCTCCCAACCACATAAATTGATGTATGTATGTGCATTATTCTATGGCAAAAATTATAGCTTGTAGAAAAACGATGATAAATTGTCTATTACTGGTTTCTCTTCTATGGTTTACGGGATGACAGCTGTCAAAATTGTTTGAATCTTAAGTGTATTCAAGATTTGAATTGACATTGTTTCATGACTTAAAAGGGATGATGTACAATGAGTATGCACAAGGAACTTGCAAAAAGCAAATGAAGTACTAGCAAAATTTCCAGTTTCTGTAAGAGCGATATAAACTTCTTTCAGGGCTTGAGATACGATTTGAATATTCTTACTGTACAGTACTCAGTTTGACAGTTTGGTTAGCAATAGGCTGAATATTGCGCAAATGACGATTCATATTAAAGGCATTTCCCCCCTTTATGGATATAACTTCAGAACAAAAGTTGCATTTGGCCTGGTAAACCTCAACTTCCTTAAAATAAACCCATATTTCACTTTTTCTTTCTCGTTGAACGGCCAGTCATAATTTTAGGTAGAGATTGAAAGGTATGTTTGTAAGCTGAGATATTATAAAAGTTCAACAAAATAATTCGTTCACAATTCAAAATCACCAAAAAAACACTCGGAAAAACTAGTGTCGTATAGACAAAACAAGCAAAGAAATCATAAGCAAATGTCACGAGTACGTGCGAGGGAACGGATAACTAAAAAGATACTTCATTGCTTCATTCATTCTTCGAACTAAAATCGAAGGAAGAAGGGAATGAATAATTGAACTGTGGATGATGCAATATTTCAGTCTTTCGAACGAATGAAAAATTGAAGTTCGAAGTAGATGCCATAGATTGTTCAATCGGAAGTACCAACTTAACCAACTTCAATTGAAGTATTTGTTCAATGAAAAATGAATGAAGTTGGGACTGCTGTCAAAAGAAGTACTTCTTTGAAACAGTTCTTTCAAAACTGTCACAACGCTACAATTCGGTTTCGTTTTGTATGTAAAAAGGGGCGATCATAACCTTCACCAGCATGCTTGTAATAAACCTATTCTGATCCTTGGTACATATTTCCTTCAAAATGATTATATTATGTGTAAAAAAGCGCACGCGGAGAAGTGAACACGTAAAAAAATACAATTATATGTTCGTTTGCGTCTTACTTTGCCACGCACGTATTCTGATAATTCCTTTTGACACATTTCCTTCAAATTGTAAGAACAAATTCAACGGTCTGAATTCGTTCCTTCCAGGGTATATATTTTCTCTACGGCGCAAAGCTGCCACGAGACATCTACTTCTGGCGACTCCTTTTCACATTATGAATTCAATTCTTTGACGGTATCGTTTTGATGTGTTTTTAGTATTTAGAAAAACCGCATATTACCAATCAAAAAACTTTTTTTCTTCAATTTATATTGTTAAAATACTGTAATATTCAACAGTATTTTTATTCAATTTATTATACAGTTTTTTAGCACATAAAAACCTTTTCAAAGTAACGTGTTCTTTTAAATATATATTCATCGTTAATTAGTCAATTAAAAAGAAAAATCGTGGTAGAGATCAAGAAATGTTCTATTACAATATATTTTTTTATGTTTTTTTTAAATATTTGCATTTAACCTCAGAAGAAAAACATTTGGAGGTCGATTGACGATTAATTAAAAACAGCTCTTTTATAAAGAGTTATAAAGTAAGAAAATATATTTTTTTTATAAACTTTGTTCTATAAAACATGTATGTATCTAATATGTTTTTTAGTCAAACTTTTTTGGGGTGCTGTTGTGGATACAAGCGACTTTTAAATTGTGCAAAAAACCAAAAAAACGGAAAAATTTATCCTGTCCTGTTAACATCGTGCAGCAAAATTTTATTTAAAAATGGTTTTTCTCGATCGCCTTGCTATTTTATATTTATAATATATAATAAGATTAGATAATATAATAATGTTTGCGGTTATGGTTCAAAACTACGTATATTTATTGTTGTTTTTTGGACAATAGTGCTATAATGTCGGTTCAATATATAACTATGATGCATTTATTATTAAAAAAAAAGTTTCTGCGCACTACCCCCGGGGCCCGGACACCTTATAGGTATAAGTTTGTAACAGCATATTTTTTAAATCACTAATATGCGACATCTATGTAATCATAGCTGAAAGTAAAATAGGTTAGAAACTCCGCCAATTTGTCTGATTTTAATAAATTGCCAACATTTAATTTGCTAATACTAATTATTTATCCATATTCTCCCACGTGAATTACACTTTTTTCATTCATTATACTACACTTGCTAGACGTTTTATACGTCTAATCTTCACTTCATATAGAGAAGTTGCAGATTTTATTAGAACTTCTATTCTGATTTGTATTTGGTAAAAACTAAGCTTACGTAAATAAATAAAATATATACATATACATGTATATCGTTAAAATATAATCTTTTTCATATCGTGTAAAAATATCACCATAATTTCGTAAATTAAAACAGTGTTTTGTCCAACTTAAACATAAACATAGATTTTATTGTTAACTCCATAAAAAACATCACAATTTACCTCCCCAATCAAACTCTTTGAAGCATATAATTTATCCACCAGCAGTTATAATATGTGAAATATATATTTTCGACAGAAATAAAAATAAAAAAACATAAAAACGTTTTGGAAAATGATGTGAATTGTACCGTTTTTTTGTCATACGCCAAATTCTGGAGTCGAGTTCAACCTTATTTTATTGTTAAACTGTAATAAAATTAACATTTCTACCAGGTTAATTACCTGCATCGAGTTTCAAAGTGGTACCACGAAACTCCAGGGGAGTGATTATTTATGAAAATCTAAGGAACATAAAAATTCACTAAGGCCCAAATAAGGTTTTTTTTTTAATTCCCGGATTACGAATAACCTGACAATATTTGAAAAACTCTTACTGCCATCATAAGAAGCGAAATATGTTGCTTGTGCAATGATGGATGATTTAGCCAACAGAGGAATTGAACGCACGACGTCCGGGTGGGAATCCAACGCGGTTGTCCACTCAGCTACCGACCGGTCAAAGTTATGATATCTTTTGTATTTATGTACGGTAACGTGTAACGGATCCTTTATAATAAACACTATACCGCCCACTACAGGCGGTGATCTACAGTTAGTGGTTCGCTAAATGAAAAATCTTTTTTACTGACCGTAATCTAACGACTGACGTATGCAGATTACCTATTTATGCGAATGGGCGGGTACCTACCTACTCCCATCAGATGTTGGCGATGACGTGATAAACGATTGGTCATTGTAAAGCTACGACCACAGCACAAGTTTATGACAACTTTCAAACAAAATACGGAGTGATATACATTTTTAATAGTAGAATTTCTCTGTTGATGGAAAATAGATTATTTTTTAGAATATCGTGCATAATCACCTCTTGAAGATTTGCGGTACTATTTTGTAACACGGTGTACATTCAATAAATAAATAATTAAGTAAGTAATTATGTCACGTGAAAGAGAGATAAGTACCTATTATATGGTGGAACACAGAAGGTTAAGAAGAAGAAGAAAGGAAAAACGAGATGAAAAATATTGTTAAAAGACACATTCCAAAATTTTAACAACGTTTCAATATAAACAAAAAAAAACATATACACACACTTGAAGTAACAATATATGGAGGGATAGCTAATTTGTTTTACCCAACCCATCCGAAATTGTAATAAATCACTTTTTCCGAGTTTTTACATCGTACACCATGAGAGAGAAAGAGACAACAAATTTCTTGGACCGCTTCCATATACTGTCGCAATGATCTTAAGCTGGCTATCTTCGCTGGTTAACGGCGGGACCCCGCCCACATGTTTTATTTTGCCACTAAACTTGACACAACTAAACGGTTTTTTAGGTTAGATGCTTTATTTTTGTTGATAAAAATACTGTGAAAAAGTGGCTATACGAATACACAAAAACATTATGTCGATATGTGATATGAATGGATGTATAAATACCGTAGCCTTAGTCTTAGCCACGCCCATTTGCGCCGAGTCATGTTAAAATCATCAAAAACAAGTCCAAAACTGACTTCACTGCCTTGGCTTCGGC
The DNA here is from genome assembly GCA_022651775.1 of Drusus annulatus. Classification (NCBI taxonomy): domain Eukaryota; kingdom Metazoa; phylum Arthropoda; class Insecta; order Trichoptera; family Limnephilidae; genus Drusus; species Drusus annulatus. The sequence continues at coordinate 150,915 of JAGWCC010000139.1, forward strand.
TACCTCTGGTATACTCTAAGTACATACATGTATTTCGGGCTCTTAACATTATTGAATACCGTAATTATATTTTTTTACTAATTAATTTTGGAATAGATCTTGTAAACTATGGTTAGTGATTATTATTTGATTAGTCATCTTAGGCCTTGTGAATACCTACTAAATAAATAAGGTGTAAAACATTTATTAGTTTGATCAAAACACATTAAAAACTTTGTTTATATATCATAAAACAAGTTTTTTTTTAATTACTTTTAAATCCGCTCGTATTACCCACCTCTTCAGGTTTTATGCATTAATTTACAAAAAAGGGGGACATCAGTTTTATACGATCTCAACCTTTACCTTCTTTATTATGACCTCCGCGGTCGAGCGGTAATGATACATGGTTACGGATTCATAGGTCACGGGTTCGGAGCCCGGCGTTCGTAAATAAACTAAATTAAATTTATATGTGTGATTTAATCCATAGTTTTTAATTTATATTTGCGGCAAGTTATTATATTATTGTATATATTATGAAATAATCTCAGTATCGCCCCGGTGAAAGACCACCATTAAGAATCGAAACGTTGAAATGGCTTTACCCGTTTTTGGTAGAGATGGTCGATATCAGAATTGGGTGTATTTGCGGTTCCAGTTACCGGTGACCGGCGAGGAACCGGTTATTTATCCAGTTCTTTTTGGAACCGGTTCCTGGTGCCAGAAGGAGATTTTTTTGAAAACTACTAGCTAATCGACAAAAGTTCCTCGCCAAAAAAAGTAATAATCGGTAGAGATTTGAACACGAAAAGAACTAGAGCTGGTTCCTCGCCAAAAAATATTAATAAGGGGGAGGGGTCTAAGAAAAGAACGGAAATATTTTTATTGCGAAAATTTGGAACCGGTTCCTCGGAGAAATAATATTGACAGTTCGAGTGACCGGCTAGGAACTGGTTCCTTTTAACCGCGACAGGAATATCGACCATCTATAGTTTTTGGTGGCCAAATTCAAATAGACAGGCACTTCTCAACCGCCATCTTCCCTATATTTACCCCTTCTCACACCCTTCATTCTTACAACATACCCCAAGTGGGGATACCATAGCCCTACTGGCTACGGACAGTGGGGACTCTTGTGCGGTATTCACATAAAAAAAAATTACATCGTCTAATGGGCAAAATTGCCAAAGTGTAGGTACTAGATATAAAAAATAAAGAAAACTCCAATACCTTTGCGACATGTTAAGCAACGACATATCGTCGCTGGAAAGGCAAAAGGGCTTATGCGACACTTTGGTAAAAAAAATAGTTAAACATACAGTTTTAATCAGTTATGTTTTTTGCATCGAATGCTCTGACTCTCGTATGATTCTAAAGACCTGTGGCGCTTCAGCCATCTAAAATATATTTACCATTTGGGAGAAGATTTGACTCATGCAACACAGGTTTGGGACTTTTTAAAAGCTTTTTGTCGCTTCAAGTAACTCAGTGAGAGCATTAAGTTATCTGAGTTAACTTTTTTTTCAAATACCAATCGGGTACTGAAAACTTACGAATTTTATTGTAAAACAAAAAAAACTTTTTAGTGTTTTAAATTAAAAAAAAAAAAACAATTTCTTAGTTAAAAGTTCTGCTAGGTAATTATTTTTACGTGTGACAGCTGTTTCGCCTTCTGAGGGTATTATCAAACAGTTTGATAATGCCATCAGAAGGCGAAACAGCTGTCACGCGTAAAAATAATTACCTAGCAGAACTTTTAACTAAAAAAATGATTTCTTTTCTAATTAAAAATAATAATTATTATTTTTTAATTAAAATTAAAAAAACCTAAAAATTAAAATGGAGTTCTACAAAATAAACTTTAAAACCATAAATAAACTTTATAGTGCTCTGGTGTAAACTTCCCGAAATGGCGCTTCAGCCCCTTTGCCTTTCCGGCGACGATATACAACATTATTAAACTGAAAATTCAGCGGAAAATTGACGGTAGACCCAGTAAAGGGAGACGTCACACCTCATGATTTAAAAACCCATGTGGCTGGTATTAGTACAGTCACGGTCTGCATTCTGAACCCTGGAGATAGCTAACCTTCGACAGTAGAGGTTACCAGAAGAAGAAGTGACCTTGATGACATATATTAAGCTTAAAAAAGTTTATTAATACTTCAAGTCCGATTGCAGCCATAAATTATTAAGACTTGAGTCGAGAAAAAATTCCCAAGTAAGTACATTTTTATTATTTTGGTTGTTTTTAAACCCCAAAAATGTATTTTTTAAATCAGGAAGTTGCCAGATTAGCATCAACTAAAAATGTCAACAGTATAAAAACAAATTCAATCAAGGATGGACGCTCTTTTTGTCGCCAACGATCGGTTGGGATGGAAACCATTACAATAATAATAATATGCTGTGGTAATGCACGATGTCGATTGCTACATCACTGGCTCCTTGCGCGCCATTGTCAGGAGAAACTCTGCCGTGTGAAGTTGACAACCGTGATTTGAATTTCGAACTTATTTGGCGCGACTGACAGATTGATAATCGGCGCTCAATTGTTTTCGAAAAAATACAAATAGCGGCGGGAAATTGGAACACAACTGTCACGCGAAAAAATAAAATAGAGACAATTGTGTGTTTGTTTCAATTAGTTTTTGTCGAGTGTTGGGATGGTTGTAAATTAAATCATTGTTATTATAGATGGTTAAAATGCAGTTTAAAGTATTCAGTTTGGTCATTTTCCTCGGCCTAAACTGTGGCAGTGCAATTGATGAGAAAAATGTAGAAGTTAACTGCCAGAGTTCTATGAAAAGCATTTTCGATGTCCTCATTCAAGACGAAACAGATGGGAAGGTTGTTTTTAAACTGTTTTCTGGTAATTCTAATTCGACGCGAAATGAAACGGACATTTTGAATTTAAAACTGGATGAAAATTCGTGTTTAAAAAATGGCACTTCTGTCGTGAATAGTGAAACTTGTGGTCAATTTTGTGATACCGAGAAGACTATTGGTCTACATAAGGAAGATGGTGTTGTTTTAGAGGCGGGTTCAGAAGTTTTTATTGAAGAGGAACAAAGAGATTGTGAGTACCTACTTAATTATATTATATTTAAAATAAATAAATTGACTGTTTTTTGAGAACATCTGTGGCCGAGCGGTTAAGACCCTCGGCTACAAATCCGGAGTTTGTGATTTATGTTTATAAATTTGATTTAATTTGTGTTTTTTTCACATATTTTTTTAATAAAATAATGTAAAGGCAGAATATTTGCGGCCAATAATATATGCTCTGGGTATCGCCCCGGAGAAAGACCACCATTCAGAATCGAAACGTTACTTAAAATTCAAATAGTCGTGTTTAGTGACCAGATCTGAACAGCCACGTATTTCTCAACCATCCTCCACCACATCCTCCCCTCTCTCCCTTCCTTTCACGTCATAACATATCCCAATTGGAGATGCCATAGATAGAAAATTGGGACTCTGGTGTGGTATTTAGAAAAAACAACAACAAATAAATTGACGATCAGAATTGGAAGAGCTGAATTTATCACATTATAGGTTATATTGGATATAATTGTCGGATTTACTAGAAAAACTAAAATATTTTATAGGCCTGATCATTTTTTTTTCGAGACTTATAAAAAGATATGCCTATTGAGAAATTGCTTCATCAGAAATTAGGCCTATTAGGTTCCACTTGCGACTTTTTAATAAAGCATCTAAAATCATTCTACGCATTATTTTAAATGATGATTTTCATGGACTTACTAACTAACTACCTAACCATCACGCCGTTCATCAGAGCCTGACTGAAACCAGCTATTTTAACACATTTATAGATAAATTTCACGACGCCAGAACTAACCGTTTTATTTCTGGTCGTATTTTTCATATGTTTTATGAATTAAAAATCATAATTATTTTGTATTTTTATCTTTTTGATTTTCTAACAAACTATCTAAATGACCATCACGCCGTTTCCCGCAGGGATAGGCAGAGAGGACGGACCGCCATATAACTCTGTCTTGGCACACACTCCTTGCTTCATTTACATTCATACACCGTCTCATACATACTCTTCTGTTATTCTGACTCTTCACATGACCCGATTCAAGTATTTGATTTACTTGATCGTGCCATGTCTTTCTCGGGTGTCCTCGACTTCTTCTTCTTTTCACTTTTGCATGATATATTCTTTTCACACTCCTTTCTTCGTTCATTCGCTCTACATGCCCAAACCATCTAAGCGTCCCTTTCTTAATCAGATTTTTTTTAAACCATTTTTTTATCACTAAATAATATTTTTAAAAAATAATAATTAATAAAAATATTATTTAGTGATAAAAAAAATATTTTTAATAAAAAAAAATATGCGATGTAAGTATTTTTACACTTCAAAATAATTATTTAACTAACTAAGTAGTTAAATATCACAAGGGTGGGCAGAAGGATAAACTGCCACACAACTTTTTCTTGGCACATACTCCTTGATTGATATTCACACCATATCAATAAGATCTCATGCGGAACAATATCGTCACTGAGCGGATCCGGACGTTGGTGTGAATTGACACTTAGCCGTTTTGCCTTTCCTATATAATATAGAATGTTATAATTGCATATTATTAGTTATTAAAAAAAAATAGCTAATTTTCAAATTGTAATTTTTTTTTTGATTAATTCACATTAAAATCATTAGTTAAAGTTAAAATTTACTAGCCTAACTGATATATCGACAAATATTATGTAAATATAGGTAATTTTAAAAATCGAATTTTTCGAGTCTAAAAACTGTCGATTAAAATTGATTCGAAATACCGATCTACTCAATTTAATTAGAATTAAAAAAAGATGGATTATTACGATATAACATATAACCACAATCTCTAGACAAAATAACTACGACTTACAGGGTCGAGTGTCGTCGTTAAAATAAACCTTATGGATTATTTACGAATGATGTTTTTTTAAACATCGGCGTTGTCGTGTTGTGATTGTATTCGAATCTTTCCGAGTGGGATGTTTCGATTATGCACATCGCTAAGTGTGAAGATTATCGTCCTCTAGCTATGCTGTAAACAAATTTTACAATCTGCACAAAGGAATGTCTATTGTATTAATTTTACGTTTTTGCCAGTGAAAAATCACCGAATGTACCACGACTTTCCAAGAAGCAAACTGAGGTATTTTGTTTTACAGAATCAAAGAATATTAGTTTATTTAATTTCATACCCATACAATAAAAATAATCGTCTGGTAAAATATATGATATGTTGGTACTTTTAATTTTACACATATATTAGTAGACATACAATTTTGAAAATCTCACACTCTTACGCACGGGAAAATTGATTTATTTGTTAACTGTAAAAAATTATGGGTTTTATTTTAATTTTTTATGAATACCGAACAAGAGTATCAACTGCTCCCAACCATCTAGAGCCAGTGAGACTATGACATCCCTAAATAGGGTATTTTGCGAAGGTAGTGGGGAGGGAAAGGAGATTGGGAAGATGAAGGTTGGGAAGTACCTGGCTATTTAGATCTGGTCACCGAACACGCCTAAAGCCATTTCAGACAACGTTTCGATTCTGAATGGTGGTCTTTCACCAGGGCGATACTTAGAGTATTTACTACTCTGGAACGTGCCGCAAATATACTTGTTATTATTTTTATCAACAATACAACAGAAAAATTATGTAGTTATACTGAAGCTGTAAAATTATCGAACAGAGAGCTCGGCGTCATTGAATTTGCACTTTTTTGTTTGAAATTTTTATAAAGCTGTGAAATATAAATTTAACGGTCAAAATGTAAGACAGACTGTAATAAGAAGAAGATTTTTTTTTTAATTTTAAAGAAAGTGTGGATAAGTCGCCACATTGTTTGTTCCTTAAGTAAAGTCGACTAGAAAAACTTAAAAATAAATTATTCTTTCAGGTAAGACAGCGTTTTTCCAATACTTTGACTCTTTCTATTTTAGAATTTAAAAAAATATTATCCTTCAAATTTTAAAAATTCATTTCTAAATTAAATCATGATAGCATTTGTCTTCAACTTCCAACTGACCTACTTGTTGATATATCGTCGCTGGAAAGGCAAAAAGGCTGAAGCGCCATTTCGGGAAGTTTACACCAGATAAAGTTTTTTACAATAAAATTCATAAGCCTTCAGTATCTGGTTGGATTTTGAAAAAAAAATAACTCAGGTAGCTCAATGCTCTCACTGAGTTACCTGAAGCGACAAAAAGCTAAAAACGTCCCAAACTTGTGTCGCTTGTAAGCCATCTCCCAAATGGTGAATATATTTTAGATGGCTGAAGGGCCACAAAAGTCTTCAGAATCAAACGAGAGTCAGAGCATTCGATGCAGAAAAAACTAATGAAAACTGCATATTTAACTAATTTTTGACCAAAGTGTCGCTCAATCCCTTTTGCCTTTCCACTGACGATATACTATATTTCATTGTGAATCCATAAATACATGGGGTCATATCGATATCGCCGATAATTCACTAAGATAATCGGTATTATAGTTACAACCCTACTTTAAATTATAAATTTTGAGGAAAGCAAAATATATAATTGTGAAAATAAAAGCCTGAAAATAAGAAGAATCATTATTTAACATTACTTCGTCGATAAAAATACGCTGGAATTATGTGGGTTTTGCTACCTTGAACTAAAATATGGACATTTGTACAATTTATTGCTACTTGTGCTAATTTAATTTGCTCATCAATTAATTCAATGCTCCATCGTCTCAAACAGACATTATTGTTTCATTGTTACAGATTGGTGTCAGCCTGTGGCTTCATTTCTAAATATTGTTTATTTGTTGACATATTGATATTATATTAATACATTAATTATTTGTTAAAATATAATCTATCTGGTTTTACAAGTTAGTACACCATTTATGTGAATTTCTTCTATCAGGAGAATCAATAAAAAGTGATGCGATGACAAAATACCTGCATCTCGGTTTATTGAGAATATATTTTTTTACAGTGAATACCGCACAAGAGTCCTAATTACTGCTCCCAACTCGTTTTAGAGCCAATCAGACCATGGCATCCCCAATTGGGGTATGTGGTGGGGTTGAAGGTAGTGAGGAAGGAAAGGAGATGAAGAAGGTTGGTAAGCACCTGTCTATTCAGATCTAGTCATCAAACTCGGCTTAAGCCATTTCAAGCAACGTTTCAATTCTGAATGGTAGTCTTTCACCAGGGCGATACTTAGAGTATCTACCACTCTGTAACGTGCCGCAAATACACTATGTATTATTATATTTGAATTACATGAGTTACGACACATATTAATTAAATAAAAATTATTTGAGTACGCCGGGTTTGAACCCGCGACCTCCGGATTCGCAGTCGAGCATCTTACCACTCGACCACGCAGGCCGTCAAATAAATAAATTATTCAAATTGTGAGGCAGAATACATGTATGCTGAAGAAGTAAAAAAAACTAATTAACAGCATTCAATATTTTCTCAACATGATTAACTTTAAAATATCGATTTAACTACAAAAAAATGATTAAGATAAGAAAAAAAAGTGGTAAAAAATAAGTATATAAAAAATAATAATAATAATATTAATTTCAACAAAAAAATAAGTTTTTAAATGCTGTTCCATAGCTTAATATTGATGTATGAGTGAAGTAGCATTAAAGCTATAAATTCCCTAGTAAAATATAATACTAAGTAACCAGGGAAACACTTATTTAACTTATTAAACCCTGTTTAAAAAAACGAATAAAAAAAATAAATTAAACCTGAAAATCATAAAACTGTGCGACACTTTTCACAGTTCGAGGCAAACTATGAATATAAATAAAAAAGCAATAAAAAAACGTGCATTTATGTTTTCATGCCTCGTAAAAAACAACAATGCAATTTTTTTATTCATTAATCTAAAAAATATTGAATGTTTAAATAATACCAATAACCTAAAATACAAATATGAAACAGAAAAAAGCCAGAAAATAAAAAGACAATGAAAACTTTCCTTTAAAAAAATATAAATACGTTTGTCACCTCACAAAATACTCGCAACGCTAGATCAAGACATGCACATCAACTACAAATACCTAAAACATACACATCCTTTGGACAAAAGCATTACAGATACCAGGCTATTAAGCTTTATAATTCTCTTCCTACACAAATCAAAACATCTCCACTTACACAATACAATAAACATGTTTGGAACTGGTTACAATCCTCCTAATTTATAATTATATACATTAATAATAATAGTGCCACTTAGGCAATTTATTTATTTGTTTGATTTTTCGTTTTAAAGTGGCTTTATTTTATTTTCTTTTAAATTTTAAATTGTTTTGTCATATAATTCGAAAAATGTCCTCCTCATCACAGGTGAACTCCTAGCGTGGAGGACAATGTATGTACAGTATTGTAAATAAACATGAAGTTATGTAAATAAAAAATAAATAAAAAAGTAATTGAACGTAAATTTGTATAGGTTGGGTAAAAATATTTAACTCTCTCTCCATATATATTCTTACTCCAAGGTTTTACGGCACATGCGCCTCAGGGATCTCATTTATACAGCATTCTGAATATGCACTTGAGGGCAAATATCGCGAAATTGCGCTATATATAATTTAATGTTATTATAATAATTATACTATTTATTTATTTATAATCATTAAATTAAAAAAATACACTATCTTAATGATCATTAGACGATTGTTCATTGAAGTAATTTATTGAAAAAACTAACCAACTGTCAATCCATCAATCTGTCAGATGGTCGCGTCAATTTATTGACGTCTATTATTAACTCGACGGGCCGATGACGTCTGCGACAAACTGGAGGTTAGCGGGCGGTTAAATCATCGGTATAATAATTATATAAATATAAACGTCGGTTTAAAGATTGATTCACGCTTTGTCAGTCACGAATTTTCCGGCCCTGCTTTTCCACGCATAAGTCTATTTTGATGTCGACGAATAACACGAGATTACACAATAGCCAGTAAACAGAAATCCCTAGATTGATGTATTGATGTACCCATTTGAAATTAAACCGATGTTGCCAATTTACATAAGACTTTTCGACTCTTAATTCCCAGACAGCCTCATTTAAATTACATTTGTTATCTGAGGGGCTTAGAGCAAAGGCAGCAATCTACAAAAGCGGTTCTGTAGCATTGTCAACTTTTGAATATTATTACAAAGAAACAGAATTTTGTATATCAACATGTTTGTGTACATCAAACTGGGAACAATTTTAAACAACCTTTGAATGTATCAACATATTCGTGAAAGAAAAGTGTATAAAAAAAGAAGTAATTTAGGATGAAAAAGACTGCTGCCTGTGCTTCTACACCCCTTCTGTTAATAATAATAATAGTGATCTTATATAGCGCAGTTTTGTGATATTTCACCTCAAGTGCGCTTTATACTAAATTAATTACGCCAATAAGACTAACTAACAAAGATAAAATAATATGTACGAGTATACAAAGTAAAACTATCTAAAATCATGATCGTTATCATAAATAAAACAGTGCATGCGTACATCAATAGATTAATCAAAAACAATTTATTAGAGGGTTTAAAAATCCAGACGAAACGTACTATTAGTTCATATTAATACATTTGTTAAAGCAAAGAAAAGGGAATTAGATTGAGGACCGTTAAGAAGTTGGTTTTTTTAAATATTCGAGTATTGTAAGTAAACGATTCTAAAAATGCAAACGGTGTAAATATAACAAAAGAACAATAAATACTTTATGCCAATGAGTACAGGGTTTTCAGTAGACAGTGAGGACATTGAGTTGTAAGGATACAAGTAAGGAGAAAACCGAAACAAAGCTATTAATAACGTTTTTAAAGAAATTTAATTTTAATTAGTTACGTTTGTTCGTAATGTATTTCGATTTATGAAAAAGTTTGATCAATTTCGCTAGAAGTGAGGAAGAATTGAGCTTACTTCGTGCACACGGACACGCTAGCAATACGATTCTATCGCTTTATTCTCTTCATTGAGAATAGGGTATTTTCACAAATGATGGATACTGTTTACAATGAGTTGAATATTTAAAAAAATATTTTTTCTGATTCTAAACATCGCACTATGAATGCATGATTTTAATACTTTAATTATCAATTATTCATTTTAAATAACGATCTAAAAGCGCAAATTCCTGCGCGTTTTGTATTTGACTGAAGGTATTATGACGTAGGTTCCGCCTACGCAGTTTACTGGCCGCTAACAACCGGGACCGCTGAAAAGGCGGGCGTGACGTCACAGCCGTCTTCCGCAGGAAAAAACCGTCCGTAGAAAATATATTCGTCAACATAAAAATAAAATCAAAATGCCATTACTCTCGTAATTTTTTAAGAATACAAATAACTGTGCGAATTCCCCGTTGTAGCCAGCTTCAGTCAAATTTGTCACATTTTGAAAAATAAATAAAATCATAAAATCTGAGCACCCATGACAAAAAGCTTTTAGTAATGGTGACGCTAAAAAAAATATAAGATTAAAGTATTGCTCTAGTGAAAGACCACCATTCAGAATCGAAACGTTGCTTGAAATGGCTTTAGCCGTGTTTGGTGACCAGATCTGAATAGCCAGGTACATATCAACCTTTCCCTTCTCCATCTCCTTTCTTTCCCCACTACCTTCAGCTTCACAACATACCTCAATTGGGGATGCCATAGTCTCACTTACTCTAGAATCTAGACGGTTGGGAGCAGTTGGGACTCGTGTGGAATATTAATTCCTTAACACAGGCTTGCCTAGTGAGGCAGATTACGAGAAAACAAAAGTAATAACCGTTTACAAATATACAAACACTAAGTTATATGTATTGAGCAAATACGGATAATGGTCCATATTTCTATTTAATTAATGTTTCTGTAATATATATATAAATATATACTGTTTACAATGTATAGATCTCTTGTTAAAATATATAAATGTACCTACACCTTTATACACCCTGTATTTTATATGATTATTCTGCTTTTATTTTTTATTATTTTGCTGTTATTACTGTTAACTGTATTTAAATAAAGATTTATTATTGTTATTATATTTATATATATTTAGTTAATTTGTTAAAGTGGTAGATACTGAGTGTCGCCCTGTTAAAAGACCACCATTCAGAATCGAAACGTCACTTCAAATGGCTTTAGCCATATTTGGTGATCAAATCTGAATAGCTAGTTACTTATCAACCTTCCTCTTTCTCGTCCCCTTCCATTCCCAACTTCCTTCAGCCTCACAACATAACCCAATTGGTGATGCCATGGTCCCACTGGCTCTAGACGGTTGGAAGCAGTTAATACTCTTGTGCGGTATTCACTTAAAAAAACGACAATTCTTTCGATAGTTAGTTCACCCTTTGGTCGCCGATATAGTTGAGTATGCCTTTATGTAGTGAAAGCATAAAAAAATTACTAAGATTTTTTTGTGCAAATTCGCAGCAGCGGCCCTCCTGACTGCACAGATATGCATGTCGATCTGTAACTCCATTGAACTATTGGCAAGCGGCACTAAACCGTTGATTTCGTTAAGCTGCATACGATTCGACATGCTTTGCATACTATTAGCTAATTGAGTAATAACATGGCCTGACCGTTGGTAATAAAATGACTTATAAATTTTGAATGACTTGTGAATAGCAGAACTATTTAATCAAGTAATGATTGATGAGAATCAATAAATCGCTGTCCTTCGTTAAATTATATCTTCTAATAAGTATGCCAATTCTTCAAATGATTCCTTTAAATAGGGGAAGAGTGTAAAACTTGGTACAACAATTACATATTTTTACCCAACCTATACAAACTTGCGACAAATCACTTTCTCCGGGTTTTCACGTCGTATACCATGAGAGAGAAAAGACAAGAAAAGTCGTCACATAATATTGCAACACTTCTAAGTGTGTAAGAATGTTCTCCGTCCGCTCTAACTTCACATCATCGAGTCGTATAACTTACGTCAACGGATTTCGAGGTTATTTTCTATATTTGTGTTGATTAAAAAACTTGCAATGGTTATACAAATAAATCAAACATGATGGTGATATGTGCTATGCGTTTCAAATAAGACCAAACAAAGGTAGTAAAACCTCACTTTTCAGAGGTATTTCAACAGCTTTGAGTATTTTTGACTGAACTTTAGAATTTTCACATTTTAATTATTATTATTTAGCTAAACCTTCTGTTATTAGTGTTTGTGTGATATTTTGACTTTATAAGTCATTTTAATGGTGAATTGATATTGTTTTGCTGTGTTCAAATATGTGTATTAAAATGTCCGAATTCCATGTGGGCGGTAACTGACAGGCTATCCAACGTTCTTTTAACATATCTTTTGTCTCTTTCTATCGAGTCAGTATAAAGTCAACCGATCTGACTACACTGTTTCGCAAAAGTACCACTCCATATATTCTCACTCCAAGATAACATTCATGCCATGATTAAAGCCACCTCAGGTGTTAAGTGTGGATCATGCTTCGGACGAATAACTTCAGGTAAGTAATTAGGTAATACTTTAGCTTGGCACTAGGTACAAGTGCACGGATATTTACGCAATTCGGAGGAGCTAGACTCAACGATTTACGTTCAATAATAATATTGTAGCCGTCTTTCCCAACGGTCCCATGAAGTAAACGTATGTGATTTGCCTAGATATCGATCGTTCAGAACACTGAACAGTAGAGATGGTCGATATTCCTGACCCGGTTAAAAGAAACCGGTTCCTAGCCCGTCACTGGAACCGTCGATATTATTTCTCCGAGGAACCGGTTTCAAATTTTCGCAAAAAAAATTATCGATATCCTCTTTTCGTGTTTTTTTCCCCCCCCTCCCCATGAAAAAGCATTTTGAGAAAATAACCGGTTCCAGCTCTTCTCGTTCTCAGAATTTTGCTAGCAACCCCCCCTCCCTTGAAATATTTTTTTGGCGAGGAACCAGTTCCAGTTCTTTTTCAAATCTCTACCGACTAGTACCTTTTTATTTTGGCAAGGAACCAGTTCCAATTCTTTTCACATTTAAATTCCTACCGACTAGTACGTGCTTTTTCGTTGAACAACCGGTTCCAAAAATAATTGAACAAATAACCGGATAAACTCAAATCTCTTTTTTGCGAGTTCGACTTCAATTGAAGTGTTCACTGCGAAGGGTTCATTTTAAAGAACTAGCAATTCGTAAAGCATTAACAAAAGATTGAAAGTTTTTCCCAACGCTACTATCTAGGAAATAAAATAAAAAATACTAGGTAAACGTTATATTGACAGATTATTTTTAGCTGTAATTGGCTGATGTCGAGGTTAATTCAATCAGATCGATTTATATATCTACTGATCAACGTGCGTTTAAGCGAAAGCATATAGTTGGTATTAGCGTTGGGAAAACTTCAATGTTTTGTGAATGCTTCACGAACAGCTAGTTCTTTAAAATGAACCCTTCCCGGTGAACACTTCAATTGAACTCGCCAAAAAGATATTTGAAATTAGAGATGGTCGATATCAGAATTTGGTGTATCTGCGGTTCCAGTTACCGGTGACCGGCGAGGAACCGGTTATTCAAATCGATAAAAGTTCCTCGCCAAAACGGAGCGGTCTCAACGCTAGTTAGTATTTCGTTTTAAGAGATAAATGTACTCGTACAACAATGTCGAAGGGCACCCTTATTTACCGCATTCTTGCAAATATACCTTAAAGCCTTAAAGTAAGTGCAAATATATTCCTTGCACATCCGACAACAAATCAGGGTGCTTAAGAGAGCGTGATAAACAAATTAAACTTCAGTAAACAACGCGAAAAGTAAAAACATTTTTCATGTTTGTTAATATTATTATTACAATTATTTGCTATCGTTCATCTGGATTTTCCGTCGTCCCTCGTTATTGTATCTTTTGTTTACTTTATCCTAGGAGTAACAATATATGGAGAGAGAGCTAATTCTTTTTACCCAACCTATACAAATTTGACATAAATCACTTTCTCCGGGTTTTTACGTCGTACACCATGAGAAAGAAAGAGATAGTAAATTTTCCCAAATTATCACACCGCTTTAAAGTATTGTGAGGATGTTCTTTGTGTACCGTGTCTCCGTGACTCCGCCCACATATTTTGATATGCGACATAAATAGACATAACTCAACGGTTTTTTAGGTTATATGCTATATTTTTGTTGATGACAATACTGTGAAAAAGTGGTTATACGAATAAACAAAACACTGTGTCGAAGTGCTATGAATGGATGTATACATACCCTAGCCCTAGTCCTAGGCACGCTCAGGTCTATCCGAGTCTGGCAAAACTCATCAAAACTGACTACAGCAACGCTCTCTTATGTATATTATTGCTCTGAGACTTTATCTAACTAACCATCACTCTGTTTCTCCAAAGGGGTAGGCAGAGAGGACGGACCCCAATACAACTCTGTCCTGGCGCCCACTCCTTGCTTCATTCACATTCATGCATCGTCTCATACATCTGTTCACATGGCCCGACTTAAGTATTTGGTTCACTTGGTCGTGCCATGTCTTCCTCGGGCGTCCCCGACTTCTTTGCCTTATTAACAGATTATATTTCATAGCGACAGAATAAGCAAGGGATAAGTTGTCCATACAAATTGTAGTATTTTCATATAAATATTTTTTTTTCGTCAATGAACCATTTTTTTTAAATATAGTTTTAGTAACCTCATTTTGCAAAAATAATTTGAATTATTTAGGTATCTACCTACCTATCGACTTTAAAGTTACATTTTTATTTAAAAAAAAATGTTACTGACCATAAACAATTTCCTTTGTTAATACGTAGGTACGAGTTTGATAAAACTATATGGAAGAGACGCGTTTTTCTTGTCAAATGTCAAAATGTTAAATTTCAAGTCAAGCATAACCTCACATCTGAATGTTGGTGTTCCTCGGTGTTGCCATAGTAATAAAAAAATAGTTATTTAAAAAATATTTATAATGTCATTTCATTATTTGCCTATTTTAATTTTAGTTAGAAAAAAATATGTAGAATTATTTTTAGTTCAATTCCAACTTTTAAAATTTATTTGTAGTTTTTGTGTTTGATTTGTAGAACTCCATTTTGTATAGTTCAATTGATTCAAATTTAATTCAATCAAATACAAAAAAAAAACCTATTTATTTTATAGTTAATACCGCACAAGAGTTCTAACTGCTCCCAACCGTCTAGAGCCGGTGAGACTATGGCATCCCCACTTGTGGGGTATGTTGTGAGGCTAAAGGTAGTGGGGAGGGAAAGGAGATGGGGAAGAGGAAGGTTGGAACGTACCTGGCTATTCAGATCTGGTCACCAAACACGGCTAAGGCCATTTCAAGTAACGTTTCGATTTTGAATGGTGGTCTTTCACCAGGGCGATACTTGGAGTATCTACCACTCTGGAACGTGCCGCAAATATACCATATGTAGTTTTTAGGTTTTTTTAATTTTATTTAAACAATAATTATTATTATTTGAATTTTTTTTTAAAACAATTTTTAGTTAAACGCCCTTGAGGTGATTTTTCACAAAAAAGGCGCTATAAAAATCATCCAAATATTATTATTATTATTAAAAGCTCTGCGATGTAATTATTTTTACGCGCGACAGCTGTTTCGCCTTCTGAGGGCATTATCAAACTGTGTTTGATAATGCCCTCAGAAAATAAAATTTGAAACTAAAAATTGTTTAAAAAAAAATTAAAATAATAATAATTATTGTTTAAATAAAATTAAAAAACCTTAAAATTAAAATGGAGTTCTACAAAATAAACTTTAAAACCATAAGTAAACCATATGTAGTGTTATAGTTATTACATATGTTATGAAACAAATTAATTAAATAAATTCCGAGGATGTTACGGTTAGTACGCAATTAGATAATTTTATGAAGTTTGGAATACATTAAATCTAGTCGTGAATAAATTAGCGAAATTAGCACCTGTCGCTGTCTGCAGTCAACATGCCATACAAAAACATCATAGGTACGCGTTAATTCAAGGTGTCTACCATAAACATTTAGACATCATTAAGGCTGACGATTTAAAATTTAAAGAATATCTCCAAGAAGCGACAGAACACATTGACTGTGCTGTGTTGTCATTTGATACGCATTAAGGCTGATTCACACCAACGTCCGGTTCCGCTCAGTGCCGATATTGTTCCGCAAGAGAGCTTATTGATATGGTATGAATATCAAGTGTGCCAAGACAAAGTTGTATGGCAGTTTATCTTCTGCCCACCCTTGTGATATTTAACTGCTTATTTAGTTAAATAATTATTTTTAAGTGTAAAAATACTTACAACGCAGATTTTTTTTATCAAAAACCATTTTTTTATCACTAAATAATATTATGATCAAGTATTAATTAATAAAAATATTATTTAGTGATAAAAAAATGGTTTAAAAAAAAAAAAATCTGCGATGTTAGTATTTTTACAATTAAAAATAATTATTTACAGTTAAATATCACAAGGGTGGCAGAAGGATATAATGCACACAACTTTGTCTTGGCCATTCTTGATCGATATTCATACCATATCAATAAGCTCTCTTGCGGAACAATATCGGCACTGAGCGGAACCGGACGTTGGTGTGAATCACGTTTTAGCGTTCGCAGTAAATTTGTTTTATCATTGAGAGGTAGGCATTCTCGAAATTGGAAATAACTTTATAGTATTAAGGTCAAAGCACCAAAAATAAATATGCTACAGAAAGCCAGAAAATACAAGCAATGCTACAAATAATTTAACTGTTAATTAAATACGGGTAGTTTGATAAATATCTAAGGTTTCCAGTGAATACAATTTTTAAACAGTAATCCTTTAAATTCTTTTTGAAATGTGTACTAGAATTTTAGGTAAAACGTTAAAAAATGCCTTCCCTGGTTATCAAATTGCACATTTTACTGATATTTTGGTACGTTTTTCATAGAATTAAAAATATTTGAGTTGAAAATTTTCATTCACTGGAAACCTTAGATATTTTCCTAACTATTCGTGTAGAATTTACAAATTAATCATTTGTAGTATTGCTTGTATTAGAAAGCTACAAAGTGACGTTTAGGGCCAATTTTGAGTGCTGAGGCTTAATGCCAATGTTTTTTTTTAAATATTTTAATAATATCAATAATATAAAACACAAATATGAAACAGAAAAAGCCAGAAAATGAAAGACAATGGTCACAACCGAGACTCGAACTCGGAACCCCTACTCTATCCGGGAGTAACGCCTTGACCTATTCGGCCATCGGGACCTTATTAGAAAGTGGCATTTTAATCGATCTCATATTTTCAGGGATTATTCTATTATTATTATCTTTAGGTAGGTATTATTTTCATTACTTCTTGGATTCGCTTTTTATGATAGACTCTCTTCTCGTCATTAGTTCCTGGATTAGTTCTCTTTTCCGTAATTAGCATTTAGATTAGTTTTTTTACGATAGATTCTCTTTCCGGCGTTAAGTTCTTGGTTTGATGTAAAATATGTCATTTTTGGACATCCAAAAAACGTGTTTAGTTTTATTTTAGTTACTACAAAGTTTACAAAGCATCTAATTATAATTCATATTTTCTTTACTAATGTATTATATTTTTGATGGTTCTTAGAGGCTATTTTAAATTTATTGATTGGTAGAATTTGGATGGTTTCCGGGGGCGCATTATAACATTTCATCCCTTAGAGTACATAGAGTGGTACCTATCTAAATCAGTGTTGTCAGTTTTTGATGAATTTGCCGGAATCGGCAGACCTGGGCGTGGCTAGGACTAAGGCTAGGGTATTTATACATCCATTCATAGCACATGTTTTTGTTTATTCATATAACCACTTTTCCACAGTATTGTTATCAACAAAAATATAGCTTATTACTTAAAAAACGTTTAGTTGTGTCCAGTTTAGTCGCAAATCAAAACATGTGGGCGGAGTCCCTGGAGACGCGGGAGACCAAGATCATCCTTACAGTACAAAAAAGCGGTGTGATATTTTTGTTGTCTCTTTCTCTCTCGTGGTGTACGACGTAAAAACCCGGAGAAAGTGATTTATCGCAAATTTGTATAGGTTGGGTAAAAAGAATTAGCTCTCTCTCCATACATTGTTACTCCCAAGTTTCATCCCTTTGTAAAGTAAGCTGTTTTGTGTGTTGACTTTATTCTTTTTGGTGGTCTGAATTATTTAGATGTCCTTATATTATTGCTGTGAATATCCACGTTATAAATAATTTTGTTAAATAATTAAATGCATAAAAAAATAAATAGATTAGCAGTATAAATATAAATAGATAAAGTTTTCACTTCTAGACCACAGAAAATACAATATGGGGAGTGAGAGGGAATGGAGCAAGCTCCAATTCTCATCTGAATGAGTGTAGTTTCTTTTTGGAAAAATAGGGGAGTTAATGAAAAGATGGAACAACGGTTTTTTATGGAGTAGACCTTTGTACCGAGCATAGTTTGCGTTTTTGGATTAGTTCTGTCTTTGAGAATAGATAAATGGAAAGGGGGATGCAATTTATGAAAGTATATCGCTGCCAGAAAGGCAAAAGGGCTGAAGCGCCATTTATGAAAGTTTACACCAGAGCACTTTAAAGTTTTTTTTGTTTTACAATAAAATTTACAAGTCTTCAGTGCCTGGTTGGATTTTGAAAAAAAAAGTTAATTTAGGTAACATAATGCTCTCACTGAGTTACCTGAAGCGACATAAAAGCTAAAAGAGTCCTTAAATTGTGTCGCTTGAGTCAAGCCTTCTCCCAAATGGTAAATATATTTTATATGGCTAAAAGGCCACAAAAAGTCTTCAGAATCAAACGAGAGTCAGAACATTCGATGCAGAAAAAAGAACTGGTCAAAACTGCATATTTAACTAATTTTTGACCAAAGTGTCACTTCAGCCCTTTTGCCTTTCTAGCGACGATATATTGGGTTTGTCGCTTCTTGTTTTGCTAAGGAATCCGCAATATAGATAACCATGATTCTAACATGTATTGTATCGATGTAGGATAGAAATTAATTTACCAAAGAACATTAGTTACTTTATTTATTAAATCATTATTACCATGTCGTTCGAACTGTCCTCATAAACATTAGTTATATTCTTAGAGTATACTATAGGTAGCCCAAGCCAAGGCAGTGAAGTCAGTTTTGGACTTGTTTTTGATGATTTTAACATGACTCGGCGCATCTGGGCGTGGCTAAGACTAAGGCTACGGTATTTATACATCCATTCATATCACATATCGACATAATGTTTTTGTGTATTCGTATAGCCACTTTTTCACAGTATTTTGTATCAACAAAAATATAGCATCTAACCTAAAAAACAGTTTAGTTGTGTCAAGTTTAGTGTCACAATAAAAAATGTGGGCGGAGTCCCGCCGTTAACCAGCGAAGATAGCCAGCTAAGATCATTGCGACAGTATATAGAAGCGGTCCAAGAAATTTGTTGCCTCTTTCTCTCTCAAGGTGTACGATGTAAAAACTCGGAAAAAAGTGATTTATTACAATTTCGGATGGGTTGGGTAAAACAAATTAGCTATCCCTCCATATATTGTTACTTCAAGGTTATATTAATATGAAATATATCATTGTATTTAATATGTAACATTATTACGGCAAACGTCAATAAAACAATATTTTAGTTTAAGTTGTTTTCTAATAATAATATGCGTATTAAATTTGTCTTGGTCAGGCATCACAAGGTTAAGATAACTTGAAAATAAACTGATGTCATGATTCATAACAATCATAACACAAGATGTATAATTTTATTGTTACAAGTTCATGACCGTATAATAATAGATTTTTTTTGTCGAATTAACGGATGACAAAAATTTACTCTGGGAATTTCCCTCGTAAACAAGTACAAATATGCTATTGTAGGTACTCACATAACATATGTACAACATGTCATTAGTGTAATTAGATATTATAATAATTTTTCATGTCTGCTCCGTACCATTTCCTATATATTTTTTTGCTCGCATCATTAATGTCATATGTATAAACAAGTCACGTTTAAAGGCTATTCAGCTGTCTGTGATTTATAAAAAAAAACTCGGTAGACATTTTTGATTTTACACGTAATATATGTAGGGAAGCCCCTGATAAAATATCTGTTTAGAGAAAATCCATAGACACCTAGTCTTGAAGTAACAATGTATGGAGAGAGCTAATTATTTTTACCCAACCTATCAAAACTTGGGATAAATCACTTTCTCCGGGTTTTTACGTCATACATCATGAGAAAGAAAGAGACAACAAAATTTCCCAAATTATCACACCGCTTTAAAGTATTGTAAGAATGTTCTTCGTGTCCCGCGTCTCTGTTGACTCCACCCACACGTGCCTTTGACTTTTACTGTGTGAATTTTTCAGGTCGGTGCAACTTTCCTCAGCCTCATTCCCGAAATCTGGAATGCCTAACTAACCAACTAGCTAACCATCATGCCGTTTCCCCGCAGGGGTAGGCAGAGAGGACGGACCGCCATATAACTCTGTCTTGGCACACACTCCTTGCTTCATTTACATTCACACATCGTCTCATAAATATTTTTTTGTTATTCTGACTCTTCACCTGACCCGTTTCAAGTATTTGATTTACTTGATCGTGCCATGTCTTTCTCGGGCGTCCTCGACTTCTTCTTCCATTCACTTTCGCATCATATATTCTTTTCACACTCCTTTCTTCGTTCATTCGCTCTACATACCCAAGCCATCTAAGCGTCCCTTTCTTGATCCTATTTATTACGCTCACATCAGCCTTGCATTCTTTCCGGATATCCACATTTTTAATACAGTCATACATGGTTTTACCGCACATTCGTCGCAAAGATCTCATTTCCACAGCATTCAGTTTACTTTCATCCTTCCTCTGCCAGTTCCATGCCTCACTGCCATACATCAGGGTTGGTATAAGCACTACATTGTGGACTGCTAGCTTCGCTTCTTCGGACAATTTCTTATTTGCGCCAACAGCGTTTAGTCCTCCATTATAGGAGTTTCCTGCATTCACCCTTCTTTCAATATCGGGAATGCCGAAGTCTTTAATTACCCAACTACTTCACGGGTGATAAGATAGATAACTAGGAGACAACATACTGTTTATTTTTTCTACATAACTTATTTTTATACATTACTGGTCGGCAAATTAAGCAACACATTGTTTGTTGTCGAGTATTTAATGACAAAGCTGCGCGTAGCCTCTGAATCTGATTATTCAGGCGGTAGTATCGCGGCAGATTCTAGACGTGATCAGCTTCAATAAAGATAAGGGAAAACCCCTGAAAACACCGGTAGCCAACTACCTAGAAAAATGGTCGTCATCCGTCACGTCCGGCGGTTTTCACGCTCTGAAATCAAAATCATGCGTCAGACGTCGGACATACGCCTCCCTAGATGGCGACCTTTAAAAGATACCATGTAAATAACGTGACAAGACGGCCTCCGCGGTCGAGTGGTTAAGATCCTCGACTACAAATCCAGAGGTCACGGGTTAAAACAGGGCCGGTTCCACTACATCCAGCGCCCTGTGCAGTAAGTACTGAGTGCACCCCCTTTGACTATTGTACGAAAGCAACGGGCGCGGTGATTGGTTGTAGACTTTGCTTCTCAGAACTTTAACGTATAACCTTGGAGTATATAGAGTGGTATTAATCCAAGGCAGTGTAGTCAGTTTTTGATGTTTTTTACCTGACTCGGCGGACCTGGGCGTGGCTAAGACCAAGGCAAGGGTATTTATACATCCATTCATATCACATATCGACATAATGTTTTTGTTTATTCGTATAACCACTTTTTCACAGTATTGATATCAACAAAAATATAGCATCTAACCTAAAAAATCGTTTAGTTGTGTCAAGTTTAGTGGCATAATAAAAAATGTGGGCAGAGTCCCGCGGTGATCCAGGAGCCCAAGATCATTGTGACATTACATAGAAGCGGTGTATTGTATTTGTTATCTCTTTATCTTTCACGGTGTACGACGTAAAAACCCGGAGAAAGTGATTTATCGCAAGTTTGTATAGGTTGGGTAAAAATAATTAGCTCTCTCTCTGTACATTGTTACTCTAAGGGTAAAACCTTAAAAAAATATGGGCCATGGTCGATGTTTTGAAATTAATCATTTTCATCTTTGCAGATAAACAACATCATAAACAATTCAATGAAAAATATTACCACTTAAAAATACTGTATTCAGATAGATTCTAAATATCATTTTATCTATTTTGACTTATAGTATTGTTTAAATTATTTTGATTGATAAAGGGGTTAACACGTTCATTGTTAACTACAATTCGTACATATTAATTCCATTTGAATTACGGACAGAACCGGCTCCACGACATCTAGCGCCCTGTGCAGTAAGTATTGAGTGTGCCCCCCCCCCCTTCTCCCTCTGCCATTTCTTTTTTATTTGACACAAATAATCAAACATTTCAAAATTGCTTTGTAAATTTAAGTTTTGTAACAAATGCTCCAATCATAAAATCCTGAACTAGACAAAGCACTATTTACTAGAAATATAGAATTTATCCGAGATCCCAACTTCAGCTCTCCATACCGATCAACGTTACGTTTTAACTTCTGCGAGCCGGACAGTTTTTTTTAAATTAGTTATCAACAATATAAATAATGGAAATCGAAGGCAACAAAAAACACCTAAAGACACACAGCGGTAAAGTATTTTAAACAGTTTATAAATAAATTTACGTAGCAAATTGACAGCTTTCAAATGACAGATGTCGAATGTCAACAGACCCCGGGAAACCTAAGGAAACCCCGATTCAACAAAATTCCCCGAATAACAATGGACAAATCCAACTTGATGAATTCATACGAGAATGAACTGTAAAGTAACTATCTTAAGAGTTTATTTTCGCATGGCGAGATTTCGGTCATACGTCAGAACAACTGCATCTTCGGGATGTAACATCTAAATCCATCTAATCCAATGGTTCTGCCGGTGGGGAGAAGTATTTTGCTCGTGAACAAAATCTCTTCCGATATCGACTTATTTCATGTCAGTGAGGAGAGATTCAGAAGTGAAATCCAATTGATTCTCGAAAGAGTTTCTCCTCATTGACCTGATCATCACCACTGCCTGAAATTTAATTTTTTTTGAAATTTTGTTTTTCTTGTGTATCTATATGGTACTATAATTTGTAATTATTTTGTAAAAATTTAAATTTATTTCTATATGCATTAAATTTAAAAAGTTTTTCATGTATAAGAAATTTAATAAATAATATTATTATTATTTAATAATAATATTATTGTTATTAAATTCGGCTGTCACTACTTTTGGAACCAGTTACTAATAGCTATAGGAAAAATAAGATAGCGGAGATGTGGGGTTTCATTCATTTTTTTTCATGTTAGCAAAGTATCACTCGGCTGTCACTACTTTTGGAACCAGTTACTAATAGCTATAGGAAAAATAAGATAGCGGAGATGTGGGGTTTCATTCATTTTTTTTCATGTTAGCAAAGTATCACTCGGCTGTCACTACTTTTGGAACCAGTTACTAATAGCTATAGGAAAAATAAGATAGCGGAGATGTGGGGTTTCATTCATTTTTTTTCATGTTAGCAAAGTATCACATTGTTGAAAAATAAACTCCAAAAAAATATTACTGCAAACGAATTCTGAAAAAAAAAACAAATAAACAGTCGTGGCGCGTTGTGCGCATACCGGTCATATGTCTGTCGACGCGCGGTGTCATCTATGAATCGTGCAATTTGTTTTATTTGCTCCATCTCATTGGCAACGATTCGATTTTCTTTGAATAATTTCCGTTCTGACCTATCAATAACTGAAGAATGAAGCAGCAGCAATATTAATTGATTATAATAATTGAATGATTTATTTATAACCAGCCCAATAAACCGTACATCATGTTGCATTGTATTACTGTAGCAATGGACATTGAGGTATGCCGCTGTACATATCGCACAACAAATGGTATTAATACAAGGCAAAGATGTCTGAAGGAGGGAGACAGCCTTGTATAAATTTTCAGTATTGCCCTAGAGACCACCTTGCAGAATGAAAACCTCAGAGCAATAATATACAAGAGAGAGCGCTGCTGTGGTAAGTTTTGATGAATTTTGCCGGACTCGGCTAGACCTGGGCGTGGCTAGGACTAAGGCTAAGGTATTTATACTCCCGTTCATAGCACATGTCGACATAATGTTTTTGTTAATTCGTATAACCACTTTTTCACAGTATTGTCATAAATAAAAAAATAGCATATAACCTAAAAAAACCGTTGAGTTATGTCCATTTATGTCGCATATCAAAAAGTGTGGGCGGAGTAAACGGAGACGCGGGACACGAAGAACATCCTTACAATCTTTAAAGCGGTGTGATAATTTTGGGAAATTTTGCCGTCTCTTTCTTTCTCATGGTGTACGACGTAAAAACTAGGAGAAAGTGATTTATCCCAAATTTGTATAGGTTGGGTGAAAAGAATTAGCTCTCTCTCCTTATAATGTTACTCGAAGATAAAAAAAAAAATGTTGCTTCAAATGGCTTTATTTGTGCTAAGTGACCAGATCTGAATACTCAGGTACCTCCCACATCTTTGCCCTTCTCTTCTCACCTCCCTTGTAATCAAATTGTTGCAATTATCATCTGTATAAACACACACTCTTCGCTAAACAGACGTGTTGTCATTTTGTATTTATCTAGATCTATATTTTTTTTGGGGCTAGAGCAAACCCTGCTGTGATGAGAGACAAAACATGATTTTGCACAAGAGTAAAAATACTTTTTCCGTATAGGTTCCGTATGTACGTACGTTAGAAAAAAACGTTCCACACAGAGGTCGCAGGTTCACAATCCGACGTGGGCAAATAATTTTATTTTATAAATTATCAGCACTTCCTTTCAGAATAGAAGATTACAGAATGCAATCTAAGTATCGCCATTCAGAATCTAAAAGTTGCTTTAGCTACGTTTTGTGACCAGAACTAAATAACCAGGTACTTCCAACCTTCCCCTTCCTCATCTCCTTCCCCTCCCCACTACCTTCAGCCTCACAACATACCCCTATCAAGGATGCTATAGTCTCACTGGCTCTAGACGGTTGGGAGCAGTTGAGAGTCTTGTGCGGTATTCACATAAAAAAAATTAAAAAACGATGCAAAAAAAAACTGATCAAAACTGACTCCTCTTGAAAGTGACCCACCAATATTTTTGCATAAGTTAATTTAAATATAATTTTAGGCGTTCAATACTAGCGACCACCGCAGTGTCACAGCTCTTACCTGGAGGTCATGTGTGTCCATTGTCTCGAATCAGAAGATGATGGCTAATTATAATAATACATTACGATTGATGGAAAAATCGCAGAGGGCATGTTACACAAAACTTCAAAATAATAAACTCGATTATTCAGTAGCACCGCGGCGAAAAACTGCTATTTTAAGACCGGTCGGTAGCTGAGTGGACAAAAGCGTCGGATTCACACCCGGGCGTCGTGGGATCAATAGGACGTAGTTATGCAGAAAGCATCTAATACCAAAAAGATGAAACTGAGAAAAAAGACGTTTGAAATTATGACGATACAAAAGCATATTACGGAATTTGTGAATTGAATATCAGTGTTTTTTCTTTATGAGAATTATTATAAACAGGTCATTTATAATCTATCAATGAATTCATTAAAAAAAGTGCATATTCTATGTTATCCTACATTTTAATGTTTTTAAACTTCAATTTACGTAAAATATCTGCAACCCACATGGGTTACTAAAAAGAATAATTTGGATATACATATTTTGAATTCTTATGAACTTTACATTAGAAGTATTTTAAATAAAAAAGAAGAAAAGGATGTCATCTATGGGAGTAGACACCACTAAGTTTTAACTGCATTATTTTATCTTTGTGGCGCATCCAAACAGTTGTATAATCCGAGGACATTACACGGTTAAACTATTAATTGACTAAACTGTTCCCTTTGTCTGACCGAGACATTATTTTTTGCAGGTATTAGCAAAGGCGTTCCGTGACTTTGATTATTAACTGAAAATGAAATAATAACTTTGTATACGACCACAGATTTTTTACTTTAATTTTTATTACCGACCGGTTTCGCTTAGCCTAAGCATCATCATCAGTGTGCGGTTATAATATATACATACAGAGGGAGAACACGATAAAGAACTTAAATAAAAAGAACAGTGAGAAAATAATAGAATAACACTTAAAATTATAACAACGGAAGAGAGAGAAAGAGACAGATAATATAAAATGAAAGAGGCAAAACGTCAACTGAGAAGGTGATAAAAGAATAATGAGAAATTTTATGAGTTTACGGGAAACGCACCTATTATTAAACTACTGGGCAAATTTAACTGATTATTGAAAATATGACTATTAATCTTAATGACTTTCTTTATTTCTAGTGCTTCTTAATTATTTAATATGTTGCCATGACCATTTTTATGGAGAATATGAGCACCTGTACTTTTATGGAAGTATGAAATTAATTATATAAATATTAAATAAAGTAGATATAGTTAGTTTTTTTTACGTGAATACCGCACAAGAGTCTCAACTGCTCCCAACCGTATAGAGCCTATATGAATTAAATGTGTTATTACACATATTAATTGAATAAGAGTTATTGGCGCATGCCGGGTTTGAACCCGCGACCTCTGGATTCGTAGTCGAGCGTCTTACCACTCGACCACGGAGACCGTCACACGCCGAGTTTCATAACTATGACACTCGATCACATTACAACACAGATGAATTCCCACCGTAGAGGTCATCACACGATACGTACTAAGTAAAAATAAAGAAACTAATAATCATAAAATCAAATGACTTGACAGATATGGCAGATACGGCGCTGATCACAAACGACAAACCCTGTGCATAATCCATATAATCATAGACTCGAGTGGATCTTAGAGAAACATCTTTCCTTCCGCATGCATTAATGCTCCACGCGATTTGTGACACACGAACATTGCATGGTGACATTAAACTTGGAGTAAGAATATATATTATTGGTATATTATTGCTCTGAGACATTAAATTAGACCCTGGGTGACCAACCTTTTCAGCAGCCGGGCCAGATTTTAGAAATGAGATCTCCTACCGGGCCGTACAACAAAATTTATTTTATTTTTCAAAGCAAACAAGAAATATATTGTTTTTTAAGGAAGATACAACAAAGTGAGAATCATACACACACATATATATATATATATAATTTTAATATGTATATATATATATATATATATATATATATATATATATATATATATATATATATATATATATATATATTATAAAAAGTTAGGCAATACAAAAATAATTATAAAACATAAACAAAATAAAATTTATTTTAGTAAGACGTCTGATTTTGTTTGTCAGAACTAAGTGCATCAATGTTGTTGCTACACGCAAGCAGTTTTCAAAATGCCCATCAGTGATTCGTGTTCTCATTTGAGATTTAATATGCTTCATTCGACTAAAAAACTGTTCACACGTGTAAGTGTTTCGAAATAGCGAAATCATCGATAGAGCATGTTTGTAAAATGCAGGATATTTCTCCTTGTCCAAATATTCATTCGCGCTCATAGCTATCCATGCAAGTTTGGCGTGCACGCTTTTTAAAATCGTCTTAACGGTGTGATTGTTTGTTAACACGAATATAGCATAGAAAAAATTGACACGATGGTTGAATCAATGTACTTAGATACTTCTATATATGGGATATGATACGAACTACGCACGATAGAATGTTCTTTTGGTGGTTTTATGTACAATAAAATTTTTAAAATGTGCGCATATGCTCCGCGGGCCACAAGTTGACACCCAGCGGGCCGCACTCGGCCCGCGGGCCGCGGGTTGGCCACCCGTGAATTAGACGGTTCGCACCGATTGTTAAAATCTATATTATGGTCTATTGCGAAACAAACGCATGAGAATAACACACATGTTTTTTTTAATATTGATTTTGTTTTTGCATCCTGAAAATGCATCAGTTTCCGAATTTAGGAAATAATATTATAAAATACAATATACAACTGCCTACATTACAAACTACAAATATTTTTTTATATTAATAATTGAAATAATATCAAAAATGTTCCGTAAAATAAAAATGGATGTCTTATCCAAGACACCATCTAGGTATATAATATGTGTTCGGGTAGTGCTTTGTATATCATACAGAGATGTCAGCCAAATCGGAAGAAAAATTGAAATAAACGATATTGATAATTTTCAAAATAAAGAATGAGATCGATTAAAATACCGGTTTAATATAAGGTCTCGGTGGCTGAATTGGCAGAAGCGTTACTTCCGGATAGAGTAGAGGTTCCGAGTTCGAGTCTCAGTCGCGACTGTTATATTTTTCTGTTTCATATTTACGTTGAGGATTATTGATATTATTTCAATTATTATTATCTTGGAGTAACAATATATGGAGAGAGAGAGCTAATCCTTTTTACCCAACCTATACAAACTTGGGATAAATCACTTTCTCCGGGTTTTTACGTCGTACACCATGAGTAAGAAAGAGACAACAACATTTTCCAAATTGTCACACCGCTTTAAAGTATTGTAAGAGTGTTTTTCGTGTCCTGCATCTCCGTTAACTTCGCCCACACGTTTTGATGTTCGACATAAATTGACATAACTCAACGGTTTTTTAGGTAATATGCTATATTTTTGTTAAAACAATACTGTGAAAAGTGGTTATACGAATAAACAAAAGCATTTTCTCGACATGTGCTACGAATGGATGTATAAATACCCTAGCCCTAGTCCTAGCCACGCCCAGGTCTAGGGTCTCCGGAAAAACTCATCAAAACTGACTACAGCAGCGCTCTCTCTTGTATATTATTGCTCTGAGATTATCATATACAAATAATTTACTCTGACGATTGTACGAGTGTGAACTATTCAAATTTGAAAATGATGTAACTTGAAATTAATAAATTTAAAAAATAATCTTTTTAAATCCCTACCTACCTAATGAAGTACCTACATTGAGAGAACACTTAACATAACCTTCAATAAAAATAATTCGCGATCATTGAGCCTATCAAAGCAACAATTATCACCAATTTATTTATCTAAATAAGGCGTGATAAATAATGATTGGGAATCATTAAGCTGCTTTGAGTTATACTTTGATATGAATATAAACATGTTAAATGATTAACATGCATGCGTGGTCAACCGTTTTATTTCCTCGTTTCGGATTCCAAATCTCCACGTTAAGGATTAGCCATTGTTTTATTATGTAAATAAAAAACGAATGCGCTACACAGCTGATTTTTTACCGAGATGAATGCACTAAAGCAGGGGTATACAAACTTTGCGGTGGCAAGGCCTATTTTTTAAGCGAACTTTCACGACCCGTCTAGCTTTAATGAACTTATATTTGGACGTAGATATGCAGAAAGCGTCCAACCCACAATTTGTAAGATCGAGTTTAACATGTTTTCCTACAGATAAATACGAGATTTATGTCTGCTGAAAACATCCAAGCTCCAAATGCAACTGATTTTCGGTAATTTTTTTTATAAAAACATTATAAAATGTGCGATAACATAAGAAATACATTTATTTTTAATAAACACGTTGATAGATTTTGACATTGACCCATTTCTAATAATGATCATAAGAAAAATGCTGATATTCACTTTACAAATGTCGATTACGCATATTAATGCTTTTTTATCGTCATATTTTCAAACGCCTTTTTCTCAGTTTCATCCTTAGAGTACATAGAGTGGTACCTATCCAAGGCAGTGTAGTCAGTTTTTGATGATTTTTGCCGGACTCGGCAGACCTGGGCGTGGCTAAGACTAGGGATAGGGTGACCACTTGCGAGAGCTACGCACACCGTCTTCGTATCAATAATAATAAAAAAAATACTTTCAAATGGACGTACTTATGCAGAAAGCGTCCAACCCCACAAAGATGAAACCTTGGAATAATAATGTATGGAGAGAGAGCTAATTCTTCTTACCCAACCTATACAAACTTGCGATAAATCACTTTCTCCGGGTTTTCACGTCGTACACCATGAGAGAGAAAGAGACAACAAAAATAACACACCGCTTTTATGTACTGTAAGGATGATCTTGGTCTCCCGCGTCTCCGGGGACTCAACCCACATGTTTTCATATGCGAATAAACTCGACACAACTAAACTGTTTTTTAGGTTATATGCTTTATTTTTGTTGATAACAATACTGTGAAAATGTTGTTGCACAAATAAACAAAACATTATGTCGACATGTGC
This sequence comes from Drusus annulatus, assembly GCA_022651775.1. NCBI lineage: Eukaryota > Metazoa > Arthropoda > Insecta > Trichoptera > Limnephilidae > Drusus > Drusus annulatus. Next base: position 181,181 of record JAGWCC010000139.1, read on the forward strand.
TAAGAATGAATGTATAAATACCCTAGCCCTAGCCACGCCCGAGTCAGAAAAAAATCAACAAACCTGACTACACAAGCTATCCCTCCTGGTGTAGTATTGCTCTGAGCGTGTGACCAAGGACACTGCTGTTGGCTAAACATATCCTACAATACTGAGCAAGCGCTGTGGGTCGGTGATCCGTCTAATTATGTTCGTCTATCAGACAGCTAGATTCCTTTTTAGCCTTGCATTTTGCTAGGCTAAAGAAAAAGCTTCTACTCCCAACAACCTGATGCCCCGCTTCAACCCACCTCAACCAACTTCCTGTCCCCGTTTGAAGATAATCAAAAACTAAATCCATTCAATTATTTTTTAGTTCGAATTCTATTCCTAAGAATTCAATAAAATTTTCTATGCCTATAAAATTGTAGCGACTCTCATAAAATCGGCTAACGGCCCACCTGTTGGGAATCTCTGCTAAGGTGTATTGGTATTCGTCTTGCAATGTTCCCATGACAGGATCCTTGTAAAACCACAGACAAGTTGATCAAGGATCCACAACTATCCTAAATTATCATAAATTAAGAACGGTCGTGATATTAGAATATTGCTACCTAGGCATTGTCGATAAAAAAAGTTTTTAATAAATAATAATATACACAGTATTTTAGGTTTATACCGCGAAACTTCGCGATAGCCAATCAGTCGTTAGGTTACGGTCGGTCAAACAGATTTCGGCCAGTATAGCAGTAGATTTCCGACTGTAATGGGCGGTATAATGTTTACTATAAAGGATCGGTTACACGTAACCGGACGCAAATATTTTTCCTTAAATTTTCATTAATATTAAAATTTATAAACAACCCTACGGAGTTTCGCGGTACCACCATGAAACACGATGTAAATATATTATATAGCGTCAATAATGAACTGCATACATACATTCTAAGCTGACTTGGAAAAAAAAGTGAATTAATTTGGATCCGAAATGCGATAAATATTTTTAAATAATAATGTTTCTTTTTAAATAAATTAAACAAATACGTGATCCGTTACAAATTTGTGACGTCACTATATGAACATGTCATTTTTTTACACAAATTATATATTTTTACGATTATCGTTTAACTGATAATGTCAACAGCTGGAATTATTTTAAAAATACATATGGCTATTCGTAGGTCAATAAATATCACTTTAATATTTAAAAAAAATTGACATGACTTTGAAAAGTTAAAAAAAAACTATGTGCTGTAGAAATCTTTCCCAAACGATTTTTTTTAAATTAAAAATCATCGCCTAGATGAAAATATTATGGAAATTTTACCTAGGAGTATTTAAATAAAAATAATGACTACATAGATTCTTTAATGTTTTATTGAATGAGTTTTCTTACTCAAATATATCTCAAATGTACAAATATATTTAATTTCGTTATTTTGTCAATACAATATACCTACCTACACAAATTTTTTTTCAAATAAAATTTGTGTAGGTAGATTATTGTATTATTATATTATGTTGTAGGTTATTTTAAAATTTGTTATGAGTTTAGTTTTAACATTAAAAAACTTACCCCGTTTTCAATCTACACTTTCAGTATTAAATCTAGAATAAAAATATGATTTGGATGAAGCCTCAGAGCAATGTTACTTCAAGAATGAAACCATAATAATAGTTTTGATCTGTATAAACGGAATACTTTATGCAACTTGAACAACTGTCTTTCAACGGCTTTTCACTTTTCACCATCAATAAGTACTGGGCTATTTTTTATCTTATTAGCGACACTAGCGATAAAATTTGTAACTTGTTTCAATATTAATAAATTCAAAGGGGCTCACAAATAATTAAATATATTAGCTTTATTTTCCCGGGGATTTCAAAATCATAATAAAAGATGAACACCTATTATTTATAAGTTGGTAAATTTAGTAAATAATCAAAAGTAAATGTTTATTTATTTATTTCATTTCCTACAGAATACAATTTATGCTATAGCCCAAGCGTTCAACAGCAGCCGTGGCCGAGCGGTTAAGGCGTCTGACTAGAAATCAGATTCCCTCTGGGAGCGTAGGTTCGAATCCTACCGGCTGCGAGATTCTTTTGCATTTTTTATGAAGAATAAATTTTAATCAAGTTTTTTTGTTTGCAGATAAATCGTACATACCATTGGAGATTTTGACACCAGAAACCCTTTTGGCCACTGTTTCACCATTTGATCCAAGAAATTCCGAAGGAATCAGCGAAGACTGCAAGAGACAAACTGACATTTATTTCAAAGAGTTGAAGAAATTGAAACTATGGGCTCTAAAAAGTAAAGTATTTCAAATACTTTGAAAATATTTTAAATGATTCTTAAATTGTTTGAATTTCAATGAAAATACATGTTTTCACATTGAAAATTTCAAATCATTTACGATATTTTATTATTATTTCAATATATTATATTCATGTTGCACAACTATTTATTTATTGTATTTTTAGAAAACACAGAATCTTTTTTTAGGATTATTATTATAAAGAGATTTCATTTACCTTTTACAAATAACTTTATTTGTAATACAGACTTTAAAAAATGAGAATTAGAATGGCAATAATAAAAAAGAAACTTACATTTCGCTGAGGACAGGATTCGAACCTGCGCGGGTAAAACCCATTGGATTTCAAGTCCAACTCCTTAACCACTCGGACACCTCAGCACGTCGTTTATTGATGTAAAGCGTAATTTTAAACTAAGTTCACGTATAGTTCGAAAATAAAACTTTGATTTAGAAGTTTTATTTAAAAAAACAATAAATTATACTATAATCTTGTAAAAAAGTAAAATCATCTCACGAAAATATTACTGAATATTTTATTTACAAATATGAACACTCCGGCCAACGACTATCGAGCGCTTTAGGACGGCGAAATCAGGAACTACAGATTATTTCATACAAAAAAGAAATATTGTGTATTATGATTATGTGGATACACTGCTATCCTTATTACGGATATCATTTCGTCATTCGGCATGCAACACCGCGTATGCGACATTTATTTATTTAAAAAAATATGTTTTAATGCCATTCGATCAATTATCATTTTCTCCGAGAATGTTTATTGACAGAATGCCGAATATTTGGTAAAATGTTCATTTTTTGGACAATTTGTAACACAGCTTCTAAGAACAATACCGATGTACAATGTACAAGAAAAAATTAAAGTGGTTTTTCACTCTCCCGAACAATTAACTTATTCCGAAAGTGATATTTTAATGTCATTCGATTCGTTATCATTTTCTCCTAATATGTTTATTCTTAACAATTTGTTTTATATCACACACGCGGTTCTGCATGCCTAGCGACGATTTGTATATTGATCAACTACTATTGTCACCAAAAATCATATACTAATAGAAAAAAACGAGAATAAAAATAATTTGTGTTTTTGGTGCTAAATATAATACAGTTGTTTTTTAGGTTATATTGTAACATGGAATAATGATAATCCAAACTAACTTATTATGCTATTTTTTTCTGGTATAGAAATCATGTTGTTTAATGAATTATTTGGATGACCATCAAATTTATTTAATGATTGCATTCTGGTGCATACTTATTATTTTTGGTAGAGAAATATCATTTGGGTGATATAACTTTGATTATCGTAAGCAATTTGGTAGCCAAAATGAACTTTGGTGATCATTTAAATAGCTCCCCCTTATAATAATAATAATAATAAATGGATTACTTTTATAACGCCCCGTTTTCGTGGTAAAATCACCTCAAGGGCTATTTTCTTAGGAATCCATTTCTATAATAATAATAAAGTTTATGTACCACTCACTTTACTTCACTTCACACTTCACTGTCAGTCCCACTTCACGACCACTCCTACTTCACTTCTACTCCACTCTCATTTTACTTCCACTTTCACTTCACGAAGAATGTTTCATGAAATAAAAAAGCTTTTTTATTTTTATTTATACATGAATACCGCACAAGTCTCAACTGCTCCCAACCGTCTAGAGCCAGTGAGACTATGGCATCCCCAATAGGGGTATGTTGTGAGGCTGAAGGTAGTGGGGAGGGGAAGGAGATGGGGAAGATGAAGGTCGGGAAGTACAACTGGCTATTCAGATCTGGTCACCAAACACGGCTAAAGCCATTTCAAGCAACGTTTCGATTCTGAATGGTGGTCTTTCACCAGGGCGATACTGAAGTATCTACCACTCTGGAACGTGCCGCAAATATACTTTTTATTATATTAATTGAATAAAAGTTATTGGTGCACACCGGGTTTGAACCCGCAACCTTTGGGCTCGTTGTCGATCGTCTTACCACTCGACCATGGAGGCTGTCAAATAATTCCATTGTACGATTCCAATTTAATTCCAGTGTACGATTCTTCCGCCAAGATACCCTCTGGCTTTCTAAGCGGCAACATCAACCAGTACGGAGACATGGACCAGTGCCTCTCTGTGAGGAGTGAGGGTTCCCTGGTCCAGGGCAGGGGATCCGTCATCAGAGGGAAATATTGCCTCTCCTCGCTGCAGCTCACCATTTCCAATAACGCATCTAGCATTGTCAAGGAGATGTTCCGACTGGTGCATTCGCATCACTCGTTTAGGAGCGAGTTGAGAGATGTAAGTAACGGTTAATGAATTACCTGTTGAACACTAGCCATAATCATGCTTAACGCAACACACATTGTTTTATGTGTTTTCATAAAAGACTTTTTGCAGATATACCGTCTTACTTATTAGATTTTTACGCGCCGATTTAGTGTTGGTTTAGTTACACCGGACGTAGGCCATTAAATTAGACAGATAAGCCGTGGTTTTAAAGCAAGTTTATTGCTATTCCGACCTTATAACACGCGTAACATTTACACCTCGTTTAAGTAAGGGGGATAAAGAAAGCAGATAATATAACCAACACTTTCCTATATAAATGCCTGAATATTGACAGCCAAGATGGCCGCCGTTCTTGTTAAAATATAATTTTCTTCTTGGTGAATGTTACTTATTTAATGCTCTTATAAAGTTGTAAAAATGAAAACAATGCAAAATGATATCCAAATATACGAATTTGAATGAGATGGCAATAAATCTGCCACTATAACCGCTATCGGTCTCCAGCAAGATGTTGATAAAAGTAACACAATTAAAATCAAGCTGAAACTTGCTACTTTTGCATCAATCAATATTTTTAATATCTCAACTATTACATCTGTTTCTGTGTTACCTGACACAGCTAAAATACACAAATGGTGAGCTCTGGCATCATGAAATTTGCACAGCTTTTCTGTCTCAAATTTCTGCAGTAACGTAGATAGAGCTTTTAATATTAATTTAGGAATTAAGTATCTATTTGCTAAATAATAGAAATTATTAATGAAAAGAATGTGAAAAGTAGGGTAGTAAAATGAATGGTTAAAAAAAGAATCATAAATTGGTGTTGCCATAAAACTAAAAATACTTGCTATTTCCAGCCAGGTCACAGGGTGCCCAGGTTTTTGTCCATAAACTGGGTACGCGTAGGTAGTAAAATGAATGGTTAAAAAAGAATCATAAATTGGTGTTGCCATAAAACTAAAAATACTTGCTATTTCCAGCCAGGTCACAGGGTGCCCAGGTTTTTGTCCATAAACTGGGTACGCACAGTGAAAAGTAGGGTAGTAAAATGAATGGTTAAAAAAAGAATCATAAATTGGTGTTGCCATAAAACTAAAAATACTTGCTATTTCCAGCCAGGTCACAGGGTGCCCAGGTTTTCGTCCATAAACTGGGCACGCACAGTGAAAAGTAGGGTAGTAAAATGAATGGTTAAAAAAAGAATCATAAATTGGTGTTACCATAAAACTAAAAATACTTGCTATTTCCAGCCAGGTCACAGGGTGCCCAGGTTTTCGTCCATAAACTGGGCACGCACAGTGAAAAGTAGGGTAGTAAAATGAATGGTTAAAAAAAGAATCATAAATTGGTGTTGCCATAAAACTAAAAATACTTGCTATTTCCAGCCAGGTCACAGGGTGCCCAGGTTTTTGTCCATAAACTGGGTACGCACAGTGAAAAGTAGGGTAGTAAAATGAATGGTTAAAAAAAGAATCATAAATTGGTGTTGCCATAAAACTAAAAATACTTGCTATTTCCAGCCAGGTCACAGGGTGCCCAGGTTTTCGTCCATAAACTGGGCACTGTGCGTGCCCAGTGGATGCTCGCACCAGGACGTCCAGAAGGGCGTGGAGCAAGTTCTCTCGGGACATGTTGATGGAGCAGCAGTCACAGCAGAGGTTCTGGTGGAACCCCAAATGTGCCAAGTAGAGAAAGAAGAGCATTTGCCAAGGGGTACGGTTTTTGTAGGGTAAGAACGACACTTTGAACTGGCCATGTACAATCAGTAACATATGTTTTTGACAGCTACTGCCGACTAATTGATAAAAATTATTTCTGTATGTTTTAGGTCTATATTCCTGTGTTTCATAATGTTAGCTGTCTTTGCAACGGTGATGGAAATAGATGGAAAACAATCACGTAAGCTGTGTTGCGTTACTGTTTTTATAATTTCATTTCTGTAGGATTCATTCTCTAGAATACGTCCAAAAGTATTTTGTGTTCAAAGACTACTAATTTGGTTTTTTATTTCACAGCACTGGTCATATTTTCTGATTTATATTCGTGTAGTTTTCTTCTTTTATTCAATATTTTTAACCCCAGTAGTTTTGATGAGAATTCTAAACAACTCCGCCGCCATTATTACTGCGCCCTTGAGGTGATTTTTCACAAAAACGGCGCTATACAAATTATCCAAATATTATTTATATTACTATCGTTGGCAATTGTCAACGTTGAATATAACTGTTGGAAATAACGCCAACGTTGACGCAACGATATGTTGGGGGTGTTATTTTACAACAGCTTTATATTACTTGCCATCGGTAGATTCACTTGACGCTAGGCGCTACGTATCAGTCGTTTCGGATAGGAAAATCTACAAAGACGTCTAGTAGGGAAGTATACAACCAAAAGAACATTCCAAATTACGCATAATATCGTTCACGAAGTACATATACACCTTTTTGTTTATTTGGCACCAAAGCTAAAACAATAGGCGCATACTCAGTGAGTGTTGAGATTGCGTTGTGTTGGATAATATTAGTATGAAGCTATTGATATCCAACCGTTGGCGCAAAATCTCATCAATACCGTTGGACGTTGACGGCATCTAGCTGTTATTTCCAACGGCTAGTTATATTTTGATATAGTACTAGTTCCTACAAGCGTGTAAGGAGATGCGTACAAATGTTTAGCTGGTGGGCAAATTTCAGCTCTCCAAAGGATCGTTCCAGAACATATCAACTGCGCACTGGAGTAAACTTAAATAACATAGACTCTTTTAAACAAGACAAAGCAGGTCATGGAATCCATCTAAGAGATTCCTAACCTAGCCTAACCAAAGTAGACAGCTATGTAATAATTTCAACTGGTTGCTAGTATGAAACACTAATATCCAATTAATTTGAACCTTTTATTCTATTGATATATATTTTGAAATCATAAAACAGATCTATTTCCAGATGAATTAATATCAAGCTTCTCGCTCCGACGAAACCTCAAGACACTGTTCTCCACCCGGCGCTCCGAGGATGATGTCCAGGCCGTACACGGTATCCGCTGCCTCAACGCTCTGATGCTGCTTCTGTCACACAAGTCCATGGCCATTTTCTTCGTGCCGTTTATAAACCGGACACACATGGCTGAGGTTCGACACATGACAAACTTTCTATTAGTATCTTGTACTGATGTCATTTTACTAGCATTCTGAGAATGATCTTCTGCTATAAAAGGCTAGATTTAAATTAATAAGTTTTTTAACTTTCCTAAGCTAATTCTAGCTATAGTTTTAGGTAATGGGATAATATTTTTATTTTATGCTTTGTGTGCGGTATATTACAAAAATGGCATTATGTAAATTAGCCAAGTATTATTATTAGTCTAAGTCACCTCATCTGTGACTTTTCTATAAAGAGTAGAAGGGGTTTGATGCGAAGCACTTTTAAAAACGTCAAACTCCTCATTAATCTAATTTTGTGACCCCTCTTTGCCTCTTTAAAAAAATCTCTTTTTTGCAGTTTGGACCCTAAAACACACTCTCTAGTTCATCATCCAGGTTAGGTGACCCTATTAATTAAGGGTTATACGATACGCTGATAAGTTTATCACGTATCTCAGTTCTGCTTTTCTTATAAGAGGATGAAGCACACCGCGTGCCGGTCCTGTTCTCATCATTTCGTAAATAAAATTTTTAATTTTCTTCTTCTTAGAGTCTGGGTCATTCCTGGAGTGTGGTGGGGCGTGCCGCCAGCCTCTACACGGATCCCTTCATCATGTTCAGCGGTCTCCTGACCTGCTACTCTTTCATCGGGAGAGCCAACAAGAGGCAGGAACTCAGCATCACGCAAGAGTACCTCGGAAGACTGTTCAGGTAGGTTCAAAGAGCGCTGAGATAACATCGTTGATGGTTATTCTGTACACGCACGCGGTTTTACCATTGACATTTTTTATCATACTTTTTGTGATTACTGCACAAGATTCCCAACTGTCCAGAGTCAGTGGAATTATGGCATCCTCAAATAATTTAAGGAACGTCATGGCGCTGAAGCATGTGGGAACGGGGAGGAGATGTGGACTAAGAAAGTTGGGAGGTACCTGGTTATTGAGGTGGTATTTTACAGGGGTGATACTGATTGTATCTACCACTCTGGAACAAGTTTCAAATATCCTATATGAGTATATTGTTATTATGAATTTACGAGGCCTGTTAAAAAGAAAAGGTGATATTTGAGTTTTCGCCGGCTGTGTACATTCGATTATCGATATTTTTTGTTATGTTGGTACACATATGATGCTAACATATGATAAACATATGTGTACCAACATAACAACAACAAAAAAATCGATAATCGAATGTACACAGCCTGCGAAAATTCACCTTTTCTTTTGAACAGGCCATGTATATGTGAAATAAACCACACAAATTAAATAGAATTTTCCACCTCAGGTATCAAACCTGAAATCTCTGTTGTTATTTTTCTTTAGTTAACATTTTTTACCGGTGTTTTCCAAAATTTCTAGGCTGGTCCCAACTTTGGGGGCCTTGATTCTATTCTGCACGTGGGTGCTCCCGGAGATGGGGTCCGGGCCTCAGTGGCCCCTGGTCATCTCGCACCACGCACACATCTGCAAGCAGCACTGGTGGAAGAACCTGCTCTTCGTGCACAACTACTTCGGCTTCGAGAATATGGCAAGTTAAATAGGGAAAAATAATGTGTGATGAGCTGATGATTTTAATGTTTTCGTAGACTCGGAAATAATGAATTGCTGTTCCTCAATCATCACTATACTAATTATGGGTATCATTCTCCACTGTCCAGAATGTCGAGACTTGTTAACTCAAGCCATGGTCTTGAAATTTTTGGTACAACTCTAAATGATTTTTGTCATTCTTTACGACTCTACCAAAACTTTGACTTAACTGTGGCTTTGATTTGAATGTTCTTTCTTATGTATATTTTGTCCTATTTTTATCATTGCTTCATTTAATATTATGTATGTGCTGTTCTTTCTCTGTTGCTCTTTTTTCCCATTTCGTGTTATATATTTTTTGTAATTGGACGATAGTCAGTTAGTTTATAAATAAATGACGTAACCCCTGTTATTCGTGGTTGTAACATCTTTTTGTTCTGTTGCAATAAGTACACTTAATTCTAAGTGTTTAAACTCCTGTCACATCTGAAATTGTCACAAATGAATCAGCCAATCATCGTTATAAGTTTTTTGTTGCCTAGTAAAGGCCCCTGTAAATCGCAAATTTTCAGCCAGTGTCAGCTTTGATAAAATTTTGATCAGCTGTCAAGCATAATGGTCATGCTGTTAACTATGTTAAATGGACATAGTTATGCAGAAAGCATCCAACCCCAAAAAGATGAAACCGAGAAAGGCGTTTGAAAATATGACAATACAATAAGGCATTTGTAAAGTGAATATCAGTGTTTTTTCTCTATGGGAATTATTATAAATAGGTGATTTATAATCTATCAATGAATTTATTAAAAAAATAATTGGATTTCCAATCTTATCCTACATTTGAATGTTTTTAAACTTCAATTTAAGTCAAATTATCTGCAATGTGCGTTAGTAAAAAAAATTATGACTAAAAATCTATTGCATTTGGAGCTTGGATGTTTTTAGCAGATAGAAATTTCGTATGTATTGGCAAATTGTGAGCAATTTATATCACTGATCCTATACAATTTTAAAGCGAAATCTAAACAATTTTATAGATTCAATATCTTTGTGACGTATCCTCTGGGGCATATAAGATAATTTTATCTGTACGTTGTATTATGTTGTGTGTACATAATTTTGAGTCTCATATATTATTGCAGTGTTTAACGCATACGCACCACATAGGAATAGACACCCAACTGTTTGCGTTTGGAGTGCCCATCGCGCTATGGCTCGCCACGCGGCCCAACCAACTGAAGAAGAGCGTTATAATCCTCGTCGCTCTCGCGCTGTTGTCCACAGCTGCACGATTCTACGTCTCCTATACTATGGAGTTGGCCAACTTTGTGTACTTTGGAACATCGTAAGTGTTGAATCATTTTTCATCTCATCACATCATTATCACAACGCCTGCCGCATGATGTTCAGCCTTCCCAGGCACTGGGTATGTTCACCAAGGGGCGAGTTCCCGGATTTGCAGCCCTTATGAGAACCAGGGTAGCAGGAATGAAGGAAGGACCAATAACTCTGGAAATGACCTCATCATGGTATCCCGTCAGATCTCTAATTCTAGCGTAGAAGCTCATTGAAGTAAGATATTGGCCCCATCTATGTGAATACTGTCTGGATGGACTCCCTCTTGACGGCCTTCTGTAGACATGAAACCTAATATCCTCCAAAAATAATTTATTATTTTTTCGTATGAATTTAAGTTTTTTTAAATTTTTATTATTGTGTATATAATGTATTACAACTTTATTTTATGGATTATTATCAAATACACAGACTCTGGAGTTGCGTTCCCCAGCTTTGTATGGGGCGGCCAACCGGACGTCTTCCCTCTGGAATTGCCGTTAGTATTTTGTGTGCAAGTCCGTCTTCTGGCTCTTATCTATGAATCCAGAGGGCATGGATTTGAATCCCGGCGTGTTAAGATTGCGTAACACATTAATCAAATAAAACGTTATAACATGTACGCTTCATAATAGTGTGATGGCGGATTTATTGCCATGTGGTAATTTTTTCGAGATCTTTCACTGACTGTGACTGCTCTAACCACTGTGCTATGTGCCTTTCCAGCAACAATACGGTTTTAAAAATATTCTCAACAGCCCCCAACCGTCTAGAGCTAGTGAGACAATGACATCCCCAATAAATTTATAAGGATAAAGGTAGTGGGGAAGGGAAGGAAATGGGGAAGAGGAAGGTTGGTAGGTACCTGGCTATTCAGATCTGGTCACCAAACACGGCTAAAGCCATTTCAAGCAACGTTTCGATTCTGAACGGTGGTCTTACACCAGGGCGATACTTAGAGTATCTACCACTCCATGTTTGTATATCGTCAGTGTTAGTCCAATACCGCGTATCAGCCAATGATTTCAAAATACGTTTTTTTCGCGCTTTCAGTTGCACGGCACAAGCGCATATATCGGCATATCCAGATTTTGAAATTGACCAATCGAATGCATGCACTCGGCTAAGGTAAATACAAAGTAGCAAGCAAAACCGCGTGAAATGAAAACGTTTTTTGTCCCTCCTGAACATTTTGACAAAAGGTTCTTCCGCGGTATTGAACTTACAACGACGATATGTTATTGGAATACAAACTTTTTGTTTTCCACAGGGTCCGTCAGCTCTTCAGGACGGCAAACTACATGTACATACTGCCAGCGCATCGGGCTACAGTCTACATTATGGGGCTCTTGCTGGGCGTGCTGCTGAGGCACAAACCTGCCGCCAGGCTTACGGAGGTAGGGAAAATATTATATGAACAGAGTACTATGGCAACATTTATTTCATAAAACTCTTTAGAAAAATGTAAAGCCGTTTAAAGGAGTGCACTCACTTCTGTATTTAGCGCAAAACTGAGGTTATGTTTAGCTAAAGATGATGCATTCTCAATATATAATGAATGTTCAAAAATAATTATGCACTCCTTGTGTTGCTTGTCTCGAAGAATGCAAAAAAAAAAAATTCAGCAATTTTAATTTTATTTTCTTAAGCTAAGGCATAAGGTTTTAAATGTTTTTTAATCAGAAATTGAAAAACTAAGTTTTTTAAATGTTATGAAAAGCTAAATAAAAAACTGATTGCAGTTTTTATGCTGAATATTAATATTAATAATTGAAATAATATCAATAATCTTCAACGTAAATATGAAACAGAAAAAAACATAACTGTCGCGAACTCGGAACCTCTACTCTATCTAAAGATGGCAGCCAAATCGGAAGAAAAACTGAAAAAAAAATGATATTAATAATTTTCAAATGAAGAATGAGATCGATTAAGAATGCCGGTTTCTTATAAGGTCTCGGTGGCTGAATTGGCAGAAGTGTTACTCCCGGATAGAGTAGAGGTTCCGAGTTCGAGTCCCGGTCGCGACCGTTGTATATTTTTTGTTTCATATTTACGTTGAAGATTATTGATATTATTTCAATTATTAATATGAAAAATCGATAAATCAGAATTTGGGCCAAGATGTGATTTTTAATTTGATTATTTGACATTTCGACTCTCGGCCGTTTCAGCTTTTGATCAAATTGTAGTCAGCCATTAAGTACCACTGTAATGCTTTAAGTCCTGGGTGACCAACCTTTTCAGCAGCCGGGCCAGATTTTAGAAATGAGATCTCCTACCGGGCCGTACAACAAAATTTATTTTATTTTTCAAAGCAAACAAGAAATATATTGTTTTTTAAGGAAGATACAACAAAATGAGAATCATACACACACACACATAATATATATATATATATATATATATATATATATATATATATATATATATATATATATATATATATATATATTATATAAAAAGTTAGGCAATACAAAAAATAATTATAAAACATAAACAAAATAAAATTTATTTTAGTAAGACGTCTGATTTTGTTTGTCAGAACTAAGTGCATCAATGTTGTTGCTACACGCAAGCAGTTTTCAAAATGCCCATCAGTGATTCGTGTTCTCATTTGAGATTTAATATGCTTCATTCGACTAAAAAACTGTTCACACGTGTAAGTGTTTCGAAATAGCGAAATCATCGATAGAGCATGTTTGTAAAATGCAGGATATTTCTCCTTGTCCAAATATTCATTCGCGCTCACAGCTATCCATGCAAGTTTGGCGTGCACGCTTTTTAAAATCGTCTTTACGGTGTGATTGTTTGTTAACACGAATATACCATAGAAAAAATTGACACGATGGTTGAATCAATGTACTTAGATACTTCTATATATGGGATATGATACGAACTACGCACGATAGAATGTTCTTTTGGTGGTTTTATGTACAATAAATTTTTTAAAATGTGCGCATATGCTCCGCGGGCCACAAGTTGACACCCAGCGGGCCGCACTCGGCCCGCGGGCCGCGGGTTGGCCACCCGTGCTTTAAGTGGTGCTGATTGTCAATCACTCCAACCGAAACATATTAAATATTAACTTAATCTTTTGAATTGTTTAATATTAGTTTTAATTAAGAAAATAAATATTTAATACCTCATTTTACAGTTCCAGCTAAAGCTAGGCTGGTTTTCCTGCCTGTCACTGTTCCTCTTGGCCTTCCTGTCCCCGGCGGGGATGGGGCGCATGGGGTACCAGTACAGGGCGCTACCGGCCGCGTGCTACGCCGCCTTCACACCCATCGCCTGGTGCATGTTCTTTGGCTGGATCGTGTACACGCAACACCATGGATATAACAGTAGGCCTTATTTAAAGATTATAGACACCGCTCTTAGAAACAGCTGGAAACCAGCAAGAGGCGATTCCTAGAGGTGGTCAGGACTCTCAAGGGTTGCAACACCATGTATGTACGTTATAAACCAGATAAACTGCCGGAGTATATCCTGAGACAAGTTCCAGACCACTGCTGTTAACCTTTACGCCTCTACGCGCATACAGGTGTGTGCGAATAAACCGTGCCCCCAGCGCTATATCTTTTCATTTTCATAAAAATATATGATTAAAAAAAATATATATTATATGAATACCGCACAAGAGTCTCAATTGCTCCCAACCGTCTAGAGCCAGTGAGACTTTGGCATCCCCAAATAGAGTATGTTGTGAGGCTGAAGGTAGTGGGGAGGGGAAGGAGATTGGAAAGAGGAAGGTTGGGAAGTATCTGGCTATTCAGATCTGGTCACAAAACACGGTTCAAGCCATTTCAAGCAACGTTTCGATTCTGAATGGTGGTCTTTCACCAGGGCGATACTTAGAGTATCTACAACTCTGGAACGTGCCGCAAATATACTTTTTATTATGTTTATATGAATTAAATGTGTTATGACACATATTAATTAAATAAAAGTCATTGGCGCATGCCGGGTTTGAACCTGCGACCTTTGGATTCGTAGTTGAGCGTCTTACCACTCGACCATGGAGGCCGTGAATGTTACAAAGAGTGCCGTACACAATCGTTATGCAATAAACATCAGGAACGTGGTGAAAAGGTTAAGCAAATTTTGCGGATAAATGCGAAAAGTCAGGATAAATCACGGATAAACCATGCTCTTAGTACTATACGCACATACATGTGCAATAATTTTCATTCAAAATGTACGAATATCATAAAAAATTCTGCGGACAACCTTTATCATATAAACATCAGGGACGTTTTGAAAAGGTTAAGTGCGTAATAGTACGGTCTAAAAAAACCGATATAAAAGTACAAAAATACATTTATGAATTTTTGAAATTTGTTGATTGTATTATATATCTTCTCAAATATAAAAACTTATTCAATTAATTCCACAAGAAGATTGTAATAAGATGCAACTTAATTTTGTAGAGTGATAATACCGTGAAAATTTTCATTGCAGATTTTGTAGGACGGATATTCTGTTGGAAAGGCTTCTTGATTTGGACTCGCCTGAGTTACGCCGTGTACCTCACTCAGTTCCCAGTCTTCTTCTACTACGTCGGCATCACCAGGAACCCGGGAAACTACAGCTTCATCGGCCACATGGTAAGCTGCAAGCAAACACCTTTTTACAGTTCTTTCTTTGTCAGTCCACGGCTATTTATTTATTTTCATTTCGATTTTTCCAGGTCGACATGAAAGAACTGATGGTCGTGTTGTTTTACTCGATAGTTTTGACGCTTCTCTTCGACTTGCCTTTCCAAAACATCAAGAAACTAGTCTGCAAGCCAAAGCAGAAAGTCACAGAAGGCGAAAAACAACAAGAATTGCCCGTCGCTAGTGGCGAAAGCAAATTTAACAACTTTGGCGAATCAATCGCCATTGTCGAAAGAAATTCTAATAAAAAACTGTGGAAGGCAGACTGACGAAATGAACATTTGATAATTTTTAAAGTAAATTATTTGCCATTAAGAAATGTATTATTTATAAGTGATGAGTTTTTTTTAATACACTGGTTGTACAAGGGTTCAAATATTAGAGTTGGTTCAAGGTTAGACGGTTTATTTAATTAATGTTTCTTTTGACGGTGGGATTTGAATAATGAAATGGATATTTCTTAGTGAATCTTTTCTTTAAATCGTATTCTTTAAGAGGTTTATAAAATGTGTGTTATGTATATTTAAAACAGCTGTTTTAAGATTCTATGATTTAATTGAATCATGTATGAGTATGACAAAAAAAGAGATGACACAATATTATATATTCATGTAAAACGTGTAGATTCAAAATCTACATAATGTTATAATTGGACGTAGTTATGCAGAAAGCGTCCAACCCGCAATTTGCCAAAATAGAGTTTTACATGTTTTCCTATAGATACATACGAGATTTATATGTGCTGAAAACATCCAAACTTCAAATGCAATACATTTTCGGTAGTTCAATTTTTGAACTAAATTTAGTTCTAAAAAAAAACAGCTTTTGACTATAGAAAAATTCATGAAAAGTCATGACACGTCATTGGTATTGGATAGGAGATTTTAATGAAATTGTATGACAATAAAATTTAATCATTATTGATTATGTATGCATTCTTTTGAAAATTTTATTGCTCGACTATATATTGTATTATTTTAGTTTTAAGGACATTTGGCTCCAAAAAAATGCTGCTAGTTTAAAAATGTGATTTGATAAGTACCTTAATAAAATATTTACAAAAATAAAACACGAAAGTTAATATGATTTTTTATTTTATTTGCAATATATAATATATATTTATAATTATATATTTTCATCAAATAACTTACATGTACTTCTAATGCAGGAGAGGGGACCAGATCATATACGCAGAAAGTTGGGAAATGTAATGAGCATTGTATGGCAAAATAATAAAATGAAAAATATTCAAGTATTTAAGATCATACAGAGTGTGAACACCACTAAAGGGATACATTCTAGAAGCCGATAGAAACGATCGACATTTGCTACTCAATAAACCTTTGTCGGATGATGCACATATGTCAGCAGTCAGCAAGCGAACGAGATGAGAAAAGAATCGCACACTTCATAGTAGGCAGGTACTCCTATTCTGTAAGCCACAGGACTCTGATTCCCGCAATCTTGGAGAGAAATACAAACGTTTTGAAAACTCATCTCTCGAAATATGCCTTTAGCAGTGTCAACAGCCTGTTTGAGGAATATCCAAGTATCAAAGAGAATAAACTAAAATCCAAACCAATGTTCATACATTTCATTAAGACTACTAATAACAGAGGACTAGACAGTACACTGGTTGTTTATACTTATATATTCAAAAATGCTTTATCCGTCCTAAAGGAGCGTGAAATACTGCGTATTAGCTGTTTTCCATACAATCTCTCTTTCCATTATTACGATGCAGTTTGCAGCACACCAAAATATCAAGCAGAAAAATGACCAGATGGATAAACACTTTGATTTTAGCTGTAATATACAATATTTTTTAAAAAAAACAAGCCTTTGTTAAGACATCCATTTTGGTTGATTTTTCGTCTTGTTCAGAATTATGATAGTTGAAAAATATTCACGTATCAAGAGAGAAAACAGGTAGCAGCGATTGCGTGAATCAAAAACGATTTGTGGTTCCACACGATTTGATTATTTGACAGTTAGTTGAAGACATTGCACATAAATGTAAACTGTTCGGCCATCTTTGTGCTGTCCACCATTGTCTGTCGATAAAGCAGTTTTCTGTCGCCTTATCCGCCACCTGGCAGTGCTTTATCCAACTGAAACTCTACTTTACAAATGATTGATGTTAGTGCAGCGTGTTCGATTACCGTTTCTTACATGTTATGATTATCAAACGTCATTATGCTAAAACTGCGGTTTGAAAAAGTTAAATGCTCTAGAAAGACTCAACAATCACAATTAAATAATTCATTCACAAACCGTTTTTGATTTAAACTAATTTGTTAAAGATATTTTACCAAATTCTGCAAAAGATTTGTTGGTGTGAGAGGTAAAGGCAGATGGATGGACTTAAAAGCAACTCTAACAAAATGAGTACACTCAACTGACTCGGCCATTTCTCATTGCTGTGTATCATATGTGTATGTAGTGATCAAGGGGTGACATTGCATACTTGGACTCATCTCCTTTTCCTTTCACAGACAGATGAGTTCCTCGACAAGAAATGAAGTGAGAATTTATTAAATATTCAAATAAAATCAATAAACAACAACACAAATATGAAACAGAAAATGCCAGAAAATAAAAGACAATGGTCACAGCCGAGACACAAACTCAAATCCTCTACTCTATCCGGGCGTAACGGTTCAAACAATTCAGCCATTGGAACCTTATTAGAAACCGACATTTTTAATCAATCTCACACTTTTCACTGAAGATTATTGATTTTATTTTTTGCAATTATTCTTGGAAAATGTTGTGACCATTGTCTTTTTATTTTCTGACTTTTTCTGTTTCATATTTGTGTTGTTGTTTATTGATATTTTTTAAAATAAGCATTGATGCTTCAAAGTTAATTTTAATTTCAAAGAGAATTTATTGTTATTTAGGGTTTGGGGAGAAGGGTTTGTTTCAGATTTCAGTTCCTCTAGGCGACAGGGAAAGCAAGTATCTTTGGTTCGATAGCACATAGCAACACTATGAATCTGGCCCTCCCCGCACTTAGTGTCTCGCTTTTACTCTAAAACAACAAGATGACGCTTTGTTTTTTATTATTTTTGTCCTCTTTCTACCAGTCTGACTACTAATTGACATGAGTGCGAGCATCATTGAACCCAAACATTACTTAATTATTATGTTACTGCTCCTTCTCGCTCAAGATATGGCTGATAAACAACAAATAAACTAATTAAACAAACAAACAAACAAACTTCATAATAATCATTAAAGTACGATAATATGTTATATAGATTTCTTTTTTAATCATTACATTATATTGTATTATTTGACAAACAAACATTTCTGAGTGTAGACATTATTCTTTTATAGTACGACGACGACGTTATTAAAAATATGTGATCAAATCTGTTTTATTGGTCAGTTGCCATGTTATGTGTGTTGAACAGTTCCAAGGAAATGTACTGCGGTCCAAAGAGATGACGTCTAAAAGAAGATTTCTGTTGGCAGTTCTTTCATTTAATATCTTAAAAAGGAATTTAAAAAAAAAAATTAATTAAAATTACAGCGGAAAACAAAAAATGAAAACATTTCATAAAACAGTATTATTTTACCGCTTCAAAATGAAATTGATTTTAGTAAAACAAGACTTTTCTATGCTACATGTTTAAAAATGATGTACGTTAAGTAACAAGTATAAAGACTGCCAGCAGAGTGAAAGTTTCCGGGAGTGTTTGTTCCTACGAAGCGGTTAGTTGCGAGTGGACAACACCTAACACCGAGAGCGGCTACACAGCTATAGTTAGGACAGTTATGTCCACACACGTAATCAACAAGCACAATATTTTAACATTAAATTATCAATTAAGCATAAATCGTTGTTCTCTCTGTGAGTGTATTCCGGGTAAAGGCGCTTCGATGACAGTACAACAAGAGGTTTCTGGAGAGCGGACCGGGCGGCAGAGGAGACAAGGGGGGAACTAGGTGTACAGGGCAGAGAAGGTGGGGGTATATTAGTGGTATAGGGGTACACATAGACGGCCAGGGTACGAGATGGCACGGCTAACATTTGGCACATCTCAAACTTTAGTATTATTAGTAATAACAAATATATACTTCAATTAAATACATAATAGATTATATTGGTAAATTCTTAATCATAAAACAGTTATACACTTCAACAACTAATTAATAATTTGTTTAACAATATGAGTCTCTCTAAAAGAAGCGTACTGTGGTTGGCTAATGTTATTTCAATACATATTTCACATAAAAACCCTCCCAAACAAACGCCTCTGGGAATATTCCTTACTTCAAAAAACCCACCCACAATCGTCAACTTGAAAATTATTTGAGATGTGTAGCAAATGACGAAGCGTCAGTTTCAAATATATACAGGGAGGCTGTGCATTACAACTGTATGGTAAAAGGAATATATACAAAACTTCATAAACTATGCTCGGGGGAATTCGAACATCTGGCAATAGTTAGTTATGTTTATGTGTAATACGTGTGATATTCCCAGAGACGTTTGGAGCGGTGCCACAACTATCTCATTGGATATCTACAAAAACACTTATAATCAATGTATATATCACCCCGCTGAACTTAGTTCAATATATAAAATATGTCCAACCAAATAACTGTTTACATCTCCTTCCTACGGTTCTACTAAATACACGATACACACTAGTTATATTATTAGATACCATTACTCTTTACATGACAATGTGCTAATATGTTTACCGTACTCCCATCAAGTCGTCCATATATCCGTGCAGCATATAATACATACTCCCCGTTAGGCTCTACTACACACAAGCGTGCTCCAAACGTAACGCAATCGTGGTAAATTGTGATCTGAGAACATTGCTTACAATACTGCACCGATGTCACGTGGCACGCGCACTAGACGAGTGTTTGTGGCATGTTTGAATGCACGGTGTCGTGCGGACACCATCGAATCATTGATGGAAATACGCTTTCTAAACAGAACTTAAACTATAAGCAAAAAAACAAAAAGTAAAACTAGGCAATAAGTTAATATAATATCTTTAAAATCTTTTTGATAATCACACAACTTTATTATTTACAAATATATTTTCTTTTTGCAAAGGCTTCTCGAGGCTTTATCTAGTTCCACCGACACAAAACTCCGGTTGATTCTGACAAATAACAAATTTAAGAATAACAAACGCAGCGCTCCGTGACGGTCGATTAGTCGACCGTTATTGTTGATGTAATTTATTTAATTTACAACAAATATCTAAAATTAAATAAAACAGCCAAATTCATTCATCCATGGAAAGATACAAGTACGAAATTGTGTCCAATTCAAAAACAGCTATTTTGACTTCAATTAGGTTAAGATTCAAATGTTCAGTTGAAACAATTGAAATTGTTTGATATTTTGAAAAAATTGAATGTGGGTAAATGAATGACTGCTAAATGAACACACTTGGTAAGGACAGAATGGCACAAATATTAATTCAATCATTAAAAATAGTTAATAATTCAATAACAGGAAAGTGTAATTCTCCTGAGAAAATCCAAAACCAAATATGTAATAATGCAGCTTTAAGACAAGGTTATACTGAAAAACCTGCATCGGCAAAGAACAAAACACGAGAATATCATTTACTTAATTACTGGCCAGAACGTAATAGCACTTAAGTTAAGTTAATAAAGTATTGTTGACGTATAAATTTCGCTCGGTAGTTATTGTCGATAGTTTTCTTGTGCAATCAATCCTCGTTTGATAGACGAGGATCATAGACCACGATAAGTCGAAACGAATCGAGATGGACACGTCGTGTCAATGAAAGAACTTCAGTTGATGAAATAACAATGAAAAAATGGCCGTTGAACAACTAAACATCGCTTAGACGCGCTTATCAACATCTTTCGTACATTTTAAAACAGGCCAAAGTAGCGCCGACACGGTTAACGTAAAGTAAGATTTCTTGCCCGTACGAATGTAACGAATTATAAAAACGGTGAACTTACAAATACGGCATAATAATCATTAACACCTCTATAAATTGACAATTTTTTTTTACAAGGCATTATTTTGTACACACCCAATAATGTATTTATTTATAAATGTGGAATTTCTACTCTTGCAAGAACTGATTAATGTTTATTCTTTAATTCAATCAAAAGCGATTCTAAGCTAATCCAATATGAGTTTTTTAATCATAAAGTAGAACTCGAGCTCTGTTATAAAACTCACTCTAAAGATGTTTGCATTTTAAGAAGCTGTTTCAATGGACCTTACAAAATATTGTCTGACAGGAATATGTTATCCGGGAAAACTGTCAATCGATTTTACAAATTGAATATTTTGAATGGCGCGCAGTTAACATTAGTAGATAAAATTTATTTCATTACCGAAAACAAATACCATATTATTACTTAAACCTCTTCCGGCTAGAAGCGTTAAAACTGAGAATTCAATTATTAATCTACATGTTTTACAATTAACGTTTAGGAACAATCGATGCTCGACTAATTTCTCGGGTGGAAAAAAAAACGATTTAAATAAAGCTTCATATAAAAAAAGATTGGAAATTTCAAAAATGTTAAATAACTCAACACGCATTCAAGATATGAAATGTGATATCCTTTTAATGACTTACGGCAAAGAAGGAAAAGTTTTCGGCCATTAATATCCTCCCGGCAACAAATGTACTCTCGAATGAGGAAAAGTAACGCTACATCTGCAACAATTGATTACATACATTTTGAAACCCTAGCAATTTCTGATATATTTATTTACCTAAGTAATCCTAATCAATGCACACGTTTGATAATAAAATGTGATTAAATTATGGTTACAAAAGGCGTCAATGCCGTTATATTGAATTTGGTCAAAAATATGGAAATGTTTATACGTGTAGGAGAGAGAATACATTGACATCCCGACAATATAAAACCTACGAATTAGATTACGTGATCTCTTTTCAAAGTTCACGTTGTGATTCCCAAATAACCTATTGGCGAACGTTTTCAACATTTCTCTTGCGATTCTTTGGGTAAGCGAACGACTGAGCAAGCACATAGAGTGACCAATAGGTGAATGTTAAAAGTAAAGGTGATCAGAAGCATTCTAAACAAATGTACCATTTTCCTTATCAATAATCAGACACAAGAAAAATTAGTCCCACGAAGGGTGTGCAATAATTCGGAATGTTTCAAATTCTAAATGACGATGGCCGCCTTTATATGCGACGGCCGGTTCACTACTTTATATAAAAACGAACATCCCAATACGAAAATGAAAAGAAGTTAACGATTTCTCCGACAACACCGCTTCCCATCCAATCATTGATCGGACGAATATATCCGCAGAATGCAAACAAAGGCGGGAGAGTCACGTCGTTAAGTGGAAATATTAGAATGACCTCATTCAAGGGCCGAGCACCTTTCAACAAGCGTAAACAATCTTTCCGCGATTCCATTCCTGCCAATTCCACATCTTATTATTTTCATTACCCAAAACGCCGACGACAGGCCCGTCCCATCAAACCCCTGGATGTCACATCAAATCTACCGACGACTTAAACAACTTAGTGCTATGGGACACGCACTATCTCTCCGAACTCAAGCAACAGCGATACAATGTCCTCTCAGCCTACATACATTCGCGGGACCATATCTAAAAACGTCTACATTAGATATATCAGAATTAACATCAAAATATTAATCATTTGACTACACGACGTGCGTTACTATATTAAAGGAGCGTTTCTTGTATATTATATTCCAATGCAATTAAATCTTTGACTACGTATAATTCTTCCCGCTAATAAATGGATAGATCCTCGTCGGTCAAGTTTAATGACCGCGCCGTCGAGCGGCCTCACGATGGTAAAATTCTAAGGACAATTCTAAGCCTCCTTTGCATGTTGAAAATATTATTTTCTTTGATTCCCAAATTCACGGGACAGTAGGAATATTTTAACGTGGATTGGCACCGGAGCGTCCACCTAGATGAAGGCCCAGCACTCGAGGATCTTGACGATGAAGTCCTCGCGCGTGGAGAGCGGTTCGTTGCCGTAGGTGGTGCAGGACTGCGTGCGGCCCTGGTACAGGTCTCCATCCAGCCAGATGCCAAACTTGCCACTGAAATAAGTAACAAATAGAAGTTTGTTATGAAAATATTTACGTTTAGTCATAAAATCTGTTGGGTGAAAAGAGATATTATTGGGTGGACTTCACCGAGAGACAGCTTGGGCTTAAATCGTGGTGCTCCATCAGTACGATCAAATGCTCCCACAGCCGTTGTGCCCGTATGACGCAAACGTGGGGATTTGAAGAGTCGGGGATGTGTGAATACGGTGCAGAATGTCAAACATGTGGTCGACATAAGCCCGCTCCACAGTGTCCACAGGGCGACACGCCAGAGGCCCTAAGGTTTGCAGACCTGGATAATCCCCTATGACGCCCCCACCATCAGAAAGAAGAAGAGCAATAGGGTTGACGCATAAGTTTTGTATTTGTACCATTAATTTTTAGGTCAATGCAACTATTTTCTGGAGCAAATAGTTTGGAAATACTTATTTAAGGGTCAGCACCCTAAAATACACACTTTTTGGCTTTCTAGTACAAGCAAAACTACAAATTATTTATATGTTAATTCTATACGGGTAGTTAGAAAAGTGTTTAAGGCTTCCAATGAATACAATTCTTAAACAGTAATCTTTTGAATTATTTATAAAATGTATTCTGGAATTTAAGGTAAAAAATTTAAAAATACCTTTGCTGGTTTTAAAACTTCACCTTTTACGGACATTTTAGTATGTTGTTCATAGAATTTGAAGGATTACAGTAAAAAAATTGTATTCGCTGGAAACCTCAGACATTTTTCTAAGTACCCTACAAAATATGCAGATAAATCATTTGTAGTATTGCTTGTATTAGAATGCTACAAAGTAACGTTTAGCATCATTCTTGAATTGTAAAATAAGAGAAGACTCAATTATTTATTATAAAATTTAAAATAAAAGCTAAGATTCAAGAGACAAATTTAGTATGGGGATGTGAAGATATGTAAAAATTGTTATTTTAGTGTGTTTTTCATGTATCAAGAAATGTACTCACTCTCCAGCTCCAATGGAGATGTTATCATTGCTGCCCCGGATAAAGTAGAGATTGTCTCCGGTCCACTGCCACACGCGGAACCCGCGCTCCTCCTTGTCCTCCTCGCCCTCCCCCTTGCCCTCCCCTTCTCCCTTGCCCTCCGCCTCCGCCTTAACATCGGCAGCCGGGCGGGCGGTGGTCTCCACGCAAGAGAAGTGGGTCGGGATGGGCAGGGGAAGTGTGGGGAGGGGGGTGTGAGAGGGGCGGTGCGCGGGGAGAGGGGGACGGCGAGCGCAGAACGAGAACAGGAAGGACTCGCCGGTGCCGTAGAAATGCTCAGACGGGTGCAGAGCGCACGAGGTGAGGGCACCAAACACCTGTAAATAATAATTATTATATTAGTAAAAATGTAAAAAACTGAGCTTTTGATTGATTAATAAATTTGCAGTTTAATAGTAGTGCGTGCAACGCTCCGATGCATTATTGAAACGCAACAAATAATTAGTAAGCATTATTTTGAAGATCTGTATGTGCAGCTTTCGAGGACTGACATAAAATTCGTTTGTACAGTTTTGGAGGGCTTGATAGAAGATACATAAGTCTAGTTTTAGAACATGGGTTCCGAACCTGGGGGTAATAATTCTTGTAATCTTTGATATGTAAATAATACGAGGCCTGTTCAAAAGAAAAGGTGAATTTTTAATTTTTGCGGGCTGTGTACATTCGATTATCGTTTTTTTTTGTTGTTATGTTGGTACACATATGTTTATCAATGTAAGCATTATCAGCCATTTTGGATTAGTGGTTTGTTTTTGACAACTGGAAAGGTTAGTCACTTTTTTGTGTGTTCTTCGATTTTTTACTTTTGTAAAAAATGGATCAAAGAATATGTATTAAATTTTGCGTTAAAAATTGAATAAAGTGCTCCAACGCACTTAAAATGTTGACTGTGGCATTCGGCGAGTCTACTTTGTCTCAAAAAAGTGTTTATAAGTGGTACAAGCGCTTTACAGAAGGCCGAGAAGATGTTAATGACGATGAGCGTCCTGGAGTTGTGGAAAAACAAATCATGAATTTTATTCTTTGATCCTTTTTTCTCAAAAGTAAAAAATCGAAAAACGCACATAAACGTGACTAACCTTTCCAGTTGTCAAAAAAAAACCACTAATCCAAAACGGTTGATAATGCTAACATATGATAAACATATGTGTACCAACATAACAACAACAAAAAAGTGATAATCGAATGTACACAGCCCGCGAAAATTCAAAATTCACCTTTTCTTTTGCACAGGCTGTGTAGAATGACAGCTTTAGAGGACTCGATAAAGGATCGGAGGGGGGTACTCACATTATTCTCCGTGTCTTGGATGATGAGCAGCAGCGGGCTGTCGACACGCTGCATCTTGCGGTAGAGGGAGTTGAGGGAGAAGCCGTTGAGACTGCTGGAGAACACCTGGGACCACATGTAGCCCTGCGCTCGGGCCGGCAGGTGACTGCACAGCTTTTCCCTGGAACAAAATATTATTATTATTATTATAATTATTATTTATTTCTAATTTTTTCTAATTTCTAATATATTATTATTATTTCTAATTTTGAAACTGTTAATTCGTGGTGGAATTCCATTTTAATGATTTAATAAAACAAATATAAAACTTTATTCCACTTTTATTTTATGACTGGACCGGTTTCAGCCTATGACGGCCATCTTCAGACTAGTACATGTTGTTGTTAACCTACGGCTTATATACTATTTTTGGGGATGTCAGGGGTAGTAAACAGATGAATATAATTAAAGTAAAATCATTGATTACTACCCCTTATTAAATCACAAATTATTATGTAAATCTATAAATAAAGTTAACGGCCACAAAATTCACTTTCGTTTTAACACTTTGATGAGCTCCACATCTTTTAACTCGATTTTATCCTCAGAGCAATAATATACAGGAGAGATACCTTTGCGAAACAGTGTAGTGAGGATTGTTGATTTTTCCTGACTCGGGCGTGGCGAGGGTTTTCATGGACACACCTTTTTACATCCATTTGAAACAATGTTTTGTATATTTGTACAACCACTTTTTAGCAGTATTGTTATCAACAAAAGTATAGGATATAACCGTTGAGTTATGTCGCATAACAATTCGTAGTGGGCGGAGTCGCCGGAGACGCGGGAGACGGAAAACATGCTTACATACCTGAAAGAGGTGCGATATTATGTGACAACTTGTCTTGTCTCGTTCTCTCTCACGGTTTACGACATAAAAAACTTAATAAAAGTAATTTATCGTAAATTTGTATAGGTTGGGTAAAAATATTTAGCTCTCTCTCCATATTTATTCTTACTCCAAGATTTTATCCCTTCATCCTTCTGATTTTGGAAAGTTTAAAAAATATTTGTATGATCTTCAAATAAGTTACAATAACTATGAACTATTCAATCTTTTTGTTTTACCTTGCATTTAACAACCACGTTTACCCAAATCTTTGATAAAAATCGCTACATAAACATAAATATACATGGATACTGCTGTGATAAACGATACAATGAAGAATATACAAAAGAAGATCTAATAGAAAATAAAATAGTGCAAATAGAGACAGCTATACAGTTCAAGAATTAGACAGCGAAAGAGAGAGACAACAAACTTATGATTAACTTAGAAGTAGCAAGCTTATCCTATGCAACATCAATACATCATTCTCAATTGAGCTGCTCCAATTAAAAAGTAATTTAAATTAAACGTAAAGTGCCTTGCAACATTAAGATAATCACATATATATACACATACATTTATTTATGTATCTTGCAATTAAAACTATTCAATATTAGTCTGTATCCATTTTTGGTCACTGACATCCTACCAGAATTAAATGTAGCATACATACGATTACTAACATTATACTTGATTTATAAATATAATTGTAAGCGTTAATGACGAAAGGACGGTAAAACGAATTTCACAAAGTGCAAAGCACAAAAAAAAACAAAACTATACGCATTATTAAGTATAAATAATTTCCTGTGTGAGAATGTACATACGTATGTAAGTACGAGTGTAAACTTTTCAAAATTGGAACTGGCAGATGTGTTCATAAAATTAACATTAAAAAAAAAAGATTTTTTTAAATTCCTTCCTACCTAATAAAGTACGTCGATACTCAGAGTATCTACCACTCTGGAACGTGCCGCAAATATGCTTTTTATTATTTTATATGAATCAACCTTAGAGTAACGTAGAGACCTAACATTGCGAAATTTTGAAGCCGCTTTTTGACCAAGGATTGACCAAAGGAGGTATGACGTAAATGCTTCCAGCCAATCGGATGCGAAGAAAACCGTAAAGATAAACATTATTCCGTCTTTATCTGTTCGCGAACAATTTTGAGTAGCTACATGAGAAAGAAAGAGACATGGATACGTTCAGATGTTGGACTAATCAGGGAATCCCAATTCTTACAAAGTTACGTCAGAATCCCGTATTTCTCTCGAAGTAAAACATATTGAGAATGCATTCAAACTCATTTTAAACGGGAGTTTATTATATCGAAACAAATAATGCAAAGATTGACTAAATATTGGTGTAGGTAACTAGTTGTTTTGTAGGTTAGCATGTAAAATATTTGAGGTCAAACTAAAAAATACGAATTCTTGGATGATCTTGGAAACTGATTTTTTTGGTCCTTTGTTACTTCAGTTGAAACAACCAACAACTGCACATATAGCCATATCGTTTTTTTAATATTGCACTAAATTCACTTAAGTAATTATATATTTTAAGCTTTTTGTCTGTCAATTCGACTGACATGTAAACTACCGTGAAGTTAGTAATATATTGAAAAATGGCTACACGGCTTTTAGCACGCCCCAAATCATATGTTCTTAATAACAATTGTTTGTCTCTTTTTCTCATATGTCTATAGAAACGAGCATAAACAGAGAGCTATATTTTGCGAGTATGAACGATTTGACTCATAATTAGGACGGTCTCTCTATATTGTTACTCTAAGGAATCAACACAGGCTTATGCCTAGTGGGATGGGCAATATACCAACCAATAAAAATAAAAATATGTTCAAGTAAAATAAAAAATAACCCTCCACACAGTCCTGCGCTGCGCGGAGAACATTATTTCAACATGGTTGTAGTCGGTAGCGGCTCGTGACTTTTTAGTGTGCTTTTCAGAGTGCTGATATTGAAAAATACAACCTTATTCATGTTGTTGTTGTAGCCGAAAATTGTATGAAATTAATTATTGATCTAAAAAAAAAAATTTTGAAAAAAAAAAACGTTTTAGGCATTTAACATCACATAAAAAAATCACGAGCCGCCCCTGGATGTAGTGGTGATTCCAACTACAGATGAGATATTACTCTGCTTCTCCCTAGATGGCACTGACCTGTGTTCCATCGTGAGTATCTCCGTGGCGCCGATGAGGTCCGGCGGGCAGAACTCCAAGTCCACCGAAGCTCCCGAGGAATAAAGTGCGCGGCGGAGCTCATCGCTCATGGACAGCACCTGGACATGGCAACACTGTTAATGTGGGACCTTCACTGTGGCAACATTATCCGTTGATGGCAACCAATGCGGTAACATTGTTGATTGGAGCGCTTCATTGTGGCAACATTATTATAGATAGCACCTAATGTGGTAACATTGTTAGTGTGGGGGGTTGGGTGTGGCCACATTGTCATTGATATCACCTAAAGTGACAAAATTGTTTTGCATTGGGTGCTAAGATGTGGCCACAATATTATAGATATAACCTAATTAGTGATAGCACCTAATGTGACAACATTGTTAGTGTGGGGGGTTGGGTGTGGCCACATTGTCATTGATATCACCTAAAGTGACAATATTGTTGCATTGGGTGCTAAGATGTGGCCACAATATAATAGATATAACCTAATTAGTGATAGCACCTAATGTGACAACATTGTTGATGGAGGCAACATTATTATGGAAAGCACCTAATATAGCGGTAGATGACGTGCGCACTTGCGGGTGGGCACTTCATCGTAGATAACACCTAATGTGGCAACATTGTTGATACGGGCACTAGGGTGTGGAAAATATTTCAAATTGGGGCCTTTACGTGGCGACATTTTCATATATATTGTTAAACATGGTAAAAATGTCGTGGCAAGATATTATTACCTAATATGGCAGCGCTGTAATGCGACCCTAAGGTGAGGAGACTTTTTTTATACCAGGGTTTATATATGGCTACATTATCGTAAATAGTACTAACATGGCAACAATGTTTGTAGGTGTTTTGATGTTACATTGTCTTTTTCAAAAAGTTGTCATCGGTTAAATTGAAACGTTATTAAAATAACTTTAGCTGTATGAAGTATTTGAATTCTTCACTATTTATTTCTGTTCCACTGGCGCAGTGAAACTCTAGTGCGGAAAATTTATCTTAAAAACCTTTCTACGATACAAATGGTAACATTTAACCCTTCAAGTGCCGAAAGGTGTATGGCTGATCTCGGAGGGCCATCAATTTTCAGACACATCCCGACTGTCATGCGAAGCTTTCACGTAAAATCTCTGTAAAATCGACAATTTCAATAAACTGTCATATCATAGTATGTTTTCGTCATTCCAATAGATGTCTCTACATGTTCCATATTTTAGATTATTCGAATTTGTATTAGAAATTGTCTAGAAACAAACGTAAACTTGAGCGACTTGGCTCGTCCATTTTGTATGGGCGGCCCCTCAGGCGCGGCAACAGAGAGCGAGTTAACTCGCTCAAGGCACCTAACAGGTTAACAGCACCTTATATCTGAAGAAATATTCTCAATAATACAGCACTTCTATGGATATCATGGCGCCAAATGTGTTGACTAACAATCCAAAAGACAGTGACTGTAAATCTCAACATAAGCCAAAAATATTGGTAGACACCACCAACATGTAAACAAACAAACAAAAGATTGTGCATCACACTTGCCTTTAACACGTGACGCTAATATCTAAAACCAATCGATCGTTGCATAATTTATTTCCAATTATTATTACAATAATTGCTCGGGTCAAAAATCATCAATAGAAAATAATTAATGTAGATTAGCTATATCGGTTGTTCGTTTTATGTATATCTAGATTACGTTAAGCGGATCAATTAATTAAATGAGAAGTGAAGATTATGTCACATTGATTGGGAGTTTATATAAATCAAATGACGTAAGACTTTTGATAGTATATTAAATAGTATTACAGTATAAAAGAGAGGCTTTAAAATTTCTTCAAATCAAACAGGTACTTATAATTATAAACCTATTTGGTTAGATATAATTTTAATTTTTCACGGTCAATAGAATTATGTTTGATGACTTTGATTTAGGAATCAAATTACTGTTAATTTGGTGCTGTTTTTTTATTATTTTATTTTGTGGCGTTAATTCGTGTTGTGCTATCTCCTCCATATTGAGACAACGTTTCGGATGGCTTTCAGTGGCCATCATCAGAGCGTGTCGATGCCAGCATACGTGTATCTGCTCCGAGCTATGTAACTATTTAGCGTTGACTCACGTTTTGACAATAGCGTAGTGAGTTCATCGTGCAGTAGCGCGATCATAATTAAACTTGCCTTTTTTGCATTGTCCATGTCAAAAAATAAGACAAGACGCCACAATGTTTTATTTCGCATTGAATCGAAAATTAAAAAACAAAAGTGTTTACGAAAATAATTTGACTTTGGATACCAAAATGGAGGTTGTTGTTAAAAATATGCCATTTTTATGACATTAATTTATTTTTTTTCAAAATTACTTCCAACTGTCTGGAGCCAGTGGAACTATTGCATCCCCAATTGGGGTGTGTTTTGAGGCTGAAGAGAGTGGGGAAGGGAAGGAGACGAGGAAGAGGCAGGTTGGAAAGAGCCTGGCACACGGCTAAAGACATTTCAAGCAAAGTTTCAATTATGAATGATGGTCTTTCACCAGGGCGATGCTGAGAGGTACTATATATTATTTAATATTTATTAAATGTGAAATAGGACATGGTAAAATGTACTTGCACACGCCGAGATTTGAACCCACAACCTAAGGATTTGTAGCCAAGGATCAAACGCCTATAAGTATTGGCCATTTGCGGCGGGCCTAAAGGTTGTATGCAAGACGGAAGGTCACAAACGGAAATACGTAATTTTTTTGAAAAAAAAAAAAAAAACACCCAAATAGTTTAGATTGCGGGAGACAAGACAACTATCAACGAAAATATATACAGAGAAAAAGATACTTTCAGTATCACCCTGGTGAAAATTACCATTCAGAACCGAATGTTGCTCGAAATGTATCAAGAAAGGGGCGCTCAGATGGTTTGGGCATGCAGAGCGGATAAACGAAGAAAGGAGTGTGAAAATAAAATATGACGCGAAAGTGAATGGAAGAAGAAGTCGGGGACGCCCAAGGAAGACAATATGACACGATCGAGTGAATCAAATACTTGAGTCGGGCCATGTCAAGGGTCAGAATAACAGAAGAGTATGCACGAATGTGAATGAAGCAAGAAGTGCGTGCCGAGACAGAGTGTGTTGTATGGCGGTCCGTCCTCTCTGACTACCCCTGCGGAGAAACGGCGTGATGGTTAGATGGTTAGTTAGTGACCAGATCTGAATAGGCAGGTCTCAACCTGCCCTTCCCCATCTGATAAAAAAAGATACCTAGCTATTAATATACAATTTACGTGTTATTTTTACAAGAATACGATTGATAAAAATATTACGGCAAGTTTTATCGTCGTTTTGATGGCTGCGCGTCAAAAGAAATGCAGTAAAAAATCAAGGATGAATGCAAAATAATGCAAGATAATTATTATTGCGAGGTTGACATTAATAGTTAAAAAACTAAAACGTAATAACGGCTTCACTGCGCTCCGATCCGCTCCTCGGCGAGAGTGTACAGACTCGCCTCGCCAGCTCCCCGAGCCGTGTCGGTTTTTGTGCAAGCACCAAAACCGCGGAGGGTTTGACGGACGAACACATCGGTGCGATATTAGAGTGTAGATTATAGCCACTTGATAAACCGATAGAACCGTGTTGTAAGCGTGTCAGTGTGCCCCGAAGTAAGGTCAATTTTGTCTTACTTCGGGGTGCAGTTGATCAAAAATTTTCATCGGCCTATTTGGGGCCTAGGAGCCGAATGGTCTTATGTAAATTGGCGACATCAGTTTTCTAGCTAATCGTTGTAGATTTCACTTCTAGGGATTTTCTATTCAGTGAGTGTAGTATTTGTGATTCTCATGAAAGATTTGCCGAATTAATGTCAAAATTATTTTATAATTCAATAATACGTTTTTAATAAATCGGATTAATTATTTAGGCCTAGTTGTTTTAACGTCTGACACATTTGAATTCGTCGTCAAATCGAAAATTACAGGTTTTTTTTTACTGATTTGCGTTATCAATGTATTGTATACCTACATATTATACTGCTGTGAGACTTTATGATGCGATGTCTACTACGTAAACAGCAGTTGGCCAAATAGAAACTCTTAGAAAGTTCAACAAGTGCAGTTGTTGTCTGTCATGCTTTAGATTTAAAAAAAATAACTGTAAATAAATACAATTTTGAGTGTCTAGTGAACGCCCGAGACTAAAAAAATCGGCGATTTTTTGACATTCGAGGGGTCCCCGTTACCCGTCGATTCTCAGCCTGTCAGCGTTTGGTTAAATTTTGTAGACCGCTATGCTTAACGACTTAATTGATGGCCCATCAAACAACCCAACTTCGAATTTGACAAAACGCCGATGCACCGAGAATCGCCTGTTAAAGTAGACTTGAACGATCTCAATGTAAAAAAAAAAAAAACAAAATGGCGACTAACTGGCGAGTCGATTTTTGATGACGTCAAATGTGACGGGAGTTTAAGCATCCGGGCCTTAGGTTGAAGTGTTTAAGCCTTGGTCACAATTGTTATTGTTACAATTCAACGATTAGCGCCTTTCGGGTTTTTGAAAATAAACTTAATAATAATAATAATAAACTTTGAAAAAAAAGACAAACATTCTTGGGTTACGAATAACCTGACCATATTTGAAAAACTCCTACTGCCATCATAATAAGCGGAAGATGTTGCTTGTGCAATGATGGAGGACTTTGCCGGCAGAGGAATTGAACCCCCAGTGGGACTATGGCATCCCCTATTGGGGTATGTTGTGAGGTTGACGGTGGTGGGGAAGGGAAGTATATGGGGAAGAGGAAGGTTGGTAAGTACCTGGCTATTCAGATCTGGTCACCAAACACTGCTAAAGCCATTTCAAGCGACATTTCGATTCTGAATGGTGGTCTTTCACCAGGGCGATACTTGGAGTATCTACCACTCTGGAACGTGCCGCAAATATACCATACATTATTTCACATGAATCAAATGCGTTATGACACATATTAATCAAATAAAATTTATTTGCGTACGTCGGGTTCGAGCCCGCGACCTCCGGATTCGTAGTCGAGCGTCTCGGAAATCCGACGCGTCAGTCCACTCAGCTACTAACCGGTCAAAACAGTTTAATGATCCCGTTAAACTTCGTCTCTAGGCCCGTTTAAGCTTTTGAAAAAGATTTAAACGGTCGGGATGTTGCGTTTTTTACAATATCACAGTTTGTTAAAAACGTTGGAACCTTGGAGTAACAATGTACGGAGAGAGAGCTAATTATTTTTAGCCAACCTATACAAACTTGCGATGAATTACTTTCTCTGGGTTTTTACGTCGTACACCATGAGAGAGAAAGAGACAGCAAATATAATACACCGCTTCTATGTACTGTCGCAATGATCTTGGGCTCCTGGGTCAACGCGGGACTCCGCCCATATTTTGTATTATGCTACTAAACTTGACACAGCTAAACGGTTTTTTAGATTATATGCTATATTTTTGTTGATAACAACACTGTGAAAAAGTGGTTATACGAATAAACAAAAACATTATGTCGATATGTGCTATGAATGGATGTATAAATACCCTAGTCTTAGTCTAAGCCACGCCCAGGTCCACCGAGTCAGGTAAAAATCATCAAAAACTGACTACGCTGCCTTGGATAGATACCACTCTATATACTCTAAGGTTGGAACGAACCGACAACTCTTGTTTTCAAGCGTTTATTTGCGATGTACTGTAATGCGCTGGCGGTACAGGAATTCGAGCGAGATTCTGGCAAAATTTCATTGAAATATAAACAAGACTAAAATAGAGGCTTAATCAAAATTCGCGTTGAAAGAACTCTGCTCTCCTTACCAGCTAAAAAAATATAACATTATAAAAAGCATTGCGCTGTCTTAGATTGAAAAATCCAATCGAAGGTCCAAGTTTTAAATCACAAAAAATCAAAATGCAGCTCCGCTACCCTAACATGACACAAAAAAAACCTAATTATAATTTTAAGTTAATAAGTGTGTCTCTCTGATGCTTAGAGTATACTAGAGGTAGCCAAGCCAAGGCAGTGAAGTCAGTTTTGGACTTGTTTTTGATGATTTTAACATGATTCGGCGCACCTGGGCGTGGCTAAGACTAAGGCTACGGTATTTATACATCCATTCATATCTCATATAGACATAATGTTTTTGTGTATTCGTATGGCCACTTTTTCACAGTATTTTTATCAACAAAAATATAGTATCTAACCTAAAAAACCGTTTAGTTGTGTCAAGTTTAGTGGCAAAATAAAAAATGTGGGCGGAGTCCCGCCGTTAATCAGCGAAGATAGCCAGCTTAAGATCATTGCGACAGTATATAGAAGCGGTCCAAGAAATTTGTTGTCTCTTTCTCTCTCATGGTGTACGATGTAAAAACTCGGAAAAAGTGATTTATTACAATTTCGGATGGGTTGGGTAAAACAAATTAGCTATCCCTCCATATATTGTTATTTCAAGATCTGATGGGACCTGCCAGGTAAGTATGTTCCTGTATATTTTATTATTTAAATTAGAAATTAATATGTAATAATAGAAAATAAAATCTGTACAGCGCCCTTGAGGTGATTTTTCACAAAGACGGCGCTGTACAAATAATCCAAATATTATTATTATTTATCTATCGATTTTTCGTATTATATTATTAATGTTTATTGGCCAAATATCTTGTAATCAAGATTATCATTTTTTTGTCCGAACTGCTCCCAACCGTCTAGAGCCAGTGAGACTATGGCATCCCCAATGGGGGTATGTTATGAGGCTGAAGGTAGTGGGGAGGGGAAGGAGATGAAGAAGGATAAGGTTGGGAAATACCTAGCTATTCAGATCTGGTCACCAAACATGGTTAAAGCCATTTCAAGCAACGTTTCGATTCTGAATGGTGCTATTATTACAGCAAACTAAAAACATAGCTAAATCAAAATAGAAATCTTTTGTGATGCATCATTTTTTTATAGTAAATACCGCGCAAGAGTCCGCAAGGTCCGCAAGGAGATGAAGAAAGATAAGGTTGGGAAGTATCTGGCTATTCAGATCTGGTCACCAAACACGGCTAAAGCCATTTCAAGCAACGTTTCAATTCTGAATGGTGGTATTTTACCAGGGCGATACTTACGAGTATCTATCACTCTGGAACGTGCCGCGAATATACTTTATTTTATTTCAATTAAATGTGTTATGACACATATCGATTCAATAAAATTTATTTGCGCACGCCGGGTTCGAACCCGCGACCTCTGGATTCGTAGTCGAGCGTCTTACCACTCGACCGTGCAGGCCGTCAGATCCTAACAATAAAACAGATAGACCGAAGAAAATTGATTATCTGTTCAAGAAGACAAAGGAAAGGAACAATCGAAAAACTTCGAGCACATAGACACGCTCACAACAAACTTTAAAAAATATATATACTGTACAAAAAACATCAAATCCAATGACAGTACAATGGAAATACAACAAAAAACGTTGCTAAATTTTCAATAAAGATCGTCGCTGGGAAGGCAAAAGGGCTTAACCGACACTTTCGTTGAAAAATGAGTTAAATATGCAGTTTTGATCAGTTTTTGTTTCTGATTTGTTTTTTGATTCTGAAGACTTTTGTGGCCTTTCAGCCATCTAAAATATATTCACCATTTGGGAGAAGGCTCGACTCAAGCGACACAAGTTTGGGACTTTTTATACTTTTTGTCGCTTTAGGTAACTCAGTGAGAGCATTGAGTTAACGTTTTTTTTTCAAAATCCAACAAGGTACTGAAGACTTATTAATTTTATTGTAAAACAAAAAAACTTTATAGTGCTCTGGTGTAAACTTCTTAAAATGGCACTTCAGCCTTTTTGCCTTTCTGACGCTCACATCAGCCTTGCATTCTTTCCCCTAAAATCGGAAGAAAATTCAAATATTAATAATTTTCAATATTAAGTATGAGATCGTTTAAAAATGTCGCTTTCTAATGAGATCTTGATCGCTTAATTGGCAGAATGTTACTCCCGGATAGAGTAGAGGTCCGAGTTCCAATCTCAGTCTGGCCTTTTTCTGTTTCATATTTGTGTTTTAGACTATTAATATTATTTAAATAGAAAGTTTTTTTAAATTAAATTATTTTTTTAATTATGCTGGCATTTTCTTTTCTGAAGTCGAAAAACAAGTTTGAAACGTGCCGTATGCAAGCAATGCACCCGTGTGAGTACGTGTTTCGGGTAAAAATTCTCCGCGATACCCTCAATACAGAAAGATTTTCGAGGGTTTTAACTTTTTTTTTAGTATAAATAACGAGTGTTTATATTTAATGCATTTTCTGGTTGGATATTCTGGCAAATATCCAGTTAGCCCAATTTAAACGTGAGGCACTCAAAATGATCAAATTTTAGAAATCTTGACTATAAAGTAAGGAATATATTACCACTGTAATAATATGTGACACGAAAGTGAATACTAAAAGTCGGGGACGCTTGAGAAAGACATGGCACGATCAAGCGAATCAAATACTTTCAAGTCGGGCCATGTCAAGACGTCAGAATAACATAAGAGTATAGTATGAGACTATGAATCGGTCCATCTCTCGAAGGTGAGTTTGGCGTTATGAAATTCGCATAGATTTTTTTTGGATCTATACTATATTTTCATCATGAGCTAGGGAGCTTTGAAATATTTAATCAAAATTTAAAAAATAAAACAATGTTCTTTTTTTGTAAAGTAAGAAATTGGAGAAAAAAAATGTTTGACTTATTTTTCCATTTATTTTTGGTTTTTACGGCGTAAACTGTGAGAGAGAAAGAGACAAGACAAGTTGTCACATAATATCGCACCACTTTTAGGTATGTAAGCATGTTTTCCGTCTACGGCGACTCCGCCCACTACGTTTTGTCATGCGACATAACTCAACGGTTTTTGAGGTTATATCCAATATTTTTGTAAAAATGGTTATTCAAATAAACAAAACATTATGTCGACATGTGCTATGAATGGATCTAAAAAGGCGTGTCGATAAAAAACCCTAGCCACGCCCGAGTCAGGAAAAATCAACAATCCTGACTACACTAGCTATCCCTCCTGATACAAGAGAGAGCGTTACTCGGTAGTCAGTTTTTATGTGGTTTTCCGGACTCGGCGTGGCTAGGACTAGGGCTAGGGTATTTATACATCCATTCATAGCACATGTCAACATAATGTTTATGTTTATCCGTATAACCACATTTTCACAGTATTGTTATAAACAAAAATATAGCATGTAACCTAATAAACCGTCGAGTTATGTTAATTTATTTCGCGTATCAAAACGTGCGGGCGGTGTCAACGGAGACGCGGGACACGAAGAACATTCTAACAATACTTTAAAGCGGTGCGATAATGTGGGAAATTTTGTTGTCTCTTTCATTCTCATGGTGTACGACGTAAAAACCCGGAGAAAGTGATTTATCCCAAATGTGTATAGGTTGGGTAAAAATAATTGGCTCTCTCTCCATATATTGTTACTTCAAGCCTCCTGGTATATTATTGCTCTGAGGGAATAACTTTGGAGTAAAAAAAATATGGAATAACGCCTTTGACCTAAACACAGTCGATATTTAAAATTGAATACAGACTTGGTAGTCGAAACTTGCAACAGGTCATACGTGAAAAATATCAGCATGACCTCCGAGACACACCAGGCGGAGGGTATTCAAACCAGTATTTTGGTAATTTCAATGTTATGTCGAAATTCTTTGATAAGATATTGGTAACAAAAAATGTGGTCGTGTGTGGTCACAACTTAACAACACATACTACTATGAATTATAAGTAAAGCAATATCAGATGAACACAATCACATTGGAAATGCATTCATCTGGAAAAATCTAAATAAATAAACAAACCGAGATAACGTATTTAATCTGAATATTATTCAGAATGTATTGTGGTCTCATGCTCTGGGGCAGTGATGAGCAAACTTTTTTTGCAGCGGGCAAAATATGAAAATTCAATAATACGTACGGGCGCTCTCAAAAAAAATAATTTATAATTTATGCAAAAAAATGTTTATACTCGTATATACAGTCGAACTTGGTTATATCGATCACGGTAATAGCGAGGTCACGGCTATAGTGAGCAATTATATAATGCTATGTTGGTTCAGGCTTATTTTCATACAATCGCGTGGGGTTATAACGAGGTCGCTTCACTGATATAACGTCCAAATAACATTGTCAACTCATCAATCGGGTGGGGTTATAACGAGGTAGCTTCACTGATATAACGTCCAAATAATATTGTCAACTCAACAATCGCGTGGGGTTATAACCAGAGGCGGCTCGTGACTTTTTAGTATGCTGGAGTTCCAAGATTGAAGAATACGACGTTATTGATGGTGTTGTAGCCGAAAATGATTTTTATTTTATTTAAAAAAAATAAAAATAAACTATGAAGTTTTTCAGAATTTTTCAGTTTTGGTCGTGCACTGCACGGTTTTCTGAAGAATCTTCATACAATAAATTGAAATTTTGAAAAAAAAATCGTTTTCGGCTACAATAACATCAATAATGACTATTTTTTTTTAATCTTAGCACTTTAGAACACTAAAAAGCCACGAGCCGCCACTGGTTATAACGAGGTCGTTTCACTGATATAACGACCAAATAATATTGTCAACTCAATGCGCCCGGGTATGAGAAAAAAACCCGATTCTCGAAACAGTCAAATAATGTCATAAATTTCCGGCACGGTGGCGGATTTTCTGTAAATCACGTTAAGGAGGGTTTATAATTCCCGATAGTTGTCGCTCTAAAAAACATTACTATCCAGAATTGTTCGTACAGTTTATTATTATTATTAGTGTAATCATAAATTAAATCATTTCATAGTTAGGTGAGCATGATATTCGTAAAAAAAATGTGTTGCTTTATAATATGCAAGCTTTCATACCCTGGGGTAAATATCGATATTAGTAGGTAGGTACTTTTTATACCTACCTACGTTTATAACGAGTAATGGCTATAAGGGGCAAATTTTGTTGGTCCCTTCGCGCTCGTTATAAGCAAGTTCGACTGTATATATATAAAGTGATTACGCATAATACCCTGTAAAACTAACTAAC
The DNA here is from genome assembly GCA_022651775.1 of Drusus annulatus. Classification (NCBI taxonomy): domain Eukaryota; kingdom Metazoa; phylum Arthropoda; class Insecta; order Trichoptera; family Limnephilidae; genus Drusus; species Drusus annulatus. The sequence continues at coordinate 220,989 of JAGWCC010000139.1, forward strand.
CATCTATCCGTTTCCCGGCAGGGGTAGGTAGAGAGGATGAACAGCCATACAACTCTGTCTTGGCACACAATCCTTGCTTCGTTCACATTCATATATACTTTTCTATTATTCTGACTCTTGACATGGCCTGACTCAAGTGTAAATTTTATAGAAAAATTATAATTTTACATGAAATAGCGATTGTAAAAAAATAATCGTTCAACTTAAGTAAATAAAACTTATAAAAATGGCCCGCGGGCTGTATGTTGCTCACCACTGCTCTACAGTAGTGAGTGAAGTTATAAATAATATTTATTTTGCGATAATAAACTTGTTATATAAAAAAAATAAATAAAAATAAAAATGTTGCCATCAAAAGCATCGCGGACTTTTGTTTTGGCACAATGAGACACTCGCATGAATTTTTAATTGGATCGGAAAAATTCACGTTCATAGAATTTTCTACTGAGAATATGAAAATGCTTAGTAAAAATGAGATTACTTATCGTTTTAAGAATAAAATAAATAAATTAGTGTTTTAGTACGTGACTTAAGATGTATGTTATTTATTCATAAAATATCACATATATTATAGAACTCCACACTGATTTTTTTATGTTACGGCAAAACTGGGTTGACTTTTGAAATTTGACATTAGAAATTTTAATACTAACAGTGAAATTGACGATTTTGCATGTGCACATTGTTTTTTTTTAATGTGATGTAATCTTTAAGTATTGAAATTGTAATATTTTTTCATTTTTTACATTTATTCTCGACTTAGTAAGAAGTTTAAAATCTTCCGTATTAAAAAAAATGGATGTTAATCCAAGACACCATCTAGATCTTTAATATGTGTTCGGGTAAAACTTTGAATATCATCAATAAGATGGCAGCCTAAAATCGGAAGAAATTGAAATGTTAAATAATTTTCAATAGAAGTATGAGATCGTTTAAAAATGCCGCCTTCTAATAAGGTCTTGATGGCTCAATTGGCAGAGTGTTACTCACGGATAGAGTAGAGGTTCCGAGTACGAGATGACCATTTTTTATTTTTTTTATTTCTAGCTTTTTTTCTGTTTCATGTTTGTGTTTTAGCTTATTGATATTATTTAAATATTTAATCTGTATTTGATTTATGTCTACGATATTTAACCCTATAATAGTTGGTTAAATCCACGTTTAAAACATGTTACTCGATTTTAGTTACCTATGTAATTTGACAGCTGTAAACTTAAGATCTTTTACTATATATGGCTGTCCAAACCAGTGGCAGCTCGTGAGTTTTTAGTGTGCTAGAGTGCTAAGATTGAAAAATACCACATTTTTAGTGTTGTTGTAGCCAAAAATGATTTTTATTTTTTTTCAAGATTTATTTTTTTGTATGAAGATTTTCAGGATTTTTCAGTTTTGGTGGTGCACTGCACGGATTTCTGAAAAATCTTCATACAAAAAATTGAAATTTAAAAAAATCAAAATAAATGTTTTCGGCTACAACAACATCAATAATGACGTTTTTTTTAATCTTACCACTCTAGCACACTAAAAAGTCACGAGCCGCCACTGGTCCAAACGTTATAAAGAAGATCACTTTTATGGTTTATGAAAATGCTTATAAATTGCTGCGGTTTTGAAATACGATCAAAAGGTTTAAAAATATTAATTCTTTAAAAATATTTTACAGCCAAAATATAAGGTTTTTTATTTATATATCACGTAAGTGGCTCACGATCGGAAGTGCATAAACCTATTGTCGATTGCATTTTCACGTGACGTGAACGTACACATCGACATTTTCCACGAAAAGTTAAAACGTGGCGTAAATACTGCACGTATGCATTATAATGCATTACATTATGATATCGTGGAGAGCAAGTCTTCAACAAAAACAATACAATTAAACAACAAAGTTGTCTGTTAATAGTATTCATCACGATAGCGCACAAGACAAGACCGTGTCAACAGCATAATACAAAGTAATTTAAGCGATATAGTTAATTTACTTGTGCGTACGGGTGTGAACATTTCAAAATTGTAACCGATGTATGTATTAAAAAAAATGACAAATTATGAAAATATTCTTTTTACATTCAGACAAGTGATACAGTTACCACCTATGATATATTTTACCAGACGATTATTTTTAACTAATATTTTTTAAATCTGTAGAAATAACTGTTACATCCCGCGTTTTTTCATGTGTAACAACTTGTAATACAAATTGTTATGTTAAACACTGTTTACTGCAGAATGAATAACAATTTAATTGTGTATTATTTGACGAAGGATGAATCTCCGAGCATAAAAAATATACACAAGTAATGTTTTTTTTGTGCCTATATAATAAAAACGGAACGTATAATGACATGTCTACAGTTTTGTACATAATATCCAGTGTGCCATGCAATTAATGCAGTTTATACAAATGATTGTCATTAAAACACTAACCTCCGGCAGCGAACGTGGATATATCAGCGACATCTGGACGACCTCACGGAACAATCATCATCAAAACAAACACAAACAAAAAGTTAGGTTATGGTTCAAAAACGAAATGTAGACAGAGATAACCTCCGATTTGAAATTCGAATTTAAAACCAGAGCGGGAAACGATGTTTTAGCCGTAAAAAAAAACTGCGGTGCCTACTCGGGAACGCACCAACTTTGAAATGTTCCGAATCGGGTGCGCTCTGAGTTTTATATTTGGAAACGGGCTGCGAATATTTGGAACACACTCTCTCGCGCACGAAAGTAAAAATAACACTGAGTCCGAGTGCAGCAGTGAACAGTGAACAGTTCTGATACAGAAGGCAGAAGCCGCCAGGAATTTTCCAATGGTATTCTCGGCCCGCCGCGATCGAATGGCATATGAAAATCGAATCTAACGCGAATATACAACTTCAGCTCGTCGCCGTAAAACCAAAAGTCACCAACTAACGAATTGATGGTTTTGAGATAATGGGTTTTTCGCGATTGCAATTTTACTTGGCGATTTATGGGTAATAATAAAAGTAAGGAAATAATAAAAAAAATAGCTTTCTATAAGACCTATTTCATTTTTATGACTGGACGGTTTCGCTCAGCCTAAGCATCGGCAGGGTGCAAAATTAAACTAAACAAAAATACAAAGTGTGCGGTTATATATACATACAGATGGAGAAAAAAATATAAAATAAAATAACAGAACAATGAGAAAACAACAGAATAAAATTTAAATTGTAACAGAGGTACAGAGAGAAAGAGACAGATAATATGAATTGAAAGAGACAAAACAAACTGAGAAGGTGATTAAAGAATAATGATAAATTTTATGAGTTAACAGAAAATATACCTAATATTAAACTAAATGTTTTTTCTTTCAATTAATTGCTTTATTTAATGATGTTTAAGTGTAACAAAAGTTAAGTTTTTAGCTAAAAGTAACGATTTTTTTAGACTTTTTGGTTATTTTTCAAATAGCCTGAAAAGTAGTCTAATGTTTCCTGGCACGCATAAGGTCACTATTGGCCGGTTTACACAAGGACAGTGTTTAGGACAGTGGTAAGTGGTAGTGGTAAAAAAGTACTAAATGGCCAGTTTAAACGATGACAGTGTTTAGGACAGTGGTAAATGGTAACTAAAAGACTGTTCTAAAAATCACATTAAATGGCCGGTTTACCGAGGAGAGTGTTTAGGTCAGATGTAACTAAACGACTGTCCCCAAAAAATACTAAATGGCCGGTTTACACAAGGACAGTGTTTAGGACAGTGGTAAATAGCAACTAAACGACTGACCTAAAAAAATACTAAGTGGCCAGTTTACACGATTACAGTGTTAAGGACAATGGTAAATGGCAACTAAACGACTGTCCTAAAAAAGCACAAAAGGGCCGGTTAACACGAGAACAGTGGTAATTGACTTGCCGCGTGTACGTTTCGCGTTTATTTAGGACATGCGTTTAGTTATCACTTACCACTTTCCTAAACACTGTCCTCAGCGGTAAACCAGCAATAAGTGAATTTAAGTGCTGTTTTAGGGATGATATTTGCGGGGGAGGCCATATTCCATCCTGGGATGGAATGTTCCGTCGTGATAATACTTTTAGGAAGGATATGATTTTTTTCTAAATAACTGGTAGTTAAAGGTAATTAGAATTAGTAAATACTCACTTTATGTACTTGATACGTTTAATTAAGTTGCTTGGCAACATAAAACAAAAACCAGTTATTTTGACTTTGAACTGTTAGTGACATTAAACATTTAGATTTTTAATGTAGTTTAGAACATTATCAATAGACGCGGAATTAAAAATTATCTTAATCCTAACATACAAGTTCAAAACAAAGTCGAGGACGATGATATCGTTACATTCAATCAAGATAGTTCAAAAGTAAAAGGATGTAATATAAAAAAAAATCTATAGTCTAAGTACACATTTATGAATACATCTCATTATGAATCATTTGTGAATACGGTTTTCAGAAATTAGTGGTGCTTTCGGAAAGGAGATTAGTTATTTTTAACGCTTAAGCGAGATAATAGAATGAAAATGTGTGTTTTTTCGTATTTTAGAAACGTGCACATCAAATACACGAATACGAAGATGTTAAATCAAAATAAAACGTGGAAAAAACCCGCATTTTAAGCAAAGTGAAATGAATTTCGTAATGTCGTTTTTTTTCCGTCGAATTGTCAAATTCTGGAGGCAATCATAACCTCTCTTTTGAATATATTATAATTTGTTCAAAAATCGGCATTACTCGGTGTTGCCATAATGATGAAAAAATTAAAATCAAATTTATAAAAAAATCTACATTTTATTGTCATACAACTGTACTTCGACATCCAACCGAAAATGTTAGTTGGCGACTTTTCGCCCTACGGCGACGACGTGTTAGTATTGCCAGTATCTTGGAGTAAGACTATAAATACAGAGAGAACTAAATATTTTTACCCAACCAATACAAATTTGCGATAAATCACTTTCTCCGGGTTTTTGCGTCGTATACGATGAGAGGGGAAGAGACAAGACAAGTCTTCACATAATATATGAGCATTTATAAGTATGTAAGAATGTTCTCCGTCCGCGCTAACTTCACATCGTCGAGTCGCATAAATTACGTAAGTGGATTTTGAGGTTATTTTCTATATTCGTGTTGATTAAAAAACTTGCAGTGGTTATACAAATCAATCAAACATGATGGTGATATGTCCTATGCGTGAATGTTCAAATAAGACCAAACAAAGATTATAAAACATCACTTTTTAGAGGTATTAAAACAGCTTTAAACAATTTAATGATATAAAGACATAAAAATTAAAAAAAACATTCCATCATTATTAAGGCAAATCTTCTGTTATTAGTGTTTGTGTGATATTTTGAATGTATACATAATTTGAATGGTGTATTAATTAGCGTTGGGAAAAACTTCAATGTTTTAATTGTTAGTTCTTTAAAATGAACACTTCAATTGAAGTCGAACTCGCAAAAAAGAGATTTGAATTTATCCGCTTATTTGTTCAATTCTTTTTGGAACCGGTTTTTGAACCGCCGAAATACTCAATCATTCAATTCACTTCGTAACTGTACTGCTGCAAATTGAAGTAGTTCTTTCAATGATATGAATGAACGCTAAAATGAACTACCGACTACAATTGAAGTATTTTTTCAATGAAATGAATGAAGGCTAAAATGAACTACCAACTTCAATTGAAGTATTTGTTCAATGAAATGAAGTTAATTAAATGAATGAAGGCTAAAATGAACAACCACCTTCAATTGAAATATTTGTTCAATGAAATGAATGAACGCTAAAATGAACTACCGACTTCAATTGAAGTATTTGTTCAATGAACAATGAATGAAGTAGGAACTGTTGCCAAAAGAAGTAGTTCTTTGAAGTAGTTCTTTCAAAGTGGTCACAACGCTAATATTAATATTGTTTAGTTTAATGTGTTCAAATATCTGTATTAAAAATGTCCGAATTCCATGTAGGCGGTAACTAATGAGCAATCCGACAGCCTTTAATACATCTTTGTCCCTTTCTATTGAGTCAGTATAAAGTCAACAATACTGACTACACTGTTTATATTTATTCTCACTCCAAGGCCAGTATCTACTAGCCAGTCCGCTGGGCCTGCTCCGGACAGGCAAGGCCGTCAACTTGTCTGTCGTCTCGCCGCTTATTCGCTCGCATTCTGACACGGGGAGGAATTGAACGGTAACAAGCCGGTAATCCTAGAATTGCATACGGTGCACACTGCTGCGCTCTGTGTGTCAAGTTCAGAGCGCGAATAGAAAGGAAGGTCCCGTCGCCGATGCGTTTTGTATTCGTGCGTAGGTACCAACTTTACCGTGCGGTGCACACCTGCTGCACGAACTAGCCGGGAAGGTACTGTAGGCGCTGCACACTGAATGAAAGTCACTACTTATTAATTAAATAAGTCAATAATCACCGTTAGAGAAATGTCACGCTTAAAAGGGAACACCGTCACGTTCAAATTAGAGATAAGTGATCGTTTCAATTGCTTTAAGTGGCAACACTGAGGAGGTTCAAAAGTAAAAGGGTGTAACCTTAATAAAGCCCTATGGACCAAGTGCGTAGTATTTTTCACGCTATGTATGCACGGTGTTCAGAAATTAGTAGTACCTTCCGAAAGGAGGTATTTCTACCAGTGGCGGCTCGTGACTTTTTAATGTGCTAGGGTAGTAAGATTTAAAAAAACGTCACCATTGATGTCGTTGGAGCCGAAAAAGTTTTTTTTTTTTTTTTTTAAATTTCAACTTTTTGTATGAAGATTTTTCAAAAATCCGTGCAGTGCACCACCAAAACTGAAAAATCCTAAAAATCTTCACACAAAAAATAAAAAGTTAAAAATACATAAAAAATCATTTTCGGCTACAACAACACTAACAATGTCGTATTTTTCAATCTTAGCACTCTAGCACACTAAAAACTCACGAGCTGCCACTGATTTCTACATCATATTCCAAAGTAATTTAATTTGCGAACTTTTTGGTTTCGATCAACGCGAGGGGAAAGAGACGCCAACACTTGATCATAGGTTTTTCATTTATGTGATCACTGCACAAGAGTCTCAAGTGCTCGGAGCCAGCGGAACTATGGCAACCCCAAGTTGGGATATGCCGTGTGGCTGAAGAAAAGTGGAGAGGGAATGAGATGAGGAGGTCGGAAAGCTCCTGGCAAATCAGACGTATCCAGTTAAACATGACTAAAACAATTGAGTTTAGCGTTCAAATTCTGAATGTTGGTATTTTGCCAGGGCGATACTGAGAGTAACTACCACTCTAGAACGAGGTGAAAATATACTATTTACATTTAAGTTTGGTTTTATTTATTTTATATTGGTTAGTTGTATGTGAAACTTTACAAAGTATATAATTATTTCATTTTATTTTTGACTTTATAATATTTTAACTTATAAACTGCTTATTATTTTAATTTATATGCATTTTAAATAGTTCTTAGAGGCTATTTTGGCTATTAATTTATCGATTAGAATAATTAGGATGGTTTCCGGCAGCACCTTTAGAACATAAAAACTAGCTAACTAACTAACCATCACGCCGTTTCTCCGCAGGGGTAGGCAGAGAGGACGGACCGCCATATAACTCTGTCTTGGCTCACACTCCTTGCTTCATTCACATTCATACATCGTCTCATAAATCGTCTCATACATACTCTTCTGTTATTCTGACTCTTCACATGACCCGATTCAAGTATTTGATTTACTTAATCGTGCCATGTCTTTTTCGGGCATCCTCGACTTCTTCTTCCATTCAGTTTCGCATCATATATTCTTTTCACACTCCTTTCTTCGTTCATGATGCAGTGTACTCTGTTTTTTGTTTACTCCATTTATATTTTTTTGTACATATCTTTAATAACGCCTTAAAATTTTATTTTGTAATGTTATTAAAATGAATAAAGAAATTGAATTGAATTGAATTGAATTCATTCGCTCTACATGCCCAAACCATCTAAATTTAGAACATTCCATCCCTTTATAAGTAAGCTATTTTGTGTGTTGGCTTTATTCTTTTCTGGTAGTCTGATTTCTTTGCATTTTGAATTATATATAATTTTGATGGGTAGGTAATAGGTATGAGGAAAGAGACTTATAAAACTAAGAGATTATTCCAAAACTTTATTAGATGATGCCCATCATTAATAAATAATGTTTGCACGAAGTTGAAATATTGAATATCTGGAACACAGAGGAATGTTATTTGGCAAATTTTCGACATGGTTGATTTATTTGTTTGGGAACCCTGTCTGGCTTAATGTTGATGATCTACTTCCTAGGTACTGATGCCAAATGGTCACCAATGACTAAACGACCAATGATGTGTAGGTCCCCACGTACCAAAACAATTTTATAAGCAAGTTGCCTCACGTACAAATAAATACACGATGACACTCATATTTTAAATTCGTTCGAGTTATAAGCGGGTTTTTAGCGCCCCAGATAAAATATGAAAAAAGAATAATAAAAAAATTAGAATTAACTTTTATGCTTATTATTTTTATATTAATACATAATTTAAATAATTTCAATAATCTTCAACGTAAATTAAAAAAAAAAAACTATAAATATAACGGTCGCGACCGAGACTCGAACTCGGAACCTCTACTCTATCTGGGAGTAACGCTTGAAAAATTGAAAAAAATATATTAATAATTTTCAAATGAAGAATGAGATTGATTAAAAATGCCGATTTCCTATAAGCTCTCGGTGACAGATTTTTTATATTTTATTTTATTTTTTATATTAGTTACTTTGTACATTTAAGTTTACAAATATCTAATTATTTCATTTTCTTTTTGACTAATAATATTTTAACTTAAACACTACTTATTATTTTGATTTAACATGCACTTTAAATAATTTTTACAGGCTTTTTAAATTTATTGATAGGCATAATTTTGATGGTTTCCGGCAGCGCATTATACGATTTCATTCCTTTATATAGTAAGCTGTTTTGGGTGTTGGCTTTATTCTTTTCTGGTAGTCTAATTTCTTTGCATGCCCTTTGTATTATACTTGTGAATATCAACATTGTAGATAATTTTGTCAGAAAAATACTCTGGTAACAAGTTGTTCTTCATCTGTTTAACTGTCAGCCAATTTAGTTCCTCTGACATTTTAGCTACTTTTGAGTATCTATTTCGCCCAAGTATAATTCTCATTGCTCTATTTTGGAGAATTTGAAGCCTGTTTTGTTCTTTGTCGTTACACAAAAAATAATTTAATTATTAATATTATAATTTTTTTGTTAGAATCCGACAATTTTTGTACACATGTTTAAAAGTCTATTATTATTATTAAGTCCAAGTAATGTGTCTTACGTTTTTTAATAAAATTTTAAAACTTAAAAATTTGGGAAAATATTTAGTAAGCACCGTTGAAGTGATATTTAAAAAAAATTGTGCTATGAAAAATTGCGTAAAAAATATTGAATTATCGAAAAACCGGAGATATTGATCGATGATCGGGATTTTTGTTTTATTTGTTGATTTTTATCATGACCAAACGTACGCCAACCTAACCTGGTTTACTATGGTTAACCATATCGTCGCTGGAAAGGTAAAAGGGCCGAAGCGCCATTTTGGGAAATATACACCAGAGCACTTTAAAGTTTTTTATGTTTTACAATAAAATTCACAAGTCTCCAGTACCTGGTTGAATTTTGAAAAAAAAGTTAAATCAATGCTCTAACTGAGTTACCTGAAGCGACAGAAAGCTGAAAATAACTCCAAACTTTTGTTTAGCCTTGGAAGTAACAATATATGGAGAGGAAGCTAATTCTTTTTTCCCAACCTATACAAACTTGGGATAAATCACTTTCTCCGGGTTTTTATGTCGTACACCATGAGAGAGAAAGAGACAGCAAAAATTTCGCAAAATATCACACCGCTTTTAGGTATGTAACAATGTTCTTCGTCTCCCCCGTCTCCGGAGACTCCGCCCACACGTTGTGATATGTGACTTAACTGGACATAGCTCAACGGTTTTTTAGGTTATATGCTATATTTTTGTTAATAACAATACTGTGAACAAGTGGTTATGTATGAACAAAAACATTATGTCGACATGTGCTATGAATGTTTGTATAAATACCCTAACCCTAGTCCTAGCCACGCCCAGGTCTCGCCGAGTCAGGCAAAAACATCTATACTGACTAAAGATAGTACAGAAGCGCTCCCTCCTGTATATTATTGCTGTGAGATTCAAGCCTTCTCCCAAAAGATAAATATATTTGAGATGGCTGAAGGGCCACAAAAGTCTTCAGAATCAAACGAGAGTCAAGAGCATTCAGGATGCCGAAAAAAAAACTGACCAAAACTGTATATTTAACTCATTTCGACCAAAGTGTCGTAAGACCTTTTGCCAATGCATTTTGCAAATATGAAATTACAGTCAGAGATTTACTAATGGTCAGTTTTAAAATTACCCGGTTAAAATTACACGTTGAGGAAATATCACATGGAATAAATTACACACGATAAGGAAAAAAGACGCCGGGAGTTATTTGACTCCCAAACGAACAGAGCACAATGCGCAAATAACTCAAATGATTGTATTGTAATATTGATTAGCAAACAAAATAAAATTTCAGTTTGTGTAATTGAAATGTTATAACATTTGATATCGGCTTTAGTTTAAATAAGAAATGATTGATTTGAAACACAAATAATAGTATCATATCAACATTTCCATTCAAAAGGATAATAAAACTAATGAGCCATTGTATAGCCGGCGGGGCGTTATGGCGAACAATGCATTATGTTATTAATTATTGTTTGCTACGGATTCAATAACTGCACAAAATATAGCTCAATCATCAAACCAAAAACTAGAATGAAGAAGGGCTGCCATATTCTTTTTTCGGGTTAGTGGTTGTGTTAGGTTTAATATGGTGGATTGGGATTTCAATAGTTGTCGAGGGATTCAATAGTTGTTCGGGGGTTCAAAGAGTTGTCGAGGGATTCAATAGTTGTCCGAGGGTTTAAGAGTTGTCGAGGGATTCGATAATTGTCCGGGGATTCAATAGTTATTGAGGAATTCAAAAGTTGTCCGGGAATTCAAGAGTTGTCGAGGGATCGAATAGTTGTCCGGGGGTTCAAGAGTTGTCGAGGGATTCGATAATTGTCCGGGGATTCAATAGTTATTGAGGAATTCAAAAGTTGTTCGGGAATTCAAGAGTTGTCGAGGGATTCAAAAGTTGTCCGGAGGTTCAAGAGTTGTCGAGGGATTCGATAATTGTCCGAGGATTCAATAGTTATTGAAGGATTCAATAGTTGTCCGGGAATTCAAGAGTTGTCGAGGGATTCAATAGTTGTCAAAGGGTTAAAGAGTTGTCGAGGGATTCAATAGTTTTCCGGGGGTTCAAGATTAGTGGAGTGATTCAATAGTTGTCCGGGGATTCAAGAGTTGTCGAGGGATTCAATAATTGTCCGGGGATTCGATAGTTTTGGAGGGGTTCAATAGTTGTCCGGGATTTAAAAATTGATGGTAGTTATATTTATTTATAAATAGTTGTTTGAAGTTTTAATATATTTTTTTTTTACAACTATCTGAAATGTCAATAGTTATGTAGGGTCCCAATAGTTAGTAGTTGGGGGTTTGAAAAGTTGATATGAGCAATTATTGATATTTCAATAGTTTTCCTAGACTTCAAAGGTAATTGTCGGGGGTTTCATAGTTGCTCGGTATCAAAATAGTATATAGTTATCGGGGTTTTTTTCAACACTTTTCATCGGTTTTATTTAATCTTGGAGTAAGAATATATATAGAGAGAGCTAAATATTTTTACCCAACCTACACAAATTTACGATAAATTACTTTCTCCGAGTTTTTACGTCGTAAACCGTGAGAGAGAAAGAGACAAGACAATTTGTGACATAATATCGCACCACTGGCACCACTTTTAGGTATGTAAGCATGTTTTCCGTCTCCCGCGTCTCCGGCGACTTCGCCCACTACGTTTTGTTATGCGACAAACTCGACGGTTTTGAAGTTATATCCTATATTTTTGTTGATAACAATACTGTGAAAGAGTGGTTATACAAATATACAAAACTTAATGTCGACAAAACGTTGTTTCGACATGTGCTATGAATGGACGTAAAAAAAGGTGTGTCCATGAATACCCTACCCACGCCCGAGTCAGTATAAGTCAACAATTCTGACTACACTGTTTCGCAAAGGTATCTATCTATCCATATCTTTCAAGGGGCTATCCAATATCAACACTCGACCAAAGTAACTCATCCTCTACAAATCTTTCAGCAGCAGAATAAATTAACCGGCTGCTCTATCAAATAGACAACAATAATTGAGCGCCCCATTTGCAGGCGACATGTGGATTGTATTCCACATTAAGTTACCACTCCTTTAGTTCGACAAATGAGCCACTTGCATGCTTTTCAAATTGACTTTAAAAAAAATCACGTGAATAGATTTTTCTACCGCGAATATTTGATGTTAGACCCTTAGAGTACATAGAGTGGTATCTCTCCAAGGCAGTGTAGTCAGTTTCTGATGATTTTTACCGGACTCTGCAGACCTGGGCGTGGCTAAGACTAAGGCTAGGGTATTTATACATTCATTCATAGCACATATCGACATAATGTTTTTGTTTATTCCCTTTCTTTTACAATATTTTTGAATATGTTATTAGTTATTTTTGTATCTGCTATTGAATACTCTTTTTTTATTTTACACAATTCTTGCACTAATGAGGTAACTGTTTTCAAAAAAATAAAATATTTTAAAATGTATGTAAAAGCCTAAAACTGGCGTAAATAAATAAAATAAATAAATAAATAACCACTTTTTCAGAGGATTGTTTTCAACAAAAATATAGCATACAACCTAAAAAACCGTTAAGTTGTGTCAAATTTAAGGGGCATAATAAAAAATGTGGGCGGAGTCCCGCGGTGACCCAGGAGACCAAGATCATCGTGACAGTACATAGAAGCGGTGTATAATATGTGTTGTCTCTTTTTCTCTCATGGTGTACGACGTGAGAACCCGGAAAAAGTGATTTATCGCAAGTTTGTATAGGTTGGGTAAAAATAATTAGCTCTCCCTCCATATATTGTTACTTCGAGGTTAGACCAAAGAAACACATACGAAAATGTGTTTTTTTTACGATTTACATTTTAATGCTGACAGTGAATTTGACGATTAAAGCTAGCTAAAGCAGTAGAATTTTGGCATCCCCAATTGGGATGTGTTGTGAGCATGAATGTATTGGGAAAGGGAATGAGACGGAGACGGAAAGGTTAGCAAGTACCTGGCTATTTAGATCTGGTCACCAAACTCGACTAATCCATTTCAAGCAACGTTTCGATTTTGAGTGGTGAATTTTACCAGGGCGATACTAAGAGTATCTACTATTGTAAATCATAAAATCTGTTACCAGAAACAACATAAACACAGAATTATTTCAGGTGATTTAAAAATGTTTACAAATGAGTCGGGTAATAAGAGTTGACCCAAACAGCACAAACTGAGAATTATTGTTATTATTATGGGGGCATATGTATACACTTTCGACAGTGATGTCCTTGCCAAACGTCACTGAGAAACAGTATTTTGTCGTGCTCACGCCTACTTATTGTTACTAAGCGGGAAAGGGACAACAGTGTACGAGGCCTGTTCAAAAGAAAAGGTGAATTTTTAATTTTCGCGGGCTGTGTAAATTCGATTATCGTTTTTTATTTTGTTATGTTGGTACACATATGTTTATCATATGTTAGCATTATCAGCCATTTTGGATTAGTGGTTTGTTTTTGACAAATGGAAAGGTTAGTCACGTTTTTGTGTGTTCTTCGATTTTTTACTTTTGAAAAAAAATGGAATGGAAAAAAGTGTTTATAAGTGGCACAAGCGCTTTACAGAAGGCCGAGAAGATGTTAATGACGATGAGCGTCCTGGAGTTGTGGGAAAACAAATCATGGATTTTATTCTTTGATCCATTTTTTTTCAAAAGTAAAAATCGAAGAACACACAAAAACGTGACTAACCTTTCCAGTTGTCAAAAACAAACCACTAATCCAAAATGGCTGATAATGCTAACATATGATAAACATATGTACCAACATAACAACAACAAAAAACGATAATCGAATGTACACAGCCCGCGAAAATTCAAAATTCACCTTTTCTTTTTATCAGGCCATGTATACGATCATCGAATTTGAATATTTGAAATTTTTTAAACTTTTCTTCAAAAAGTTAAGTGGGTTATTTATATTTTATTAAAACCTATTTTTCACTTTCAAGCCAATAACAAGTTTGAAACACGCTGCATGCAAACAATGCATATGTTTGAGTAACTCTGGTTGCGATACCTAAGCCCGATTTTCAGGATTTCATAAAAAATCAATACTTTAAATTTGAGTTAGTGAAAATCATTTGATTCCTGAAAATTTCAACAGAAAAGACGAATTTAAAAAAAAAAACAAATATAGCTTCCTTATTGAATTCATGGCGGATAATTGGTATTATTGTTGCCATTGTCTCCCCGCTGGGTTCATTACCTGTGGAACAGTCGCCGCCATTGTTGTCAGAGTGATGCGACATCATTAATTATATCCGAAACTCGACAAAAACGTACCTACATTAATTAAATGGTTAAAAAAAAACTACGTTGAAAACAATATAAAGAGAGGATATTGTAATTTTGTTGCTACTGTCAAATATCCATAAAGGTAATCCAGGGGAAGACGTAGTAAAGAAAGTCGTCGCACTTTACGGCTTCGAAATTCATCGGTACGAGTGTAGTTCCGCTGAGTTGATCAGGGCTGCATCCTGCCCCGATGATAGCCGTCCCCCCATAGGAGATTGACCGTAAAAGCAGCAAACAATATTTTGTAATAAAGATCGCCGAGGCGTATGAGAATATCCTAAAATAGTGCAAGACGCATCTTTTTGAAATGAACGTGATTAAGAGAGGGACGCTTACATGTTTGAGCACGTAGAGCGAACGGACGGAGAAAGGGGTGTCGGGAGAATATAATATGACGCGCAAGTGGATGTCGGGGACGCGTGGACGTCCCAGAAAAGCATGGCGCGATCTGAATGCTTCAAATACTTGAGACGGGTCACGCCAAGACAGAGTTCCGACTACACGGAGCCAGGGGGATTAAGGCATCTCAGATGTTATTAAGGAATGTTGTGAGACGAAAAAGTAGGGGAAAGGAAGAATAAAGTACAGATTCCTCTAAACTGAAATCTGAAGAATGGTCTGTATAGTTGGTAAATTGGATATTAAAACCGTTTCAAGCAACGTTTGTTTATTTTTTGCTAAGACGATTGTGGAAACATTTTTTAATTTTCATTAAATTTTCTCCCGGGTGTCGTGGGTTCGATTCCTCTGCTAGCTACTTCCTCCATCATCGCACAAGCAACATCTTCCGCCTGTTATGATGGCGGTAGGAGTGTTTCAAATATTGTCAGGTTATTCGTAACCCGGAAAAGTTTGTATGTCTTTAAAAAAGGCACATATCGTCGCTGGAAAGGCAAAAGGGCGTAAGCGACACTTTGGTCAACAATTAGTTAAATATGCAGTTTTGATCAGTTTTTTTTTCTGCATCCAATGCTTTGACTCTTGTTTGATTCTGAAGACTTTTGTGGCGCTTCAGCCATCTCAAATATATTTGCCAGGCTTGACTCAAGCGACACAAGTTTTGGACTTTTTTAAGCTTTTTGTCGCTTCAGGTAACTCAGTGAGAGCATTGATGTACCTAAGTTAACTTTGTTTTCAAAATCCAACCAGGTACTGAAGACTGAAGTGCTCTGGTGTAAACTTCCCAAAATGGCGCTTCAGCCCTTTTGCCTTTCCGCCGACTGATTGAATAATCTCAACATCCCACTTTGACCGTTACCAACTCCTTTCCTCCCCAATCAGAAGAAGAATACCAAGAACTAAGGCGATACTAAAAGTATCTTCCGCCTCGGACAGCGTTCATGTTTTTCCTTCATCCACCACATTCAAAATTGACAGATGAAAATAATTTCAAAATTTCGTCTGAACAATAAATACCAATATCATGCGGTTGTAAAAAAAACTTGACAGGAAAACAACATGGTGTATTTTGCGAGACAAAAGCTTTTCAGCGGAGAACAATTGAGATTTGACAATGCGCCGCGACGTGACTGATTTGTTCTGAGCCGTCAATCGGTCACAGAATAGAAGAACAGCATCATTATTGTCACAATGTCGGGAATGTTACGGACCTAATACATGAAAGGTGACAACCTCAGAGCGAGAACATATGGAGAGGCTTGGAAAATGTAGGAGATAACCTAAAAAACCGTCGAGTTATGTCCAGCTATGTGGCATATCAAAACGTAATGGACGGAGTCGCCGGAGACGCGGGAGACGGAGAACATGCGTAAATACCGAATGTTAGTGCTATATTATGTTGGACCTTGTCTCGTCTCTTTCTCTCTCGCGGTTTACGACGTAAAAACCCGTAGAAAGTGATTTATCGTAAATTTGTATAGGTTGGGTTAAAATATTTAGCGCTCTCTCTCTCCGTATTAGAGATGGTCGATATTCCTGTCCCGGTTAAAAGGAACCGGTTCCGAAGCCGGTCACTGGAACCGTCGATATTATTTCTCCGAGGAACCGGTTCCAAATTTTCGCAAACAAAAATATCTATATCTTTTGTCCGTTCTTTCTTTTTTGGGCGAGTTCCAACCAGTGTTCCAGTTCTTTTCGTTTTTTATACTTTTTTGGCGAGGAACTTTTGTCGATTTGCTAGTACTTTTCGAAAAAATCTCCTTCGTGGAACTTTTCTGGCGCCAGGAACCGGTTCCAAGAAGAACTGGTTAAATGACCGGTTCCTCGCCGGTCACCGGTGACTGGAACCGCAAGCACACTCAATTCTGATATCGACCATCTCTACCACATATATATTCTTGATGGGATTGGGCAGGACACGAAGCAAGGATGAAAGGGAGTTGATTACTAAAGAGATGTGACCTCTTTCAGCAGAAATAAGTTATTATTTTTTTTACTAACGTGTTTTATTCCGTTCTATATTTTTTCTTCAATATGGCGGCGGCCAGTTTGTTAGTGGAGCCGTGGTCATTTGCATTAAACCGTAGCATCTACCAGACGCGTTACAATATGTATTTCCTAACTGGGACATGGCGAATCGGCGCCATACCTTTACTGGCGGCCGGTCACTTCTACCGCTTTACCTATATAAAGCATTTCATTTAGAAGCGAAGCTAGTACTAACTAGTATCTACTTATTAATTTATAGCATCTCTATGCCGACTTGACGTATGTATCCTTGCATGTTGCGACAGTTGTGAGTCGTTCTAAGGTTGGTCAGAGTAAAATTAAAACACCCAAACAAAATTACACTTACAATTTGTTCGGAAACCTTTCATCCCTTGAAGTAAGAATATAAATTGAGAGAGCGTTAAATATGTTTACCCAACCTATACAAATTTACGGGTTTTCACGTCGTAAACCGTGAGAGAGAAAGAGACAAAACAAGTTGTCACATAATATCGCACCACTTTTAAGTATTTAAGCGTGTTTTGCGTCTCCCGCGTCTCCGCCCTCGACGTTTTGTTATGCGACATAACTCATCGGTTTTTGAGGTTATGCCTTAGAGTATACTAGAGATAGCCCAAGCCAAGGCAGCAGTCAGTTTTGGACTTGTTTTTGATGATTTTAACATGACTCGGCGCAAATGGGCGTGGCTAAGACTAAGGCTACGGTATTTATACATCCATTCATATCACATATCGACATAATATTTTTGTGTATTCGTATATCCACTTTTTCACAGTATTTTTATCAACATAAATATAGCATATAACCTAAAAACCGTTCAGTTTTGTCAAGACTAGTGGCAAAATAAAAAATGTGGGCGGAGTCCCGCCGTTAACCAGCGAAGATAGCCAGCTTAAGATCATTGCGACAGTATATAGAAGCGGTCCAAGAAATTTGTTGTCTCTTTCTCTCTCATGGTGTACGATGTAAAAACTCGGAAAAATCGATTTATTACAATTTCGGATGGGTTGTTTAAAACAAATTAGCTATCCCTCCATATATTGTTACTTCAAGGGTTATGCCTTAGAGTATACTAGAGATAGCCCAAGCCAAGGCAGTGAAGTCAGTTTTACTGTTACTTCAAGGGTTATGCCCTATATTTTTGTTGATAACAATACTGTGAAAAAGTGGTTATACAAATACACGCTACATTTTGTCGGCATGTGCTATGAATGCATGTAAAAATTGTGTCCATGAAAACCCTAACCACACCCGAGTTAGGAAAAAATCATCAATCCTGACTACACAAGCTATCTCCCTCCTGGTATATTATTGCTCTGAGGTCGGAAGTCTATATCAAATTATAAAATATGATGCGCAATACATAATTGTTGTGAAAGTTATAATAATAGGAATTTGCTAACTATTCGAGGTCAAAGATTCACAGGGCAGAGAGTTTATCACACTTATAAAAACCAGTTATATTCACATATTATATAAATAAATAATATACCGTAATTTACAATAATAATATATTATTACCATAATTGGGAATTTCACAATATTATGTGTTGATATTCAAAGTTCGTGATTTGTCAGATATACCGGTGTTTTCATTGTGTCATATCGCACAATAATCCAGCCTGCCCGGAGCCGGTGGATTCATTTATGGGCGTCCCCTATTGGGAAGTTTGTGAGGCTAAAGAAAGTGGGGGAGGGAAGGAGAAGAAGAATTTTTGGAAACACCTAGCTATTCAAATTTGGTAACTAAACATAGAAACGTTTTTATTACTATTTTCGAATATTAACCCTTTCTCGCTATAATAATAAATAGGCGAAAAAAAGACAAAAGGCTGTTTCTTAGTGACGCTTGGCATAGATATCGCTGTCGGGTTGTATTCATATGCACCAATACGCACAATAATAAGTTTGTGTTGTTGTGTATCCATTTTTTTCAAAAGTGAAAAATTGAAGAACACACAAAAACGTGACTAACCTTTCCAGTTGTCAAAAACAAACCACTAATCTAAAATGGCTGATAATGCTAACATATGATAAAAATATGTGTACCAACATAACAACAAAAAAATCGATATTCGAATGTACACAGCCCGCGAAAATTCAAAATTCACCTTTTCGTTTGAACAGGCCTCTTACGTCAATGTATCGATTCTGAATTGCAGAAGTGGCGTAACGCACAAAGGAAATTAAAAGATGGAAGTATGCAACAAGATAAATAATATTAATAATCTAAAACACAAATATGAAACAGGAAAAGGGCCAGAAACTAAAAAGAACAACGGTCATGACCGAGGCTCGAATTCGGAACCTGTACTCTATCCGGGAGTTACACTCTGCCAATTAAGCCATCAAGACCTCATTAGAAAGGGGCATTTTTAAACGATCTCATACTTGTATTGAAAATTATTTAATATTTAAATTTTATCCGATTTTGGGCTGCCATCTTTTGATGATATTCAAAGTTCTACCCGAACACATATTGAATATCTAGATGGTGTCTTGGATAAATATAATTTTTAAATATGGAAGATCTTTTGGTGATGATGACCATTGTTCTTTTTAGTTTCTGGCTTTTTTCTGTTTCGTATTTGTGTTTTAGATTATTGATATTACTTAAATATTTAATAATAAATACGCATTAATGCTTTAAAGTTAATTCCAATTTTAATATACAATAAAAATTCACAAAATATACAACTATTCTTATTACTTGAACCACATCCACATGTTTAAAACTTTGAACACGTCATCCAAGCTCCACAATTTGTGGGTTGAGGACTTTACTCCGGATCGAGATGCAAATAAACCACAGATTTACTTATTTAATTTGCCCACGCCGGGATATGAACCAGCGCACTTTTCTTTGGCCCGAAGCGAACAGTGTTCAATAGACACACTCATCACAATGTTCCGTTTTAATAAGGTGCTTTACCTTGTACTTGATTCCGTTTTGTCGCGAAATCGAGATTGATATGAAATTAATTCTCATATTCAAGATCTATAATTTAAAAAACACGAGTACCTACCTACTAAAAAATACGAAGGAGAAAAAAACGTATTAAGATGTTCTTACTAAACATTAAAATGATATCCCCCAAAAATTTGGATAATTTCTATAGGGTTGTGGATACTTTAAGTATCGCCCTGTTGAAAGACCACCATTCAGAATCGAAATGTTTCTTAAAATGGGTTTAGCCATATTTGGTGACCATATCTGAATAGCCAGGTACTTCCCAATCTTCTTCTTCCCCATCTCCTTTCCCTCCCCACTACATTCAGCCTCACAACATACCCTTTTTGGGGATGCTACTGGCTCCAGACGGTTAAGAGCAGTTGGGAATCTTTCGCGGTATTTAATTTTAAAAATATATAGCGTCTTTTCCATGAAATATCACCTCCAGAATTTTAATGGCTTAATTTTCATTTCCGATTATCAATAATGAGCCACGTGCATGCCTTTTTAATTGGCCTGGCGAAAATCTTGTAAAAGTTTTACTTTTTAAAAATAATAAATTAAAATGTGTTTCAGCTTGTGACGTCACTCCATAAAAAATACCTGATTTGTTATAGGTACGTACTTTTTAAAATAAAAATCAACGAAAAGTGTTTGTTTTTTTTATTTTATATAGCAACGCTAGGTCAGACTTTTGTGAATTTAAAACCAACATTGAAATTGACGATTTTCGTTAGCCCACGAAATTGTATACTAATCAATTTGATTAATTTATTTTTACGACACTCCTATGATAGTCGGTTAAATCCTTGGAAGTAACGATATAAGGAGGTATAGCTAATATTTTTACCCAACCTATACAAACTTGAGATAAATCACTTTCTCCGGGTTTTTACGTCGTATACCAATGAGAGAGAAAGAGACAAGAAAAGTCGTCACATAATATTTCAGCACTTCAAAGTATATAAGAATGTTCTCCGTCCGCGCTAACTTCACACCATCGAGTCGCATAAATTACGTCAACGGATTTTGAGGTTGTTTCATATATTTGTGTTGGTTAAAAAATACTTGCAGTGGTTATACAAATAAATCAAACATGATGGTGATATGTGCTATGCGTGAATGTTCAAATAAGACCAAACAAAGATTATAAAACATCATTTTTTTGAGGTACTTCAACAGTTTTAAATATTTTTGACCAAACTTGAGAATTTCAACATTTTTAATGATATAAAGACATAAAATCAACCAAAGAGCTTCCATCATTATTTAGGCAAACTTTTTGTTATTAGTGTTTGTGTGATATTTTGACTTTATGAATCATTTTAATGGTGTATTCATATTGTTTTGTTTAATATGTTAAAACATGTTTATTAAAAATGTCCGAATTCCATGTGGGCGGTAACTAAAAGGCTATCCAACAATCTTTAATATATCTTTGTCTCTTTATATCGAGTCAGTATAAGGTCAACAATCCTGACTACACTGTTTCCATGTCCTCCAAGGTTAAATTCTTGGAGTAACAATGTTTGGAGAGAGCTAATTTTTTTTACCCAACCTATACAAACTTGCGATAAATCACTTTCTCTGGGTTTTCACGTCGTACACCATGAGAGAGAAAGAGACAACAAAAAAACACACCACTTTGTATGCACTGTGAGGATGATCTTGGTCTCCCGCGTCTCCGGGGACTCCGCCCACATGTTTTGAAATGCGACTAAACTGGACACAACTAAACGGTTTTTTAGGTTAAATGCTATATATTTGTTGATAACAATACTGTGAAAAAGTGGTTATACGAATAAACAAAAACATGTCGACATGTGTCATGAATGGATGTATAAATACCCTAGCCTTAGTCCTAATGCCAATAGCCAGGACTAGGTCTCGGGTCATCCAAAAATCATCAAAAACTGATTACACTGCCTTGGATAGGTACCACTCGATGTACTCTAAGGTTTAACTCGATTTTAGTCAGATCTTTTGACAGTTCACTGACAGCTCAAGACCACGTGGACTTAAAAAAAGTCAGACGTCAATAAGGCGGGCAGTGGCTACTAATTTACTATAAGCTGATAGTAATAATACCGTAAGCCGTCTTCTGCCAGGTTCGATGGAAAAAATTGCTCATACATACAAAAGTTTGAAATTTTCTTCGGATTAGGGTCCTTCACGATGTACTCACTATGTTCCTTTTGACGTGTGTGTCGTGACTAAACCACGCGGCAGCGGTTTTTATCTGCTAGTCTTTGAATAGTACCCATATATAAATATAAAAAAGTTGAAATTTACTAAGTTTAAAAAAATCGCAGCAAAATCGCATGGAATGTATGTCGGGGCTAATTTCACATCGCTTTGATTTGAAAATCGAAATAAAAGCATTCAGCGCTATCGAAGGTCGCACAGATGTCAACAAACCGAGTATTGTTGCAAATTGGTTTCACATTATGCCCCGACAAAGGGGAGACGAACACAATGTAACGTACAACCTAACCTAACCTCACCTCGCCTAGTAATCAGCGGTTGCCTTGCAGTTTCAATCTATTTAGTTCTATGATTAAAGTGGACAATTGGTTTTATTGCGTCGTCGGTAATAATATGTTTGGATTTACTCGAATAACGGTTCATGGCATAATAAGCCCATTACAGCAAATTTGCATCGTTTTAAATTCAATCCAATATAAAAATAATTTTATTTTCGTAGAAAGAAATGTAAAAGAAAAGGTATTTAAAGAAATTAAAAATATAAAATTGTACGAGACCAGTTATTTTTTATTTTTTTTGACCGACCGGTTTCCCTTAGTCTGAGCATCATCGGTACAAATTTAACAAAAGTGTGCAGTTATATACTATACAGAGGGAGAACAAAATATTAAATAAAATAAAAATAATTTTTCTCATACATACAGAGGGAGAACAAAATATAAAATAAAATAACAAAACAATGAGAAAAATTATTATTATTTTATTTAATATTTTGTTTTCCCTCTGTATGTATTAGAAAAATTATTTATTTTATTTAATATTTTGTTCTCCCTTTGTATGTATATATAACCGCACACTTTTATTTATTTATTTTTTGTTTAGTTTAATTTTGTACCCTGATGATGCTTAGGCTAAGCGAAACCGGTAGGTAATAAAAATTAAAAACAATATCCGTGGTCTTGTACGAAGTTATTTTTTCATTTCTTTGAATCGGCGGGATACGGCGACCGTTCGATTTTCAACAGATGAAAATAGCACAGCGTTAAATATGACAGGAGTATACTTGGCTGTTATAAAAAAAACAAATGCTGACCGAGAATCAGTGGATACAAAGGCACGTTCAAATGTCAATAAATCAAAATAGCACTGAATGTCAATTTGAACCGGCGTTAAACATGAAAGGAGTATACTTGGCTGCTATAACAAAAATAATCAAATGCTGACCGAGAATCAGTGGATAACGGGGACCGTTCAAATGTCAACAAATCAAAATAACACTGAATACTGACTTGTGACGGCGTTAAATATGACAGGAGTATACTTGGCGGCTATAACAAAATAATCAAATGCTGACCGAGAATCAGTGGATAACGGGGACCGTTCAAATGTCAACAAATCAAAATACCACTGAATGCCGATTTTTGACGGCGTTAAATATGACAGGAGTATACTTGGCTGTTCTAACAAAAATAATCAAATGCTGACCGAGAATCAGTGGATAACGGGGACCGTTCGAATGTCAACAAATCAAAATACCACTGAATGCCGATTTTTGACGGCGTTAAATATGACAGGAGTATACTTGGCTGTTCTAACAAAAATAATCAAATGCTGACCGAGAATCAGTGGATAACGAGGACCGTTCAAATGTCAAAAAATCAAAATAGCACTGATTGCCTTAAATTAAATTTAACAGTTATTTGACATGGAAGAATTTACTGATACTATCAATGGCCTTATAAATATACTTAACGGTAAATATTTTTTAAAATTATCGGTGATTATTGAATGGTATCTGTAAAATTTTAGCTAAAATGCAGTTAGGACAGTTGCTGTAATCAGGTGACAAAATCAATTGAATTCAATAACCTAGCATATATTGAAAAAAATCCACATGAACAACTAGACAATACATTTTATATCTCTAAGAGCGAAAGCATTCAAAAGTGTTTAAAGTGTCGGTAGATATATGATAATATAATATATAGCATATGTGATGTACAAAAATTGTGGATTTCTCTAAACTATTATTTACAGTTTTCTTAGAATATATATATGTAGAGGTTTTGGAAAGATGTCATGTATTTGTCTAACATTTATAGCGGGAACATTTAGCTAAAACATTTAAACTACACATCGATAATTGTCATAAATAATATAATTCCAATTAGGCAATTAATTTGTTGATCAGTTTTATACCTGCGTGCAGTGCCGGATTTACCTGTAAACTGAAGAAACTATAGGCGTACCGCTGATAGCTCCATTGTTATCCCTTTTTCTCATAAACGATGCGTTTAACATTAAATACCGCACAAGAGCCAGTGAGACTATGTTGTGAGGCTGAAAGTAGTGGGGAGGGGAAGGAGATGGGGAAGATGAAGGTTGAGAAGTACCTAGCTATTCAGATCTGGTCACCAACGTTTCGATTCTGAATGGTGGTCTTTCACCGGGACGATACTTGGAGTATCTCCCACCCTGGAACGTGACGCAAATTAAATTTACATTAATTTATATGAATTAAATGTGTTATGACACATATTAATTTAATAAAAATTATTGGCGCACGCCGGGTTTGAACCCGCGACCTTTGGATTCGTGGTCGAGCGTCTTACCACTCGACCATGGAGGCCGTCTTGATGATTTTATAATAACAATCGTGATTTTAATTTGCATACATATCTGCTGTTATATATGGTTTTCTCATTGTTATATTAGGTTAGGTAATTAAGTGTAAAGAGCACTTGAGATGAACTATCGCAAAACTGCGCTATAAAAATTCACTGCTTTAACATGAAATATAATCTAATAATACAACTTTTGCCTTAGGCTGCTATGGAACTGGATTGTATACATATCTATTTGATTCCCTTGCGTTGATAACTCGTTTTGTTTTTTATTACATTAAATTTTAGCTGTTCCAAAACGGTATAATCTCAGCAATAACAATGTGGATATCCGGAAAGAATGCAAAGCTGGTGTAACCGTAAAGAATAGGATCAAGAAAGAGACGCTTAGATGGTTTGGGCATGAATATAGCGAATGAACGAAGAAAGGAGTGTGAAAAAGTCACGTGATGCGAACGTGAATGGAAAAAGAAGTCGGGGACGCCAGAGGAAGACATGGCAATCAGGCCACGTGAAGAGTCAGAATAACAGAAGAGTTTGTATGAGACGATGTATGAATGTGAACTTTTTTTTTTCATTTCCTAGATTCTTGCCACCTCTGGTCTGGAGCCCCTAAATACCTGAAAAAAACCCTTGACTCTGTGCAGAAACGGGCGGCCCGTTTGATAGATTCTCCTATCTTAACAAACGGATTGCAAACTTTGGAGCACAGACGTCAGGTGGGAATGCTGTCCTTGTTCTACAGGTATTTCAATGGAAGATGCTCCGAGGAACTTGCGTCATTGATCCCTTCGGCACCGGTGCATATTCGGAAAACTCGCCAAACGCACGCCCAACATTTGTACACGGTTGACATTCAATACACGAGAACGGGTCGCTTTTACGACTCGTTCTTATGTTCAACAGCTCGGCTATGGAACGATTTGCCGGCCTCTGTGTTTCCTCCCTCCTTCAACATGGGCCTCTTCAAGACCCAAGTTCACTCCTTCCTTTCCTCAAAAAAACCCTCCACACAGCATCCCCAAAGATGACATAGGCCCTGAGGGAAATTGTTTTCCTCAAGGCCTCCTGTGTGAAGTTATTGTAAAAATAAAAAAAAAAATCTTTTTATCATTAAGTGATGAATCATTTAAAGTTACTGACTCTAACTCTTGTTCTTGTAACAATAGAACGGCGCTATGCGCCTTACTTCGTTACCTCATGTGGATAAATAAATGCATTTACGAGACTATTGAATTTAAATTCACGAGTTTACGTAGGGAAAAAAATTGTTTGTAAAAACCCTACAAAAATTACATGATATTACCGGATCATCAGGGCTTCCTCTCCTTCTCGACACAGCACTATGGCATATATACATAAGTCTGTATGTGTTGAGTGGAGATCGAGAAGGTGTTCGGCTATAGCCTATGTTTAGGAATTCCACCGCATTCGCCATAGTAATAGGGAAAACCATAGAAAACCCTTTACAGGTGGAAGCGGCCACATGTCCAACATGAACACATTATGGCCTTCAGTGACGTCACATGTGACGCCCTGCGTTGTGAGGTGTGGGTGTGTGTCTGTTTTTATGTAAATAAATAATTATGGGAAAATATTAATAGACATACATATACATATTTATAGGACAGGAGTGGATAGGTAGTGGGAAATACCTATTACCTATTACGTATACTCGTCCATGTCTGGAATATGCCAAACTGAATTTAAATCTAACAAAATGTGTTTTGGCATCCTGTGTTTGTATCGAAATTTGAAGTCGCAAAGTGATTCGTATTGACCGATTGATTTGATGAGTGGATTCTTGTTGTGTTTGAGTGAACTTATGAACGTGAACGAAGCAAGGAGTGTGTGCCAAGACGGAGTTGTATAGCGGTCCGTCCTCTCTGCCTACCCCTGCGGGGAAACGGCGCGATGGTTAGTTAGTTACAATGATAGTGGCATCTAACAGTTAATCTCAAATTGTTTTCAGAGGGCAATCTTTCAGCCTGACATTATGTTTTCATTTTTTAATGTTCTGAGACTGAAAAACTGAGGGAGAAGGAGAGAAGGGGAATATGAAGGCAGAGAATTACCTGGCTATCCAGATCTGATTAGTAAATATGGCTGAAGCAATTACAAGCAGCTTTAAAATTCTGAATTGTAATCTCCCACCGGGGCAATACTAAAAGAATCTTCAAAAAATAATTTATATCTTTTAAACTATCATCAGATATAATTGTTTAACAATGTTTCTAATCATTTTTATAACTTCCATAGGTAGGGAAATCCGGCACCGCTAGTGTGGTACGACAATTTTTTACACATAATTATGTTTCGATGTTACCGTGAGTACATTGTGTGCAAATTTTAATCATGTGGGTGTTAATAATATTCTTTTATCGATTATTTCGATCCCCACAAATATTAAAACAACATGAATGTAAATGGGATCGATCGATAAAAAAATATTTTCAATTTACAAATGTTTGGATAGAATCATCGTTGGCCGTTATTTCCAATCTCTCCCTAGCGGCGGCTAAGTTGAATAATAAAAAAAACGACATCTAAAGTGAATATCAGACATTTAGCTTTATTCAACATTTTTTCACAGCGTTTTGGCTTAGCAAAATGGCCCCGTGTAATAAACAGCAAAATAGCATCAAAGTAACATCAAACTGTCAAACTTTTTCGTCGCTTAGCCGATGCTAATCCTGACAAATGGATCGCCTTACTTAGGTATACCAGTTGAAATTACGCTAGGTTGCATTGGAAACTAGTCCAAAGGCATAATTTTTTGGATAGCGTCCTCCCAGATGATATTTCACAAAGATAGTGCTATATATATTAGCCAAGTATTAACTTTGAACGAGTCAGGGCCAGAAACATTTAACGGTCGCTAAGTTTGATTGGAAAAAACGGTTGCGTACGTGATAATATAATTAGAAAAGGACAGTTGATATTTTCACAAAACTGACAAATACGAGAAAACATATGGCTAAATCATAGACAAATAATAGAAGAATCTGAAACTTAAAAAAAAGGGTAACAATTTTTTTTAAATATGTGTGTCAATGTGAATTATTAGCATAATTCTAAGTCCTATCTATTTAAGTATTGAAAGGGAGCAATAAACATAAACATAAAGGTATATCTACAATGGCCGAGTGTTCAGACATATGTTGTTGGGAATTCTACGAAGGCGGTGCTTTGTCTATGGACATTACCATAACTTCATTCCCATTCTTAAACTTACAAATAATATCTAACAGGTGCATGTTGAAAGGTTTATCTATAAGAGTTATCGTCTATATGTACATCTAGTTTGTCGGTGTCTCTACCACATTATCGGTATTCATATTTTCACAGGTTATTTTCAGAGTAATTCAAATATTGACAGGGAGAGTGTATTCGTTTAAAATTGCCGATTAGGTGATGTTTGTGATTTTTAAATGAACATCTGTAGTGTGGGTAAGTAAGAACCGATTGCTAGGAGCAAACGTAATTTTTAAAACCGTGAAGATGTTGAATGATTTTTTTTATAGGGCAATACTTTTCCACCATCTTAATTTCGTGAGTATTATTTTTATGATTTCGTAGTATTCTCTATGAATTCGATAATTTTAATATCAGTCTAACGCAACAAGATAGATGGGAACGTATAATGTTTCAAACGATTGTCAAAATCATCAATATGAACAGAAAATCTGTACTCCGAAGCATTAAAAACTCTTAAATTGAATGAAATTTGGACAGCTTATTCTTTCCAGAATTAAATATGTCGACTTAGCTTTGTTAAGCTCGCAATTTCATTTCCATCATGAGCTACGGAGCCTTTAAATATAAATTTAACTGTAAAAAAAACAAGGCAAGACGTTATATTTTTTGTTTGATATTTTCAATCAATCAATAAAAAAATAATTCTAGTTCCGTAGGGTACCCTCTATGGAATCAGAATTAGCGCTTTTTCCAAATAATCTAGAGACAAGCTGGAATATTTTGATTTACAACACAAAAATAAATTTTAAGTTATTGTAACTTAAAAATATAGCCGAGTAATAAAACAAAAAAATACTATTATTTTTAACGCCAAATGCGATAACAAACGGGTGCCTGATGAATTCAATACGCTTGCAACAAAATGCAGTTAGTAGGTGCAGTGGAATGCATTTGATGCATTTACTGATGGCGAAAATGGTCATTACAGATAGTACTAACATAGTAAGATTGATTGATCGTTATTTCTTCCTGTACAGATTGACATACTTATCTGTGCAGTTGGGGCGTTGCTACTGTACACATTGTGGTCACAAACAAATGTTTGTGGGTTAAAAAATAAGTTTGCTCATTTGTTAGTTATTCTCTTGGCCACATGCAGAAAGTTTTTTCTACTAACATTGTACAGCTTGACATGGTTAAATTTGCAGGCGGCCAATAGTGGAACTAAAGACGCCGCGTTTTTTGTTATTCAGTTGTAAAAATATTTTCAGTTGAGTTTCTTTAAATTTTTTTGTTTTTATATCACAAATGCAAAAACACGGACTTTGAAAGCCTATCAAACGCCTCGATAATTCTAGTATTAGGACGAGTTGCCGCCTGTTGGAGTTGCATTGTCAGCTTTGCAGTAAATAATTAGTTATTACCCATAAGAACAGTATTTTGTATTCAATTCATTCAAGATTGGTTACTGCATTTTAATAAACTTTAATATTTTTACTGATTCATGTATTTTAATTTGAAAGTATAATTAAAAAATATATATAATTTCAACTTGCATATCTAAACAATAATTATTAAATTAGAATTATTATTTTTATATTGATTATTGAAATAATATCAATAATTTTCAACGTAAATATGAAACTGCAAATAAAACGGTTATTTTTTACATTTACAAAGATGAAAAAAAATATATTAATAATTTTTCAATAAAGTATGAGATCGATTAAAAATGCCAGTTTCTTGTAAGGTCTCTGTAGCTCGATTGGCAGAAGCGTTATTCCCGGATAGATTAGAGGTTCCTAGTTCGAGTCTCGGTCGCGACCGTTATTTTTTCTGTTTCATATTTACGTTGAAGATTATTGATATTATTTCAATAATTAATTGGTTCGAACAAAGCCCAAGTATTCACAATATCCACAGTAGCAATGCCATCAACTGCAGAGTTAAGTGTGTCGATCTTTAGTAAGCATTTATGATTTCAAATTTCCATGTTTGTATTGTTCAAGATTCTCTATAGAATATTTAAATTTGAATAGTCATTGTATTTTCTATGGAATTGGAAAGTTTACATGGCAACTATTTTGTATAAAGATTGTCAAAATTTGAATTAGGGTTATATTTTCTATGGAATTCACCTGTGAAAAGATAAATATGAACATAAAAGATTATGTGGAAGATCGCAGAAAATTTTGTGATGAGGATAGGAAATTCTACGTAACTAACGTGTTTGAGTTTGCCAATTTAAAAAAATACCCCTCACAAAGATACACCATTCGTTTTTCAAATAATAAACACAATTTATTTCAATGAAAAAGTGTTGCTATTAAGGTTGGCCTGTTTTAACCGCCATTTTGAGTTTTTCACATGTTATTGGTGCCTGTAAAACTCAGATTCTCGGCCCTTTTCAGCGTTTAATCAAAAAAATATCAGCCGGCAGGCATAACAGCATGAAAATTATGCTTGACGGCTGATAATAATTTCATCAAATGCTTAAATGCGCCGAGATTCGGCGTATAACGGAGATTATTCAAATGTCAAAAATTGAAAATGACGCTGATCGTCGAATTGATCATCAATCAAATGTGACAGAGGTTGAAACATCCCAACCTAAGAACATATTTTAACGTTTCGGGTAGGTACTTAAAATTTTTTTAAAAGGGTATTTTTTTTTTTAATTGGCAAAGACACTAGAACACCAATCGTAACTAATCTAGATTTGTAGATATTCTGATAGTATTATCGTTTGAGTGATTTCTGCTATAATATTTATAATATATAATATATTGTATTTTCTAGACAAAAAACATCATCGGCTTAGCAGGCGTTACATGCTGGGAGAACCGCTCCTAAACACTTCTATAGCGGATACAACTTGTGGCGTTTCTAAATACTTATTTTAATATAACTTTAACAATGGCTTTGGAATTGTTGTATTGTATACCAGCATTATTTATCAAAATATTTTATTTTTTCAATGAGGTATTGTTTGGTAGCTATTAATTTTTCAATATGGGAAAATTATCAAAAATTTAAATCGAACTAGCATACAAACACTAAACAGCGTTAAAAAAAATATGGTAATAGAGTGGCATCTTTAGATTTAACTTATGTGGTAGAAAATAAAAATTTGAATAAGTTATCATACTTAGGTTGGGTTGTTTCAAACATTCGTCTTTTCATTTGACATTGTCACAATTGAATGAATAGCGCCATTTTGTTTTTTTTTGACATTTGAGTGATCCCCGTTGAACGCCCATTGTCTGTCTGTTACAGCTTTTGAAAAGCATAACGGTCATGTTATTATGCTCGTCAACTGAACGCAATTTGTTCAAAAGCTGAAGCAGACAGACGATCGGCGCTCAACGGGGATCCTTTAAATGTAAAAATAAAAAAAAACAAAATGGCGCTAATCATTCAATTGTGACAGTGTCAAATTTGGCGAAAGTTTGAAACAACCCGCACTAAATGTTTTTTGGGATAGTTTTTTTTTGTTTGTAAAAATATATTTTTGAAAAATGAATATTTTATTGATAATTTTAAATGATCAAAATCTTTTAAAAAATCTATCAATTAATGCATTAGTTTTATTGATATCTGTAACACAATGAAAAGATATATTGATGCTCTGATTAATTGAAATACAGTCGGAGAAGTCAGAACCTTTCTGTAAACCGTGATTCCAAGAATGGGTTTTGAAACAATGGCTGAGCAAAAATTGTCAAGCCAATAAGTTCACATTTGAGGTGATATTTCACAAGAATTATAATTATTGAGGTTAGTAAACCACTAAAATAAGCTTATGCTTTACAATTCCATTTTCGAATAGACAAAAGGTATTATTTGGAAATGCCACAAGATGTCGCCGGTGTACACTGAAAGAGTTATCTATGAACAGAACAGAACACAACGGGAAACGGTTAGGATTAGCACTAAGGTTCCACTATCGCACACAGTATGTACCTCGTCCCTTGCCGTCTCGTCCGAGTCTCCCGAGAGACCCTGGCTCTTCAGAATGGAGTATATCTTCACGTACGGCGCCTTCAACAACTGCCCGGTCACCAAATACAATATAACATGTTCATTTCGGAAACCACATCACATATCACATCGACAATATGACTGACACTTGTTGGGGTGGGTGATGATGCTGATGATGAATGATGCTGGATGCTTGATCTCCATGGTGAATGATACAAATTGTCGATAATTCAAACGATTATGTTGTCTAGTCTCTCTCGTTACATAAAACAAGACGTTTTCTTTGACATTTCATTTTGGATGATTTCTTCTAAATCATAAGATTATAATATCAACGATTCTTCAGGTAATTAAACTATTGCATCTGATTACCACAGACCATGTCTATGTTTATTTGTCAATTATTCAAATGATAATTGCAGATAGTTATCAGTCAGAGATTTAAATGCGTTTGGTAAGTTTATAAATTACACAAAAAAATTCCAATGATATTTTTAGCGATTCAGTGATTATGAGTTATGCATGTAACTCACTCTTGACGGAATATTTTCCAATTATGATTTATTTAAGAGTTTAAGTGGTTATGATACGAACTCACTCTTGATAGAACATTTTCAACTGTTTAATCAGACATTTAAATGAGTATCACAGCAACTCATTTTCCATAGAACATTTCCGATGATCTCTTCAGCAATTCCATTAAATATGACAGTAACTCAATCTTGACATAATATTTCAAACGATTTATTGAGTATTTCATGATTATGACTTTATAGAACATTTCCAATGAATTTTTCAGCAATTCCAATCATATTTGGAGCATTTCCAAAGATCTTTTCAGCAATTCAATTGGTTTTGATAGCAACTCATTCTCGATTATGCAATTCAATTGATTATGACAACGACTCGTCCTTGATAGAACATTTCAAATGATTCATTCATCAATTTAAACGATTATAACACGCTTTCATTTTCGTTTGTGGAACTCCAAAGATTTATTTAGCATTTCATATATTTATGGCAGCAATTCATTGATTTAGCAATTCAAATGACAATTACTTATTCTCAATAGAATATTCCGATGAGTCTTTATCAGTTCAAATAATGATAACAATACATTTCTGGCAATGTCTGTTTTGAATCGTTCCTTCCGAACACTCACGAGGATGAGTTCTGATGACGATGAAGATGGTGATTGAATGGGTGACTGGAATGGGGATGTGAACACATGCTCTTAAGTTTGAGGGAGATGCAATGTTGTTAAAATAATAATGAAAAATTTACAGTAAAAGTCATGACTGAATTAATATACATTTTGATTAAACAACGGAGGTTATTGTAACATAAATACCTATAATGTCGTACGAGTATCAGTGTTTTTAACAAGTCATGTTAAAATGTTAACATAATGTGGGAAATGATAAAGAAAACTAACTGTAGTGATTATTGTTTTCCTTAAGTTTATGGAATTATCCAATACAATTAATTTGACCCGTCCAATTATAAAATATGACAAGATAGTTTAATCATTATCGTGGTTCTTCAACATGAATATATATTCTTTTAGACAAAACAAATCTAGCAATAAGAATTCTAATCACTGGTGCACATAATTAATATCAATGAAGATTTATTGCATGTCGAAAAGGTGGCGAAGATAAATAAAAAACAATTTTCTATTTTTATAACTGATTCATGGTGAAATTCCGTTGTAATATTATGATTAAATAATAACATGCTGTTTATCCAACTAGACAACGGACAACGTACAAAGTTCAAAATTTTTCCCATAACCTAAAATCTTTAAATGAAAACAAGAAAATAAATATTCTTGAGGTGGGCGTAATAAAATCAAACGCTCAGATATGGGCGGTGTCAAAATGAGTGTCAGAAAAAGTTGAAACAAAAAATGCATAAAAGTTTATGAATATGTAATGTACTTGTTTGTTTAGTGTAGATTCAATCGGCAAGTACAATAAATGACGACCAAAACATGATGACATTCGAACCAGTCTAAATATGGTAATGACTATTTCGATGGAATGTTTTATGAGTGCTGAATATTTGCCATTTTGCTTCACCTCACTCAAATCAACAAAGACAGAAGAAACGCATTTGTTAATTTTAGCGATGGCATATTGACATGAATAAACTGGTTCGACTACATGTTGATGTTATACAATATAAAAATAACACAATAATATATTATAATACCCTAATATTTAAAAAATATAATTAATAAGGAAAATTAAATTCCTTATTAAAAATATTTGCCATTTAATTATCAATAAATTATGGAACCTGGATAAATTAATTCAGCAGAAACAGGGAAACATAAAGTTTTGTCAAACTGTTAAAAGATTAAAATAGACAGAGTCCTGTAATAAAATCCAGCGATAGAATTATTATTTAGTTGTTATTATTCAATTGTATAAATATTTTGGTTACATACCTCCCAGGATTCTCTGGTCAGGTCTCCCATATCCTGACTATCAGAACGTTCACCCTGAAAAAAATAAATTGTCAGTCAAGAACAGTGAACGTTTTAACATTAGTAAATGTAAAATGGAAAATCAATTTTGCTGTGCTTTTGGAGTGAACTTCTTTTCTCACTCGAAAATTGAAAAAAATCCAATATTTAAAAGTAAAACTGACGGCCATGTTGGATTATTTAGCTTGAATTCAGTCATGACCTTTGCGATTTTATCAAATGAATGCATTGAATAGAGTCATAGAATCATAGAGAAGTATCGGAATTCATATCACTAATGCAAACTGATTTAATATTCAAGTGTAATGAGTACCTTATCGCCGGGCGTGGTGACCTCATCGTCCCAGAGTTCCGTGTCGCTGTCCACCAGAGTATAGCCTCGCTGCGTCACATCTCCCAGCTCCCGTTACAACTCGGGCACCCAGTGGTTCAGGAACTTGTACAGGTCGTCCACCCTGAAGAAAAAAACCATACAACATATAGTAACCATTACAGAATGTAACCATTTTACACTGATATCATTACATATTGAGATCATTGGACAATGAAAACAGCGGAGGGCCTATAGAAGTCTGCGTGTATGTTACCTGTTGCGGGGCACGCTGAACCAGTACTCGGGGCGCATACGCTTGCGGCCGTAGCTCATGAGAGGGGTGGAGCGCGGCACGGCGCCGTTGGTCGGGCGGCCCATGCGCAGGCGCAGGTACAGCGGAGGATCGTCGCAAGAGCGGGCTGGGCGCGGGATCAGCTCTGCAAATAGAGATTCATTTATCAAGGACGTGTTACCTTTACATGCAATAGATGTAGGATTGCGAATCAATTGACTGCAAGGCTAGGGAACATAGGTGGCTGGACGATATGGAAGCCAATACTGCTAATAACTTTGGGCGTAAGGAACTGTGGGGAGATAGAAAGAGGCTAGCAGGGGTGCGGGCATTTCCTAGAGGCCACTAGGACTTCCTAAGGGTTGTAGCGTGGAGGCTTCTCATCAACATTATAATTTTCTTCCGCTTTTCTTAGTCGAATTGGGGTCTTCTGTATCTTGCGCAGAAGTTGCTCTACTGAAATTATAGGCACACGTCCAACCACCTCATCTGCAACATTTCTATAAAGAGTAGCATGGGTTTGAAGGTATCTACTCTATCCAATGATGCATTATTCAATAATGGTAATAGTTTTCACTTACTATCAAACGAGGCGAAGAGTTCTGGCATGTCATCAACGGAGACCATGCTGCGATAGTCCAGTCGGGGGGGGGCGATGGTGGACTTCTTCACACTCTCCGACTTGCCAAAACCTCCATAAGAACTCCGCCTGTTCACAGATTCATTAGTATGGGCTCGATCAATGGCTTTATGCAAGAAAGGAATGGAAACTTAAACAACATAACTATTAGAAACAGAATTTACCTTCATCAATTATTAAAAATGCAATAATTTTGATTTATTGTGAATATTTAATTCCAATGGAAATATTCTTGTCATTATGCTGCAGAAAACAACAACTGTAAAATAAGTTTTTTAACAGTGTCTAACTAAGCAGCTTTTAGTCAATTAGAACTGTCAAATGTCACTGCCGATTGCGGGCGTGCTAGCAAAAGTCGACTAATCACTGATAGTATTGATAAAAACCTTTAATGCGTCAATTTTGACCACTTTAAGACGGTTGTGCTAAACTTCCAGACTGAAAATTTTCCAACATATACTTAATGCACAGCGAAAAAGTAGGTCAATCTTAACCATAAAGCAGAAGGTCTGCATGCTAACGCAGCCAAAACTCGCAAACGGTGAGTTCCGGCATCAAAAATTTTGCACAGCTCTTCTGTCGGAAATTGTTAGTAAAACACGCAAATATTTTTAGCTTGCATCATCATTTCCATCACGAGCTATTGAGCTTTGAAATACTCATTTAAATGCCCAAAAATAGGATAAGATACCGCATTGTTTGTTCCACATTTTTCAATTGTTAAATAAGGGTGTTGGAATTTTGAATTTTAGACAGGAATCAAACACAAAACTTTCAAGTTCAAAGTAAAGGGCAGTTGTCCAATAAAGTTGATTAAGTCACTTAAGAGGGTAAAACGCCACAGTAAAATTATTAGATTCAATGGCTTCTACTACAGTAAACATTTAGCAAAATGATAAAAAAAAAAAACATAAATCAAACACATGACGATAACGGCTACAAAAATTTCGATACTATGATATATAAACTGCAAAAATTTGAACAGTTGTGATATGAGTGAAATTTTATATTTTTTGCAACTAAAATAACGAAACATCAAAAATGCAGAATTGAAATGAATACGTTTCCATTTCGAGTCATTCGATGCACATGTCCAGTGAATGTTATGGTTTTTTCATGCTGACGGATTACGACACAATGATTTTTGCGATATTTTTACGGTTAGGTGCTGTGAAAATGTAGAATGACATGTTTGACGAATGCTATTATCGATTTGATTTAGTTTTAAAGGAAATTTTAAAGAATATGTAGAAGGCACGTTTAAACAAAATAAGGTGATGAAAAATTATTTAAATGATTCATTGTTTGATATAAACATAATTACATTTATGTTAATTGTGAGATATTTTATTTTATTTTTAATTATGGATATTTCCATTCTAATATCTAATTATTTGACAGCTTCTTGAGATACATGGCTTGTTCTCGTCTGTCTGTTGATAAAGAAATATCCATGAGTGGGTTGAAAAATAAACAATAATATTGATTAATTGAGTATAAAATAATGAATTAGAACATCTTTCAGTTGGAAAAAATCGACACTTTCGTCAATCAAAACCGACTGAATGTTAGGTTAATTAAAAATTAACCTTTACATGCTGAGCAAAAAATGGATCCAGCCACGTTTGTGACACTGATATTAGCCAAATTTTAACGTAGCTGTCATCAAGTATGATTGTAAAATAATAAATGAAGATGAATTTTCCGACTGCTCCGAACAGAACCAAACCATCTCATTTAGACAAGGTTTAATTTGAGTTACTGATCTGTCAAACCGATAAATATTACATTTGGCAAGTTGAAACAAAAACAAAAATGACTCGAGGTGATATATAGTTCGATTTGAAGCAGTCCATGGTGAAATATAGGTGCAGCTGTCACATGACACCGGCAAGCACAACAATAGACAATAATAGACACTAGTAGACAATAGTAGACAATAGAAGACAACAGAAGAGTATGTACAAACAGCAACAGGGAAGTTTTAACAGAGGGTTTCACGAGAACTAATCAATAATTCAACATTGGAATTATGCCTGTTTTGGACTCATTGCCTTTAAATAATGTAAAAAATAAATAAATTATAAATTCATTTTTTTAATATTAACCCTGCGGAAAGCCACCATTGTAAGATAGCTTTCCGTGTCTGGTAGCTATGCCTGAATATTGATGATTGCCGACTACAAGAACAAAAGAATTATAAGTTTAACTTTAAAATAAGAATATTTTTATCAACTGATGCCAATGCCAAAATGGTGGCCATTTAAGTATGCAGTTTACATATGGAGGGAAAAAATGATACCTCGTATGTGACATATATATATCAAATTTAAATGTTGCCATTGCAAGCTCGAAATTACTTGTAGTTTGCTTTAAATGACTTATATTTTCTTAGTAAACTCTTCAACTTGTGATAAGTCGCAAATACTACGCTTTTACTTTGCTTCCAAACTATTTTATAATTTATTGGTGTTTGATTATGTATTTTGCATATTTTAATTAGACCAATTAAAACCGATCAGCTAATATGTAGACAAATGTGAGTTTTTTTCATCTTACTGTAAACTTATTAATTTGATCACTTACGAGTTATTATTTCTGAACTTAGAAATCAGAGCAAATTTGTTTTTTAACTTAAACTATCATATTCTAATTCCTTTTGAATTCCCAAGATTTCTATATCATTCCCTAAATAAAAGACTAATGGATCTTGACCATTGAGAAACATAAAAATAAAAAGAGTCGAAACAAACGCAATCCAACGTGAAAAATTGCACTAACAAAGACAAATAGACACCAATAATTATGCAAATGCATTATGAATGTATATTATTATTTTCGTCTGGACGTACCCATATGGGAACATACTGTCATGGGGACCTTCTTCCGACGGGGTTTTGCTCAAAAACAATCCTGTACCAAGTTCCACTAAGTTCATCGGAGAACTGACCATTTGCATTCGCATTTAACACCATTAAAAATAAAAAATGTTAATGGTTGAACAATATTGAAACAGTATTTCAAATTCAGAATGTTAACGGATGAAAACCAAAGCATTGAACAACATCGGCACAATTCAAAAATATTTCAAATTCAGAATGTTGATGTTTGAAATACAAAACATTGAATGACACCGACAATTAAAAAATGAATTTGAATTTGGTATGCATATGGTCGAAGAACAATTGGCAGGGGATTGTTGAAATTATGTTTTATGGCGGCGTGGATTTAGCATCCAATTTTGATGTTTTTTTTGTGTTATTTATAAATCCAATCCATGGTTAGGTAAGCGTAAAAAAGAAAATAAATCGAAAATTGAATAAATCATTGCACAATCCGTTGTTATACACATTATAAATTCAAGATGGGTTAGAAATTTGACATATTTTTGTATTTTTTTAATTATTATTATCATCATATGCATGAACAGCCATGATATATGAAATGTGAGGATGTTTTGAAATGTGAGACATGTAGTGACACAACATTATGTCAAGTATTTGGTAATATCCTTTGTAAAGTGGTTAGTTTTCTATATTATGGCCCGATTTTTAATCATCAGCTAAAACCTATGTAAGACCGGTTTATTTTCAAGGTATTGTAAGGAACAATCCCACATTGTCGCTTCATCTAAGATTAAATTAGTTCCCAAGATTAACACCAGAGGCTAGTCATGTTTGTCAACTGCTGTTGAAACTGTCATGATAAATTCAAACAATGCAGTTTTTCTGATAATATCACTTAGTTATTTGTAGCGCCTAACATTTTAACTCCATTATGTGTGTAATATTTCAGTTATTATCTGAAAAATATATTTGTGAAGCAAAAAAAATCAAAGCCTTTACAAAATTTAGTTTCGAATTTGAGGTTAAAATATCCAAACAAACTAAATTATGTTTTTTTATTCAAAAGGTGTGGAAAATAACTAATAGGTTTAAGAGCTATTTTCGTTGTTGTTTTCGGCTATAGAAGAATTTAATCTTTCATGGTTTGAGAGCCAACATTGGCAATTATTTGTGATAAATCTATTGACAAAAATAGACGTTTGAGATAAACATCTTATAGACAAGCTCAGCTTATCACATCCATAGTTAAGAGAGGTTAATCGTATTCACAGTTAAACTAAGCTTATCATACATATCTATAGTTAAGCTAAGCTTATCATATCCATAGTTTAGCTAAACTTTGGAAAGTTGATAAAAAACCGGGCCTCATAACATATATGTTATAGCGAACATGCTGTGATTATTCGTTTTGAAGTATGGGGTTGTTGATTTTAATTCTGTATGGTGCTACCAGTATTTATTACAGCATGTTGTATTTGAAATTATTTTGCCAACTAATCGTGCATAAAACCAAAAATATTTTCGCTCTTGGTTTTTTGGGATTATTGTACAAATATATTTATGTTTACATATATAAGTTTAAAGCTTTGATTGTGTAGCTAAGTTTTATGTATGTGAGTTATTTTTTGATTGAACCATTTTAAATGCATAATTTTCACCATCAGGACAGTCATATTTCATAAATCGATGGTTTAAAGCACAGATATTGTATGTCCAATTTTTCAGTACTAGACTAGAAGGAGAATCCATATTTGTATGTATTCGAATATGGCATCTCTAAATTATACTATTCCAAGAATATTTATATGTTTCAATACGTTAAAATCAATTTTTCCAAGAGAATCAAATTGTGAACTTAACGGTTATCTCAAAATAATGGTTTATGAAGATACAATATTTATGTTCCAAGCCATTGATATATTAATAATTGGTAAATTAATCTAAAAATAATTTTGTTTCATTGACAGGGTGCTCTGCCCTTTCAGAGCATTGTGTCTTTGACCTAGCCAAGCGGAGAGGCAAAAAAAATATTACCAGCCACCTCGCCTGCTCTACGGACCCTCAAATATCCTAGAATACAACCTTCAATGGTCAGTAATTGGTTTTGGGACGTAAAAATTCAGTCTGCCCATAACCATTTGTAAAAAGTGATAATTAGTTAATATATATACTCGTATATATATATATTTTTTTAATATGATTCCTGACAGTCAGAGTCATCGGGACTACGGAATCCCCTATTTGAGGGATTTTGTGAGGCTAAAAAAAGTGAAGAGAGAAAATAGACGGGTAAAGGAGATTTTGAGAAGTACCTGGCGATTCAGACCTGGTTACTAAACATGATTAAAGCTATTTATAGCAGCATCACCCTGGTGAGAGACCACAATTCAGTATCAAAATTTTGCTTGATTAAAATATTTAATAAACATATTTAAATAGCCAGTCACTTTTCAAATTTACCCTTCGCCAGCTCCTTCTCCTCCCCCACTTTTTTCCATTTAACAAAATTTCTCAATTACTGGTTTCATAGTTTCACTGGCTCCGGGCAGTGTGACTATTGTGTGAATCACAATATTTAAAAAAACTTCACAACCTTTATCTTTTTCTTCTCAAAATCTTCCCCTACTTTGTTTCATTTCACGACATTCCCCAATTTGGGTTGCAATTGTTTTGTGGTAAGTAAAAAATTACCGTTTTACGACATTCCATCAAATTTAAAACTAACAAACTGTTGATTATATAAGCAGCATCGCTAAGCTAAGTACACAAGTTTACGGTACCTGTTGAAGACCTTGCTGAAGACACTGCCCGAGTTGTGGCTGTCAGCAGAAGTGGGCAACGAGTCTCCCTGGGAGCCCCCAGAGCTATTGCCCCCGCTGCTGTCTCCGGCCAGCCCTTCCATCCAGGACAGAGGGTACGAGAGACGCTTTAGCATCTGGAATAGGATGTATTGTCATTATTAAAAGATGCAAATGAACAGTAGAGTTATATGCAGGTTAACAAAGCTTCTAAAAACAAAGATTCGTTATAATTAACTAAACGGCTCCATCAAGACAATGCCCAGGTTCACACAGCATTTCAGCAATGACCGAAATCCATAAAATAAGCATCCGTTTGCTGCTTCATTCACATTTATTACCAAATTTAGCAAGCTTAATTAAGAAATATTAAATAAAAAATCGTCATTTAGAATAAATTACCATCAACGTAACCCAATCTGACATCAGCTGTTGTAGACATGGTGGTAAACTTAATACACATACCAAAATAACGCATGTAATATGTAACCGTGTTAATACTTCAATTTCACGAAAATTTGGTTAGGTTAGCAGAAAAATTCTGTGTGCACAAGGAAGTACAGAGTGAGTCAAAAGAATCAAGTTTAGAGTTAAGTATGCAGAATTGTTCCTTAGATACATATCTAGCAAGGAAAAATGAGATGTGTCAGATAAAAAAAAGTGCTACTATTTTTTGACAAAGGACATGAATGTGACATATGACATGATTACATACAACAAACGAAATTCCCAAATTTTGTTTTGGCTCTTCTGAACATCTGCGTTTGTTGAATCATTTCGTTCTTCCTTGCACATACAGAATTTTCCTGCTAACCTCCAACTAAGTTTTATGATGATTTAACGTTTTTATTTGAAAAACTTCTACTGCCATCATAATAAGCGGAAGATGTTGCTTGTGCAATGATGGAGGACCTAGCTAGTAGAGGAATTAAACTCACGACGCCCGGGTGGGAACCCGACGCATTTGTCCACTCAGCTACCAACCGCAATTAAGAAAAAACTTTCTGCTGTTTCACTTTTTTTCAAACTAATAAATAAAAAGAACACGCTGTAAAAACTTTTCGATTATTCGAAACACAATACAAATGCATTCACTTGTTGCCCATATTTCGCTAAGCAAGTCTGGCTGTTTTTCAGCGACCTGTCGCAAGTGTATACATATGCACCGATACACACAATCACAATCACTAATTATGTATTATTTGGGTCAACGCCAATTGTACGACCTGTAACACAATACTTTTTTAAGATCATAAAACCATATGGCACCTTGTTTTTCTTATCGGGCGTGGTCGGTATAACAGGCGTGGTGGTGTCCAGCGAGAAGGAGACGGCGTGTTTCCGAACTCGCTCGTCCGAATGCCCCGGGGGCGCCGATAGCGGGGGCTCCACCGAGCTCACGATGGACACCGGAGGCACCCAGTCCTGCGACAAAACGATGTCCGCATCACTATACACCTGCAAACGGAGAGATACAAATCAACAAGTTGGTCATTTAAGATATAAAGCAAATCATTTTTATGTTAACACTCCCATTCCAAACGTAGCCCCGAATGAGAGTTTTGTGCGATATCTTAGATAAAGATTACTGAAATATATATATATTTCTCTTTAAGTATTACCAAAAACAAATTACATAAGATTATTTCATGAAAATACTTTAATAAGCAAGATCAAATGGGGTAACTACGTCACCCTTCTTCGGATTGTACATTCGATTTTTACTTTCAGGTGAGGAAAGGTTAAAACGCCTTTTTTTATTAGTAACTTAATGAGTGTTTCAAACTCCATCGGAGCCCGGCTGGCCAACTCCATTCACAGCCTGTCTCTTTGCCCAGCAACAGTGTTAAATAATAATAGACATATGACAGCTATATTTTAACCGTGAAAGTTGTTTTTTTTTTAAATTATTACATGAAAAAGAGAGCATTTGAAATTGCATGTGATTCTCTAATGGTAAAGTAATAAATCAATAACATAAAGCCCATTGAAAGTAGTTGTATATTTGTGAGAATATATAAAGGAAGTGCATTGATAAAAACACCACATAAATAAATAAAGTTTTGGTATTAATAAATGAAAATTTGTAAGAACTGACCGTGAAAAGATGGTGTGTAAGAGAGAGGTAACAATAATCATTCCCATCGACAAATTGCTCGAGTTGAGATTTTCCCATAATAAAGCCGTTTTAGGGTTTCTCTGTTCACATGCTATATTCATTAAACAAATTTTACATCAAGCTAAAAATCAACCATGGATACACATGTTTTTTTAATAAATAATTGGAGATAAAAGATTTTAATGCTTTAACTGAAAACTCAAAAAAAAATAATTAAAAATTAAAAAATGAGGCGGTTTATAGCCTGGTAGGTGGGACACTTGGCTACCAGTCTGCCGGATTGAGTTAAATCACAGTTGGTAACCGACATTGTCTTTTCAACACAAATGATGCTAAGTGAAAAATTTGTGCTATAAAACAGAGGTTTTTTTTTAGATAATTTATTTAATATTAAATTATGTAAAATAAAATCTCGAATTCAACACCTTTTTTTAGTGCCTGAAAAATTTGTTTTTCTCTTTCGCAAAAAAAGTCGCAGCAAATCCATACGGTTTATTTTTTAGCTTGCAAAATTTTCAAAGCAAATTTGATTAGAGAAACAAGCGCACATAAAACCTCCCTCGAGTCTTATATTTGAACTGAATTTCATTCTGTAGTTAAAGATCACATTTTAAACTGAAAATTCAAAACAATTATTAAAAACACTACAGACAACAATACCAAATAGAAGTTGCTTCATGGTAATAAAAATACTTTTAAAACTTCACACGGAATCTATTACAGATGCAAGACTAGGCGATAAATCTAGGCGGCGAAAGCTATTTATTCTAAAATGGCGATAGACTAAGCAGATGCAAGGTACCATTTGCTAAAACACAACCATTTCATTATCGATTCATTAATTATATAAAAGTCAAGCTGATTGCAAAGAAAATTTATTGTGTTTTTTTTTACTCGATAATCAAATAGAAGTGTACGGCAAAAACCAATGCTCTACCACAAACTAACTCAACAAAATAACGCTAGTAAGTAAATAAATATATAAAAAAGCATAGAGGTGTTCATTTTGAAGTATGCCGCGTGGACTGCATGCTTCCCAATGAAATAAAGAAACATTAGCAAATGAGTTTTCTCATAATGTTTATAACAGAGTTCACCAAAGAAAAACCTTTCACTGATGTATAGTTTCAGGTGAAATACAATACATAATACCAATAGAATGGGTGTTAGTTTTGAGTGATTTCACCAGGTGG
This sequence comes from Drusus annulatus, assembly GCA_022651775.1. Taxonomy (NCBI): domain Eukaryota; kingdom Metazoa; phylum Arthropoda; class Insecta; order Trichoptera; family Limnephilidae; genus Drusus; species Drusus annulatus. The sequence goes on from JAGWCC010000139.1 coordinate 265,672, forward strand.
CAAGTGTATGATATTTTAACACGCTTTACCTTAACCGTATGGTGAAGATTCCCCTGATGACAGACAGCCTCCGATAGGAAAAGGCACCAGAAGAAGAAGAAGACCTTAACCAGTATTTGCATATTTTTACAGTTCTAATATGTGAGAACTATCGAAATATGCAATTTCAAAAATAGAAACTTAAACCCCAAAAATGGCACTAAACGTCACTTTGTGGCATTCTAATACAAGCAATACTGTAAATGATTTATCTGTAAATTCTACGTGGGCAGTTAGTAAAATGTCTAAGGTTTCCAGTGAATACATTTTTTAAACTGTAATCTTTTAATTTCTATGCTAAAATGACAGTAAAAGGTGCAGTTTGAAAACCAGCAAAGCCATTTTCGGACGTTTCAAATAAAATTTGAGTATGCATTTCATAAATAATTATAAAGATTACTCTATAAGAATTGTATTAACTAGAAACCTTAGACATTTTCCTAACTACCCAGATAGAAGAAACAGATAAATCATGTGTATTAGAAAGCCAAAAAGTGTGTATTTTTGGGTGCTGACCCTTAAACCCTAAATAAAACCTTACAAAATCGATAAAATATTATCATTAAAAGTGTAGTTTATAAAGCTTTTTTAAAGATTTCTCTGACATCCTATGATGCATTAAGAAATTTGCATGTCCCAAATATTTTAAAGATTACAAAATAATAATAAAGTACCGTATGCAAATTCGATTAGCCCCGGAGAAAGCGATAATGAGGAATAATAAAATCGACTTTCACCCTTTTCTTTAGTGTATGAAAAAACTCATTTGCTTCATGAGACGTTATACCCCTGTGTTCCGGACCTTTTTGGTGTTATTAGGCATGATGACGGGTAGGGGATCTCTGATGTCGATTCCCGAGTCGTGGCAAGAGAGTTTGACCAGGTGCAGGGCCGGGAGGTCGGCTCCGTGCCTCAGGGCGGGCAGCTGGTGGTGCTCGTCTTCGTAGTCCCGGCTGTGGCTCATGTCCCGGATGTGAGCCATGTCCCGGATGTGGGCCACGTCCCGCTCGAAGTCCAGCTGCTCCAGGTCTTCGGGGTCCTGGCGCTCCTCGGCCACCTGTGGGAGAGTGCCAGTGCGGAAGGACCAGTCTGGTTATTCTGTGGGCTTTGTGCCGCCATGAGGTGCGTGCTCTGTTCTGTACTCATTTTTTATTTCGTTCAACCTTGTCGCTCATTTACGCGGCACTTATTAAACTTGTCAGTTCAATGATGTTCCGTAATTAGACCTATCAATTCTACAGTTTATCCGAAGAGAGACCTGTCATTTCTATAGTTTGGCAAAGAAAGACCAGTCATTTCTACAGTTTGCCAAAGAAAGACCAGTCATTTCTACAGTTTACCAAAGAAAGATCAGTCATTTCTACAGTTTACCAAAGAAAGGCCAGTCATTTCTACAGTTTACCAAATAAAGACCAGTTATTTCTACAGTTTACCAAAGAAAGGCCAGTCATTACTACAGTTCGCCAAAGAAAGACCAGTCATTACTACAGTTTACCAGAGAAATACCAGTCATTACTACAGTTTCCCAAAGAAAGACTCATCATTTCGATTGTTTACTGTAGTTCAACCCGTTTTTTCTATAGATTACCTTTTGGTAGATCATTAGAACTGTTATTCCTACAGTGTCCCAAAGATAGACTTGTTATTTCAATGGTGAACAGCAGTCAAATCTGGTATTCCTACAGTAGACTAAATTAATAATGGTGTGTCATTTTTATTATTTATCTATGTCTATATTTTACCACGAATAGACTTGTCATTTCTACGGTTTTAGATATAGTACTAAAACTTGGCAAAATAAAAAGGTTACATAAAAAAACTTTTATTTGCTAAAAAAAAATTAAATATTTGCAAGCAATCATAGTATTAAAATATTATTATATGATGCTGAGAAAATATAAAAATAACATGATATGTATAAATAAAAATGAGTTCTTAACAGCGCAAGTTTCCTCAAAATATAAGCAAAAAGGAAAAAGCCCAAAATGATCCCAAGAAATAATAAGTTAAAATATTATTATTCCAGAGAAACTGAGGTTTTTATTTTTAAGTGTGAATGTTTTGTGAGTTTTATGCATGAACACTGAAGGGAAAATATATGTTTTCTTGCTAAAATGGAAACCAGGAAATGTGAAATTTAAATTAATGTAAATGAATCACCCAATAAATTGATAAAATTAGGATAATTTATGTCAATGATTCAATGAAATATGTACTTAAAATTCTGTTTCATATCATGCTTAAAAATGTTAAAACAACACCTGATAATACAAGTAATGTATTCAATGACATGCTTTGTACCTTAGTCAAAATCAGGAAATTGAATATATATTTTTTTAAAGTATGCCATTATTTCACAAATGAAAAACTATATAATAGTTATTTAAGTGTAACTATTTTTGAAATGAAATCAATAATTACCATTAGTTTGAATTAACTTTCTACGGAAGGCTCAAAAGTGATTTATTGTGTATTTTCAAATTACAAAACTTACGGATTTTAATTTAAAATTAGAAAACTCGAAACAAAGCCTGTCGGCGTACATATCATACTGGAAATAATAAAGAAAAAACAATTCAGATTATGAGGCAAAATAAGAATGAAAAAAAAAAACAGTGGCCAGTATGTAACAGCAAACTCTGTGTAAAATAAACAAGAATGATAATAATAATTTTAAACCAGCTTGGGAAATATATTAAATAAATTTCCATTTACCTTCTATATACATGAAGAAGTTATAGAACCGTGAAGGGAGATCGAAAAACATCTTTGAGTAGAAAATGCTCGGGGTAATTTAAATGTTTTGACAGAATTGATTAGCAATTTCAAAAGTCAAAATAATATACATAATTGATTTGGAGATGGTCTGCATTGCCTGTGAGCACTCGAGTTATAGATAAACCAACTGTACTATCCCATGACTATAGCCCAGTCCCTTTAATAAAGTTCACCGAGGTTGTCATTGGATGTTTAGTGATGTCTTCTGGTTTTACAATGCGGTATTCAACTCTCCGGGTATCTGAGGCTTCTTCGGATCAAGGGATGACATTGGTACCATAAACTAATCGCTATTTATTCACCCTCTTCGTATTTTCTACCTAGTGTCCCGTGAACAGTCCTACTCGCCTGTTGCTACTTGCCTCAGTGAGTTTCCATCCATATTGACTAGTTTCCTGGAGTAATTGATTGTCCCACTCAAGTGATAAGATATTTGAATATGATTTAAGATTCTTCGACCAATAGTGTTGCCATCTCATCTGGCCTGATGATTAACACTGCAAAGGCTGTCCAAAACGTTGGCTCACAAAGTTATTATCAACTCAAAAGTCAAGCAACACAAAAATAATTACATAATTGGTTATTTTCAACAAAAAATATTTTTAAATCTCCGAGAAATTGATATTTTCTTTTGCTTATTATAAAAAAAAGCTTTCCGAGTGATTTGTCCATCAAAAATTAAATATATCGACCTTGTTATCATTGTCAAAACATTAAAATTACCCGCGGCAAGAAGAACAGACACAGCGCAAGAGTTATGGTTGTAAGAGTACGGTTTGTGTTACCTCAGGGGTCAGGTCAACGGACATCCGTTCCTTGATCGGCACGGCCCAATGGTGGTCCAGCAGAGACCTTCTTCTCTCCTCGTGGACCTGCTGTTGGCAACAAATATCACATCTAAACTACATTGCTACAGGCCAGGTGTGAGTGCTTTGTGTGATGGCGATAATCAATTGTGTTGGACTGCGTGACAAATTAAACTTTGGTTTATTATTTTTTATATTAACTCAAAACAGATCTTGAGATTTACCTCAGTGGGAGTGTCATCTTTATAAATATTGTATGATATACATACAAGAATGGTTTATTGCTTAACAGATATTTTACAAAGACACACCTAGTGTTCTGTTAACAGTTCGAAGACTTCAAGAACAAATTCTAGATTCTTCTCACTTGCAAATTGACAGTACAAGAATGTACATTATTATTGTTAATGATAAGGAGACGGTCTGCATATTTCCCGTAAGCATTCAGGCCATAAACCCACTGCGCATCTCCCATGCTTTACATTATTCCCTCGACAGTAGCCCAGGGTTACCATTGGGTATTAGTCAATATTGAAACAATATTCATAATTGTCGAAGCATAATAAACACATGAAATAAAAGGTTATTTCCGCAACTGGGATTTGATGATGCCAGCGGAATGAGAACAGATCGTTTCTCCCACTTGTTCTTAAGGGCATTATTTTTTTCATCCCAATTTAATCCCTTTCTGCCCTTGTCTCAACCCCCATCAGAACGTCGCCTAACCGTATGGCGATACACTTCCCTTAGCTGTACAGTGCACAGCCAGAGGATCTCTTATAAAGTGCCACATGAAAATAACGCTCAAAGCTTTTGAATTTTTAATGTGGAGCTCAAACTAGTGACGGTATTTTCATGGTGTCTGTGTTTCAATAATGCAAAAACAAAATAGAACATAGCATAAGGCCCACAAATAGCTTAATAAATAAAAATAATAATTAATGCAATCACACATTTGCCTACAAACGTTCTAGTGATCCTTTACGGAAGCTGCTCTGATGACAATATTGCTCTAGATCTAGTTTTATCATTGCAATGGATTAATAAAAATAAAAATCAAAAATAAACTCAAAATAGAATGCCAAGATCACATTTGAAAACAGTTATTCAAGAATGTTTGATTTTAAATATGAAATAATATGACCTTAGCTTTCATCAAAAACTAAAACTTCAAGCAATGTATAACTGATTACTTGTTTAAAATCTGCGATGAAATGAGTTGTTTAACTTGCAGGCTAAGCGAAGCATTGCACGGTTAATATTATTGAAAATGATCTGACTTTATAATGATTGTGATTAAATTCGAAATCAAATCGTTTGACACCAGGAAATTATTAGAGTTTGATAATATGCAATACAAAAAGTTCTACAAAAAAGTGTGATTTTTATGAATAACACAGAAGGCCCTCAGAGGAATGATTTCCCTTAGGGCCTATGTCATCTTTGGGAATGCTGTGTGGAGGGTCAAAATAGACAGAAGCCATTGAAGTAGCCCAGAACAGGGACACCTAGAGGCGCCTTGTCAACGCGATAGGTCCATGATCCGAATAGGGCAAGGGAAAGAAAATAATGATAATTTTATCAGGTTTTGAACTAGCGACCACTCGCACGATCGGTGTCTCAAATCTACTCAAACGTTGAATATTTCCAATAATTTTTAACCGTGCCTAACTTCCCCGCATCTATACACCGATGCTACCGACTGCCTCGATTCGCCAACAACTGACCTGCGTGCTGGTGGGCGTGACGCGCTCGCGGTCGAACGCCTTGGGGAAGGCGTCTCCGCCCCTCTCGCCGCCCGGCGGCTCGGAAGTGTGGCGCTCCTTGACCGCGCCATTGTCGTCGGGGGCTGCCTCCTCGTCCTCCTTGTCGCAGGCGTCTGAGTCGACGGCTGCCAGTTCGGGAAATGTCTCGTCCTGGAATGGTGGATAAAAATAATTCAATTATCACTGCTTACTAGAATCAAATTTCTTACTTCAATCACAAAAAACACATACATATTATGTACATCACACAGATATCAGACCTAGATAAGGAAATACTCCATGAGGAAATAACTCCACGAGGAAAAGTCAACATTTAATACACTTTAATTTTACAGAAATTTATATTTTGACTAAACATATATCATCGCTGGAAAGGCAAAAGGGCAGCGACACTTTGGTCAAAAATGAGTTAAATTAGCAGTTTTGATCAGGTTTTTTTTTCTGCATCGAATGCTCTGACTCTCGTTTGATTCTGAGTTGTAGCGCTTCAGTCATTTAAAATATATTTACCATTTGGGAGAAGACTTGGCTCAAGCGACACAAGTTTAGGATTTTTTTTAGACTTTTTGTCGCTTCATGTAACTCAGTGAGAGCATTGAGTTACCTGAGTCAATATTTTTTTCAAAATCCAACCAGGTACTTAAAAACAAAAAAAAACTTTAAAGTGTTCTGGTGTAAACTTCTCAAAATGGCGCTTCAGCCCTTTTGCCTTTCCGGCGACGTAATGTACATATTTTCATTATGTCAAATTATTTACTTCTACTTTTCTTTTTATTGTTCACTGTATTGTCGCTGAAGACATAACTTGATAGAAGTGTGTTGTGGGCGTGTTCGTGTGCCCAAAGTAAGCTAAATCTTTCCTTACTTCTGCTGAAATTAATCAAGCATTTTCAATTACCGAAATTATTTCTTTAGTAGATAATTAATTTCATCGGCGTGTCTGAGGCCTACAAGTCGAAAGGTTTTACGTAAAGTGGCGACATCAGGTTTCTTTCTTTTAAATCGGAATAGATCACACTTATAGGGACTTTCCGTTCAGTGGGCAATGCCTACATAGATGTCATTGCGTTATCAATGAAATCCGTACTGGCAACGACTGCTATTGTTATCATTTTCTGGATTTAACACGAAAATTTAAATGTGTTAAAACCGGAAAACTATCTATGCAATGTGTACTATATTACATTATATAAACTAATAATAAATAATTCTTGTAGCCTAAGAAAATAAATAATTCTTGTAGCTCTAAGAAAAAAAATACTTAAATCTATAAGGAGCGGAGATTTCTTACCTTGACTAGGGAGTCTTTATCAGGAGAATTTGGTTTGTTCATATAATAGATTTCTGGCTTCTCGCCTCTGAAAACAATAAAACGCAAATATTAATAACAATTCCCAGTAAAAGGAGATCACAACATGATAAACAGAAAAGGCTCAGTCCGTTTAATGAAGTTCACCAAAGTTTTTATTGGGTGTTTGACAACGTCATCTGGTTCCACAAAATGGTATTCAACTCTCTAGGTGTCCCTGAGTCTCTTCCAATCAAGGCAGGACACTGTCTTCATACATGAATGGGTGTTTATTCAATCTCTTTACATTTTCTACAGCTGTTGGTTCTTGCCACTAAGATCTGCATGTGTCAGTGTCCTCTTAACAGTACTACCAGCTCCATCACTGTATTTGTAACCATATTCAATAGAGTTGCCTTGCACATTCTGGTACTTTCTTCTAATAAACATTTAAGATGCAAGTTTTTCGAAAAGATAATAAGATCGGTTTATAAGAGCTAGTTTATTTTAGTATCTTTCATCATGTCCATACTATATTAACCATAGAGTTGGTAGAGTAGTATCTATCCAAGGCAGTGAAGTCAGTTTTTGACTTGTTTTTGATTTTTTGATGAACCTGGGCGTGGCAAAGACTAAGGTTAGGGTATTTATACATCCATTCATATCACATATCGACATAATGTTCTTGTTTATTCGTATAGCCACTTTTTCACAGTATTTTTATCAACAAAAATATAGCATATAACCTAAAAAACCGTTTAGTTGTGTGAAGTTTAGTGGCATAATAAAATATGTGGGCGGAGTCCCGCCGTGAACCAGGACCTTAAGATCATCCTTACAGTATATACAAGCGGTCTATGAAATTTGTTGTCTCTTTCTCTCTCATGGTGTGCGACGTAAAAACCCGGAGAAAGTGATTTATCGCAAGTTTGTGTAGGTTGGGTAAAAATAATTAGCTCTCTCTCCAAATATTATTACTTCAAAATATATATGTATATTTTTTTATTTTTTATTAACTTACAAGTGTGCCGGAGGTGCCAATAGTCACCGGACATTCACCATTATCTTTTCAGGAGTTTTTATCCTTTAAAACGGGTTGTTAGCGTATTTCAATGAACCGTAATCGCTTGTACATATTTTGCATTTCGTTAAGTTCTGTACAAGTCAAGTAATAAATATTTTATGTTTGCTTAGGTCAGTGCAGCAGGAAAAAATCGATTTTCAAAGTGACAATACTTTTTGTATTTACAAGAAATCCTCATGCAATTTTATTTTTATTTGGAGGGAAATTTATTCAGCCACACGAAAAAACAATAAAACAACAAAAAAATCTTCACATTTCTTAACCAAACTTTTTTTAGTGACATGAGGCAGAAAAAAACCAATTCTCTGAATATAAATAGCTATTCCAGAAAAACCGCTTATACCCTTAACATACAATTTGAAAAAATACAAAAGACATTATCTGAGAAGATAGCGCAATTAACAAAAACATCATTTTTTAAAACATAAGTGAGTTATTACAAAATCACAGTCAGCGAGGTATGACGGAAATTGTAACTTGCGGGAATACGGCTTAAAAGATTACATTTTCTCTTCATTACTGTGGCTTCACTTTAGAGATTGGAGCAGCAATGACAGTGTCAATTACCTCCAAGATAGGGTTTAGACTGTTAAAACATAAACACTTTAAATTGTCTGTACTAACAACAGAATTGAGAACAACATGTATGTTGTTTTTAATATCATAATTTTGAAAGTTACAGTATATGAGTGTTTGAAGTGTTTATGGTGATAGTCTTGAAAATACCTGATGAGATTGGGGTTGGCGTCGTGTGTGCGCATGTGCGCAATGTCATAGTAGATGGCCGCGTTCACCACAAACTCCATGGGCGCAATCACGCCGTAGGACTCGGGCCCGTGCTCCAGCACCAGGGTATCCGACACGTTGGGGTCGAACATCACCGCGTTGGGAGTCACCAGCAGCACGCCGGACACCACTCCCTGAGAATGTAATGCAGAGTTCAAATTAACATTAAGCAAATCAGCAAGGTCATTCTATCTACATATCTATTAAGTTATATCTACAGCTTCTGTAGACAGTAGATACAAAAAAGTGGAGAAAAAAAGTTTCAAGTGTCTCAATAAACAATTTTGGATGTGTAAAATTGGTAACTTTGCCAAAGATCTTCGTAAATTTTCCGTAATGTTTTTTTACAATGAAATAAATACGGGTATATGTTTGATTATAAAAACAATAAAAATGTAGACACAAATCTTTAAACATTTATAATTCAAACTTTAACCCTTTGCTCCCTGTCGGTACAAATTTGTATTTGTCCATAAAACTCCATTAATCTTCTTTACCAAAAACAATTTTTGACATAGTATTCCTGTAAGTACATTATTTTGTACGTAGGCCAGTTTTTAACGCCTTTTTACAAAAACTGATACCAGGGAAACCAGTTTTGCATTGAGCTGTCACATGGTTAGTCGAGATATTTTAGTGCTTGTTTGAAAACATAATTATTGTGATAATAGATTCAGCTATGCGTGTTTTTGTATATTGTTATTTCAATGAGTATCATAATGTCATCCAATAATGGCATTATCTGTCGAAATCCTAGGGTATTAAAAAATAAACAACTATAGACACATTATAAAATATATTTTTACTTATTGCCTGACGGTACAAATATGTACAGAGAAATATTTCCTACAAGGAGTTATCCGAAAATTCCAAAAATTCGGAATTCGGAATGTTTTCCAAGTTATAAATTAAAAACAGATAATTCCAAAAATAATTTATGATAGTCTGCTTAATCTACGTTCAGGGATCTAAGCGTTAAGCAGCTCTTATATTGCGGTCCATTTGTTCGTTCGTTAGTTTATCTTTCAACTGCCTGTACAGATAATGTTTTAAATCTATTTTTTTTATTCTATCTATTATTATCAAATAATGATATATATATATATATATATATATATATATATATATATATATATATATATATATATATATATATATATATATATATTTTTTTTTTTTAAATATAATATAGTACTCTTCCATTAGAAGCAAAAGCTTGTGTACGGAAGAGGAGTGTACATTAATTATTATTGATCAAACAATGCGCTATGGTACATATTGTTAGTAAATGGGGTATAAAGAGTCATTCATTCAATTCAATTTGAGACTTAACTGTGGAGAATGTTTTTAAAATATTTTTTAATAGAGTTAAATAGTTGGGTTTTATCATTAATGCTTCTGATTTCTTCTGGTAGTCGATTGAAAAATGATCGTCCTTGGTAAGTATAATGAAGTTGAGCAAATGAACTATTTAGTTTTGGGCATGGAAAAATATATTTAAGTTGAGTTCGGTTTTCAGTTAAAAAATGGTATTTGTCTTTTTCTTTAATGATTTGAACTATTGAATTTTTAATGTATTGGTTTTTAAATGTAGGTACTTGAAATTCTTCAAAGAGGCGATCAGTTGGGTAGTCTGAAGGTTTTTTTTAATATAATTTTGATAATCAACCTTTGTACAATTCCTACTGGAATAAGGTTAGATACATAAAAATCTCAGAAAACTTTATTTTAAGTTAAGTTAACTAATAGACTTTTAATTTTAATTGAACACGGTTCGCCGAAATTCAATTAACAAAAATGTTCTCTTGAGAAATATCATTTTTACACTTATCATAATTTCACCTAAGACCGCAGCAGAGATGCTTCGAGAAATAGGCCCTTCAAAATACAATGTTGAACACGAATTATGAAAATTTTACTCATGTAAATAGAAGTAGGTATGAATGTGGATGGAATGCGCACCTGTCCATCGGTGATGTGGCGCACATTGATCTTGAGGAATCTCTGGGGGGCGGCGGGGGAAGTGGGCGGCTCCGGGGAGGCTGGCCTGAGAGAATCTAGGAAATCTGCAATCAAACATTACGCAAAGCATGAATATTACAGCACATAATACGCAATCCGTCATTGCGTTGAACCAGAATGGTTCTATGTCCTCTCTGTTCTTTTGTATGATATGGAAATTCGGACACTGAACTAAGTATTGAAATTGAAGATAGAAGCCTTCGAAATATCGATTTTTGGGCGCATCCTCAAAATACCCTGGACTTTTACAATGACTTATTTTTTATTAATATTTAATTAAGGCCACATTGTATAAAGATATCAAATTGGAGAACTTGAATAAAAGGTGCAATCATTACCCTTCTCTTGTGAGGGTGCTTGTGAAGAGGTATCAGAGCCCTCCCCACCTTCTGATGTGGTCTCGCCCTCCTTAGATCCATCTGGAAAGTAACAAATTCATAAATTTATTCCATTTGTAAGTATAAAACAGTTTCAATGATTTTCAGATAAACATCCAGAGGCAGATCGAGGAAGAGGTGGATAGATTGCATGGGAGAGGATTGGAGGAGAACGGGGAGGACGGAGGACTGGAGGTGAATGGCGAGGGATTGCAGCTAGTGGAGGGCATATGTGAAGGAGGCCAAATCCCACCAATAATGGCATTTTATTAAACTTCACATAACACTATCTAGGGGGTTTTTCTCTATCGGTAACATAATCTAGCATACATACCGATAAAGCTTTATCCACAATTTTGATTATTTGTTTAACACTCCTGAGCATGACTGCAGATCGCCAACAAACAAATAAGAGTTCAAGTCGACTAAATTAACAAATTTAGTCAATGTGAACTGTTGTTTGTTTGTTGATAACTAATTTTTAGTATAAATTACATTAAATACATAGTCAAATTCATTCAAAAATATTATTTTTGCTGTCCTGTGAATAAAATCAAATGAGTTGTTAGTATGATTTTTTTTTATTCGGTTTAGGGAGGTTTTGCACAGTATTTTTTAAACTTCTTAACACTCCCGTTCCAAAGGGGGTTTTAATCTCACCCCGAACAAGAGCTTTGTGCAATAATTATAATAGATTACTAAAATATTATGAACATACTTCTCTTCAAGTATAATACATATTACAAAAAAACAAATTATCCAAGGTTATGTCATGAAAATGCTTTAATAAGATCAAATGGGTAACTATGTAAACCCCCTTCGGATCGTATGTTAAATTTTTAATTTCATGTACGGAAAGGTTAATCAATTGTTTTGAAAATAATACATTTTAAATAGCATCAAAATCAAAACATTTTTTATAAATTATAAAAATTGTTATTTTTTGTCATTTGAACCACCTTGTATATTCAAAAAATAGAGCCAAATATGAGTTAACATTAAATTGAGTAAAAAAAAAATAATGTGAATTTAATAAATGAGGTTAATGATCGAAAAATAAATCAATTTAAAAAAAAAAAAAATGAGTATTTCATCGTATTATAGGCAGATAAAATAATAAAAAATAAATTAACTTTACACAGGAGGCCCTGAGATTTCCCTTTAGGGATGCTGTATGGAGAATAGATCGTAGAGAACCATCTCAGTACCAAGTTGTTAAAATTGTATTGTGTGTGCTAATTTTTAGAAGAGTTTGATCACTAGTGTCGAGGGACGTTAACCAAGAGGGATGACTGTACAAACCCTGGTTCTTGTCGGGCACCAGCAAGTTCTGCCCGGGGAAGATGAAGTTGGTGGCGAGTCGGTTGATCTTGGTCAGCTCCGAGGGGGTGGTGTCAAAGCGGGCCGCCACCGAGGTGAGGGTGTCCCTTGAACCCACCTGGAAATATACAACACCACAACTTTATAAATACTGTACTGTGTAAAATTAATACATCAAATAAATTGGTCAATATTGAGGTGGCCAACATTTTAGTAGATTGCAATGAAATTAAATTTAGAGTATGAGCAAAAGTCTTAAAAATAATATAAAATTTGTTTAGCAAATCAAATAGGAGTTATTTTCAACGTTTATCACAACGTATATTATGTTTAACCAAACAAATGCATGTGACGCGAAGACAACTTTTTTTATTTCTGAATTTTTAGTTTATAAAACTTTTTATGAATACAAACAGTGCAAAATGTAAACATTAGAATCTCAGAACATTTAAAAATTACATTTTTTTCTTAATTTTTATACCTACAGGAGAAGATATTCTTCACTGTGATGATAAAACGAATAAAATTAAATAACCTCAAAGCATTTTTTTTTCTGGTTTCCTCTACTATCGGAGGTTGACTATCATCAAAGTAGCATATTCAATAAACAATGAAATCTAATGTATCATTGTACTGCTCCCTCTGGACACACTTTACATATCCCTTATCCCTTGTTATAACCCCCACTCCAACATTTAATGACCAATTAATAAATCAAATTTTTGTTGTTTTCTAACCGGTCGAATATTTTTTATTAAATTTCAAATTATTTCATTTGAATTCTATAGTTATGTAAAGAAAACCACACTAGCTAAATTATTTTTTTTTTTTCCATGGCAGGATTAGAACTGGCAAACTCTGGGTTCAAAAGCAAGGGGCTTGTCGCTTTGCCACTAAGGTGATATCTGTTTAATTAAACATTAAAAAAAAGAATTGTACTCCCTCAACAAAGCATGTTATTTGATGGGTTGGAATTTGGCGTAATCTTTATCACTTTCGTTAACCCTAAATCCTTAATGGAGAGATAAGGAAATGCAATAAATTGTCACAAAACAAAAATGCATTCGAAAATATACCATTTTGCCTAAAATGATTCATACAATACCTCTTCACAAGTTTCAAGAGCATGTTTTTATAAACAAATATTGACTATCTAAAGATTGGAAGAACTGTTTATCAGTGTTTGCTAAGCACCTGTCATAAAAACGAGCGCCATATAATATATTACAATTTTGAAAAAATATTATAATATTGGGTCGATTCATGAGATTATAGCTTATTTGTTTAGTAATAAAACTTTATATTTTTAACTCCATTCTATCAAATCATTTGATAATATCTTGAACTGTTTGTAAAGTTTAACCTAAGCTTAGTTTAAAATGTTAGAACGAAGTTCTAAATAAGAGTGTTAGTCGAATGTGAACTAACTAACTAACCGTAACGCCGTTTTGCTGTAGGAGTAGAGAGAGAGGACGGACCGCCATACAACTCTGTCTTGGCACACACTCGTTGCTTCATCCACATTCATACATCGTCTCATACATACTTTTCTGTTATTCTGACTCTTCACGTGGCACGATTCAAGTACTTGATTCACTTGATCGTGCCATGACTGCCTCGGGCGTTCCCCTTCTTCCAGCGTGAGCTAAAACCTTTTAATACATTCAAAGTGTAAAAAAATGTGGGATAGGTCAATAATAACACAAAATGGCCGTGAATATTATCAATGCATTGATGCATAAATAAACTAACTTAACTAGCACCAACCGGTAACCCGGTAAAGCGGGTAACCGATTTACTCCCTTTTCGGCACAAGTCATGTATATTGAAAGGGTTTGGTCTATAAATCGCAGAGTTTATAGTTTCTCCTTTTAATAATAACAAAAAATACACATATTAAATAAAAATATGATAAACCTTTGACCACAGCCAGTCTTGCATCATTTCAAACATCTTTGAACTTTTTAACACTTATAACTTCTGTTCACAATATTAAAATCATTATAACCTTGACATTTAAACACCTCAATTATAGTTTCAGTACTTTACGAATAAACATCGATCGACTGTCAAAGCTATTACGAATGCCGGTATACTATTATTACAAGACAATAACTGCAACCCAAGTTACGAAAGTCAAAACTTAAATATCACAATAATACTGGTAAAAAACCAATTTCATAGGTTACACTTTTTACGTTCACTAGAAAACAGAATTTTGCATAAGATATCACTAAAATTCACACTAAATGTAACGCCGATTGAAAATAATCTTTATGGACAGTTGTCTAAAATTTAAAAAACACTTATTTTTTAATTTAGACATTTATTTGACAGTTCAATTATTTTATTATACATTGAATTATTGTACAGTGTAGAAAAAGTCCATTATTTAAAATTTACTGCACTCTGTACTGAAAAATTGTTAAAAATCAAAAGTGTATTATTTATTTATTCAAATTGGAATTAACTTTAAAGCATCAATGCTTATTTATTATTAAATATTTAAATAACATTAATAATCTAAAGCACAAATATGAAACAGAAAAAAGCCAGAAACTAAAAAGAACAATGGTCATGACCGAGACTCGAACTCGGAACCTCTACTCTATCCGGGAGTAACACTCTGCCAATTTGTTATTAAGACCTCATTAGAAAGTGGCATTTTAAAACGATCTCATACTTCTATTGAAAATTATTAATATTTTAATTTTTTCCGATTTTCGGCTGCCATATTTTGATGATATTCAAAATATGACAAATATATTTATTTATTTATCAATGTTTTAACGATCTTGAAATCATACAACCAACATCACAACACCCAGACCTGGCAGCGCTCATATATTTAAAAAAGAAATCATGTTGATGCATAATTGCGCAGCAATCAAACCCACAACTTTTATGCATGCACAAGGGGTAAATTTCCTGAGTGTTGCAAGACACTACTGTTTTATTTAATTAGTTGTTTTTGAAAATTATCTTTTTATAAGTACACAGAGATTTTTTTTTTTAATTTATAGGGCAAAGCAAGTCACTGAATAAATATATTTTAAAACACGTCATATTTGTAGCCTAAAAAAAACATTTAATTTTGTATAAATTATTCACAAAATTTTACATCACTATTTTGCCGAACGCGAGAGGGTGAAAATTAATATTGCCATACTAAAAATTATAATTTCAAATCGCGCAGGTACTGTTGCGAATAAATTATGCAAAACGAGATGCAAAAATAATACGTTTCTCACTTTACACAGACAAAGAAACACTACTGTTGCCCTGTACAAAATACCCAGGCACTGCCTTCTCTCTGTGAGAAGGCATTATTGTTTGCACAGCTTTATTTGCCGAGAACATTAGCGACAGCCGACCGTGTCAATGATGTTAATATTATAATGTTTTAATACCTGCCCAACACATGTTCCAAGGTGATGTAGTCAAAGGAGTGCCCATTATAGATAAGAAGTTACCAATAGATAAGTATTGCTTCATATCATCTATAGACATTTCATATTACAGCTGAAGTTCGACGCGAGTGTCAATTTTTGATAAACAAGCAAAACAAACAAAAAGTATAAATTAATACTTTTAATTCAGGCGCTAAGTGCCAAAAACTAAAACTGTTTCTAATAGAAACAAAATACTAATTGGTCGAATAAAACTATATGTAGCACCTTTTTGAAAAAATGTTTCTCAATAGTTTGAAGCAATCTCGACAGTTTCCATTATTTAAAAACTTAAATTAATTTCGCATTTCTATTAAAAAAAAATAATGTAATAAAATGTCAGTTTTTAATTATTTTGGCACTAAGCGCCTTGATTAATACAAGCATTCAATTGATTTTTTTTTTTAAATTTCAATTCATCAAAATATGTACCGCTATTTATATTGTCTGGCATTTTATTTTAATGTTCTGTTTTCTTACATTGAATCATTTCAATTTAGAATTTCTGAAAACGAACTCGGTAGGTTTTCCAAGGAAGCCAACGATATGTAAATGTCACCCCTTTTATTTTCTTGCTTTATTTTATTTTTGTTATCTTTCTGATTGTTTATTTTCCTTATATATATATATTTTTTAAAGAAAGACTATTATTCTCGGGTTACGAATAACCTGACAATATTTTAAAAACTCCTACTGCCATCATAATAAGCGGAAGATGTTGCTAGTGCAGTGATTGAGGACTTAGCCAGCAGAGGAATTGAACGCATAATGCCCGGGCGGGAATGCGACGCGTTTGTCCACTCAGCTACCGACCGGTCTATATGTATTTAAATATATATATATACCATGAAATATATTAAGGGTCAGCACCCAGAAATATATATTTTTTGGCTTTCTAGTACAATCAAAACTAGACATTATTTATCTGTTAATTCTATAAGAAAGAGCACCATTCAGAATCGAAACGTTGCTTGAAATGGCTTAAGCCGTGTTTGGTGACCAGATCTGAATAGCCAGGTACTTCCCAACCTTCCTCTTCCCGATCTCCTTCCCCTCCCCACTACCTTCAGCCTCACAACATACCCAATTTGGGGATGCCATAGTCTCACTGGCTCTAGACGGTTGGGAGCAGTTGAGACTCTTGAGCGGTATTCATGTAAAAAAAAAAAAATACGGGTAGTTGGAAAAATGTCCAAGGTTTCCAGTGAATACAATACTTAAACAGAAATCTTTCAAATTCTTTGGGAAATGCATACTGGAATTTTAGGTAAAACGTTAAAAAATGCCTTTGCTGGTTTTAAAACTGCACCATTTCCTGACATTTTGGTATTTTTTTCATAGAATTTAAAGCTTTACAGTTTAAAGATTCTATTTACTGGAAACCTCAGACGTTTTTCTAACTGCCCATAGAAAATTTGCAGATAAATCATTTGTAGTATTGCTTGTATTAGAAAGTTACATAGTAACGTTTAGTATAATTTTTGAGTGCTGACCCTTAATGGTGTTTCTATTGAATTTGAAATGTTTTCATGATATGTATGGTCCTTCCTGAAATGAGTTTATTTCAACTCATCGGTGTGTTATTATAAATTTTTATCTGTAATTATTTATTTGCATCTATGTTCCTGCTATAGATACCTACTTGCTTCTTTATATCTAAAAATTAATGAAATACTGTATAGTTGACAAATTCTACCTTTTCAGTTCCAGTACATGCCTGAAATAACTGCCAGTCACCATATTATTTGATTTCAATTGCCACAGGTGTGTTCTTTAAAAAAAATCTTTAAAAACAAAACATATAATAAAAATTAGTTTGAACTTTTGAAAATAATCACTTTTTCCTAGTCAAGTCGGCAACCAATTGCTTCGAAGGGGCGCTTTAGACGACCCCGTCTTGCATTTAGTCAGCAGACAGGTTCATTGAATGCCCAGTCTCTCCTCACACAGCCACTAAATAGTTTTTCCTTAGCATGATAGTCATTCTGCTGGCTTCCTGAGTATATGTCCAAGTCACGTCATATAGTATTTTGTTATATGTAACAAGAGTTTGCTGCCGAGGGCTTCTCGAATAGTGAGGCCTTAAACTTAATCCCACATCCCACGAGAGTGTCATTTTGGAAGTCTCGATTCTCAAACACAGTATTTCGTTAATCGTCCAAATATTATATCTGTAAGGAATTCAGCCCAAGCCACAGAAGACTACTAATTTTGGATAGAAACTCATTGGGAAAGCTAGTAGGGCTATTGAAATGACCCTGCCACCTCAGGAAACACATGCAGCTGCTGCAAGTGGAAAGCAACAGAAAGGTGCCAAATCACGATCGATGCGAAGAAGGCTCTGATACGTGGAGAGTTCAGCTGTAGAAACAGGAGATATCGCCAAACACACATCGAGATAAGCCTGGCCAAAGGACCGGACAACTTTCAAAAGAATAAGGTGAAACGTGGAAAATAGCACAGTGCTTACAGAAACTATGGAAACCGTCTCCGTATCAACATTATACGTGACTGCCGAAGCCTCTCTCCAGATTCTCATTTCGGCACGCTAGATTCTCAAATCCACTTTTTTGTCGATCATCCAAATATGATGTATGCAAGTAAAAGCAGATGAGACACTGACTTAACACCGATAACACTTAGTTCTGTCGTCCTTATCTACGACTATTATCTTTGACCGGGAATGCACACATTGCAAAAATCATCAATAGATAATTTCTGTTACGTCAGCGATATATCACAATCAATCCGGATGCTTTATCTATATGAAAGACCGTGTTTGATCTTTACGGCAATAAGTTACCCGGCCAATTGTTCGACGACAATAAATAATTGGATTTCGCATTTTAGTCGAATAGATAAAATTCTTTAAATATCACTAAGAGAGTCCCGAACTTTTTCCATAAATAATTATTATGCTAAATATAAAATGCATGCTTGACGACCTTCGTGCCCAAGCGGTTAAGATTCCCGGCTATGAGTTCAGAGGTTGCGGATTCATGGCCTAGCCTGCACAATTACATCTCTCGGGCTTAATGAAGTTGGGAGGAGAAGATGGGGAAGAGGAAGGTTGGGAAACAGCTGGTTGACCTCGGGGCCCCTAGCACAAACACATGGATGAAGTTTTGTCGACAATATCGGCTATTTGTTCAACGCTTCTGAGCACGATTGCAGATCGCCAATCAACAAAAAACAGCTCACGTCGACTAAATCGTCGACGGCCTCCATGGTTGAGTAGTCGAGATCCTCGACTACGAATCTAGAGATTGTGGGTTCAAATCCCGACATGCGCAAATAAATTTTATTTAATAATGTGTGTTATTTCACAATTAATTAATTAAAAATAATAAAAGTATATTTGCTGCACGTTCCAAAGTGGTATATACTCGCAGTATCAACATGGCGAAAACCACCGTTCAGAATCGAAACGTTGCTTGAAATAGCATTAGCCGTGTTAGGTGACTAGATCTGAATAGCCAGGTACTTCCCAACCTTCCTTTTCCCGAGCTCTTTCTCCTTCCCACTCCCTTCAGTCATCAGTTGGAAATCTTGTGCGGTATTGACATAAAAAATCTTAATAATGGGGAAAGTACTTTTCTTTTTACAAGATAAAAATTCTTATCTCCAAAATAGATAAGATATTATTTGTGATAAGATGACACAGCATCTCTTGTGATGTATCACCATTAATCATTTACTTGGAACTTAATTATTTATTTAAGAAACCAGGTTGCAGACTCTGTTGAAAATACTTGACATATTTGCAAATTGATAAAATCTGATTAAGGCACAATTCATACATGAAACATTGCAAAAAATAGTACTAGATCTGAGGATGGACAGGTATTTCCAAACCATCCTCTTCCCTCTTCGACGTGAACTGTTGTTTGTTCATTGGCGATCTGCAATCGTGTTCAGAAGTGTTCAACAGATAGCCGATATTGTCGACAAAACTTTGTCTATGTGTTTGTGCGAGGGGCAACGAGGTTAACCAGCTGTTTCTCAACTTTCCACTTCGCCATCTTCTCCCCCCAACTTCATTAAGCCCCAGAGCTGTAATAATCACAAAAAAATATTATATATATTTTTTAAATTGTTAAATTGATGTATGAATGTAAATGAAGCAAGAAGTGTGTGCCAAGACAGAGTTGTATGGCGGTCCGTCCTCTCTGCCTACCCCTGCGGGAAACGGCGTGATGGTTAGTTAGTTAGTTAAATTGTTAATGGTAATAAAGACATCCCTGATTTACTTAGCTTAATTACCTTCCATGTACCTAACAGAACCACTCTATCCAAAATTCTTCTTAAATGCAACAATAATATCAGGACTGAGTCATTTAGATACTCGCTTGTACCTAGATTGCATGCAGTGGGTAATTCCTTCGCAGAAACACTAGATATATTCAACTGCACTGAATCTAGTTACAAGAAGGCTATAGTAGCATACCTATTTCAAAAATATTACTGTTAATTATTGCATTATAATATTTCTATTAACCTATGTTTTTGGGTGCTAATCATTTACTCTATGTTATTTTTATGTCACTATTATTTTATGTTATATATTACACAGTTATGTAGAAGCCCATAAGGGCGTATATATGTAATTAAATAAATAAGATAAGATGCCGAAAGGAATCTTTCCATACGCAATACGTATTTAATTTCTACGTGCAACGTGAACAGTATTTAAAGCGATGATTCATCGCAGATTGGCTGTTTGGCGAACCGGGCGATATTTCATGTACAGCCGCAGCTGTTCACACAAAAAATGGTTAAAACCGCTCTCTGTCACATTGTTACGCTTCTGAAAACGGACTTTGAATTTGAGAAAAACACAGAAGCTTCAGCTGCTAAATGTCTAAGCGAGGACATCTGTAAATTTCCATAGCAAACAGTACAAATAAAGAACAGTCTATGCCATCTGTTGAATTCCAATGTTAATCGCTTGCTTATGCTAATGCAGAATTCGCGCCGTAAAAAACACACTGTCATTTGCACATTTTATTAACGGCAAATATTAATTTCAGCCATTAAATTAACATTAATCTTTTAAATATTCTATCATTCAATCTTAATGCTTCAGACGTGTCCCACGAAAACAGAATTATATTTCAAATTTATTTGAATTTGCTGTCAAATTTAATGCTAGTCGGTTTCTATTCGGGATGAAGTATCTATGTACATATTAGTAATGCATAGAAAACTATGCTAAATGTATGGAACTCAGTTCTTAAATTGAATACCTGTATTAATTACGGCACTAAGTGCCAAATATCACACAACCAGTGAGACTATGACATCCCCAAACGTGGTGTGTTGTGAGGTTGAAGGTAGTGGGGAGGGGAAGGAGATGAGGAAGAGGAAGGTTGGGAAGTTTCCTGGCTATTCAGATCTGATCGCACAACACGACTAAAGCCCTTTCAATTCTGAATGGCGGTCTTTCACCAGGGCGATACTTAGAGTATCTAGCACTCTGGAACGTGCCGCAAATATACTATATATTATTTTATATGAAGTAAATGTATTGTGACACATAGAATATATGATGCGAAAGTGAATGGAAGAAGAAGCCGAGGATACCCGAGTAAGACATGGCACGATCAAGTAAATCATATACTTGAATCGGGTCATGTAAAGAGTCAGAATCAGAGAAGAGTGTATATGAGATAATGTATGAATGTGAATGAAGCAAGGAGTGTATGCCAAAACAGAGTTATATGGCGGTCCGTCCTCTCTGCCTACCCGTGCGGAGAAACGGCGTGATGGCAAGTTAGTTATGACACATATCAATTAGATAAAATTTATCTGCGCACGCCCGGTTCGAACCCGCGATCTCTGGATTCGTAGTCGAGTGTCTTACCACTCGACCACGCAGGCCGTCAAAAGTACATTACCGTCACATATACGCGATATTGCAATATTTACCTACGTATATTTGTCAACGCTGTCAAGTTTCTTATCACGAGAAACAATTATTGTCAGCGAATCTTCCTTAGCGTAACGAATCTTCACAGAATTACATTTACAGAGTGCCCCGCATGCAAAGCATAATATTTACTACGCCGAGCATTGCCAAGACCAATATTTGGCAAAGTAAAATAATAATTATCATCGCTGAATAAAAATAACAGCTTGAGAAACATCATTTATATATTTAATTCTACAATGGTGCCAAATTCTAACAATGCACAAAGATAAAAAAAAAACATTAGTGTTTTATTTTTTTAGTGCAAGAAGTGTTAAATTAGAATGTACAATAATGTCATTTTTTTGAAATTGAAAATAACTTTAAAGCATTAGTGCTTATATTTTTTAAATGATATCAATAATCTAAAACACAAATATGAAACAGAAAAGTCAGAAGAAAAAAAAAACAATGGTCACAACCGAGACTCGAACTCTGATCCTTTACTCTATCATAATCATGTTTCATATTTGGATTCTAGATTATTGTTATTATTTGAATGTTTAATAATATTTGTGCCTAGTTTTGAATCTCTCATAGGTGCGTATACAATATGTGACCATGGTGTGAAATTGTAAAAGCTAAAATCGATTATAATTTTTCCAAAATAGGCTCAGAAATGAATCAATTCTGTTTACCCTATATTTATTACTGCCATCTATCTATATAAGGTATAAACATAAAATATTTGTAATGTTTATCAACGCCATCTAACGACCAACAGCAATTTTATTTGATTTTGAAAGAAAGAAAAACATTTCCAGATTACGAATAACCTGACAATCAGGGGCGGCTCGTGACTTTTTAGTGTACTAGAGTGCTGAGTGTTGAAAAATACGACATTATTATTGTATTGTTGTAGTCGAAAATGACTATAATTATTTTTTTGTGAAGATTTTTCAGTTTCGGTGGGTCATTGACCCACAAAAACTGAAAAATCGTATTTTTTGTTTTCGACTACAACAACATCAATCATGGTTTTTTTTTTAATCTTATCACTCTAGCACATTAAAAAGTCAAGAGACGTCACTGCTAAAAATATTTGTAAAACTTCTGCTACCTTCATAATAAGCAGATAATTTTGCTTGCGCTATGATGGAGGGCTTAGCTAGCAGAGGAATTGAACCCACAACACCTATCTTCTAGTGTGCCAGAGGCGCCAATAGTCTCCGGACATTCATCATCATCGTTTCATCCCTTAAAACCTGCTGTTCGCATATTTAAATGAATCATAATCGTTTGTCAACAAAATAATCAATCCATAGATATATTTTACATTGCGTCAAGTTAGGTACAAGTCGAGTGATACATATTTGAAGTTTGCTTACGTCAGTGCAAAAGAAAAAAATTTCAAAGTGACATTACTGTTTGTATTTACAGGAACATCTCACGCAATTTTATTTTTATTTGGAAGGAAATTTATGCAGCCCCACGAAAATACAATAAAATGTCAAAAAAATCTTCACATTTTCTAATAAAACTTTTTTTAGTGACATGAGGGAGAAAAAACAAATTCCCCGAATATAAGCAGCTATTCCAGAAAAAACACTTACGCCATTAACACAAAATTTAAAAAAATATATAAACACATTATCTGAGAAGATAGCGTAATTGACGAACACATCATTTTGTAAAACGCAAGTGAGTTATTACAAAATTCATGTCAGAGAGGTAGGAAGAAATTTGTACCTTGCGGAAATCCAACGTTCCAGAGGTTAGTTAAAACTTACTTTAAATTTAAATTAGAAATTAGTTTTAATTAATGTTTGCACAAGGAGACATAGACTTCTTTCAAGGGAATCAGGTAAAACATGGGAGACAGCACGCTGGACTGATGGCCTGAGTGCTTCCGAGAGCTATGCAGACTGTCTCCTTAATAATAACAATAATACTGGTACTCACACTGTATGTGGTTGTCTTTATAGGAGGAACTGGAATCCTCTTGACTGCCTCTTCTTCATCTGAAATTAGATAAATAAACGTAATTTATTTATTTTGGGTAAAAAAAAATATACTGTCCTATAAAAGAGAGTGTGGTAGATTGAGGTGGGTACATTAAAATAATTGTTTAAAATTAATATATCACAGTGACCTCTGTTTGCGTAGTGTTCTTTGCATTTGACTTTGGTTCGATTCCTGCTGCTGTATAAATATATCGTCGCTGGAAAAGCAAAAGGTCTTAAGCGACACTTTGGTAAAAAAATGAGTTAAATATGTAGTTTTGATGAGTTTTTTTTTTGCTTCGAATGCTCTGACTCTCGTTTGAATCTGAAGAATTTTGTGGCCCTTTAGCCATCTAAAATATATTTACCGTTTTGGAGAAGGCTTGACTCAAGCGACACAAGTTTAAAACTTTTTTAGCTTTTTGTCTCTTCAGGTAACTCAGTGAGAGCATCGAGTTACCTGAGTTAACGTTTTTTTCAAAATACAATCAGGTTTTGAAGACTTATGATTTTTTTAAGTGCTCTGATGTAAACTTCCCAAAATGGCGCTTCAGCCCTTTTGCCTTTCCGGCGACAATATATCTAATACCTACACATGTTTTATTTAATTATATATCTACCCACTTGTCTAATAACTTAAAATAGTGAAAATTAAATAATATCAATATTTACATAATGTCTTTTACAAGGTTCATCAGAGATGATGTCTAGATGATTAAATTCATCTTATTGACATGAATTGTTTGTGATAAGTACCTACTACTGCAAAATAAAAATAAAAACATTTATTAAAATTGGAATTAACTTTAAGGCATTACTGCTTATTTATTGTGAAATATTTAAATGATATTGATAATCTAAAACAGAAAAAAGCCATGTCTCGGTCATGACCATTGTTCTTTTTAGTTTCTGACTTTTTTCTGTTTCATATTTGCGTTTTAGATTATTAATGTTATTTAAATTATCATTTAAAGACGCCACAGCAAGAACCTGTTTACTAAATTTTTTGTCAAAAATGAGTTAGTATTCTCACTAAACTAATTCTGGTACGCTCTATCCAATGAACAACATAGATCATGAAAATGGCACGAACATGGAAAATCAAAGAGTTGAACATGTTAATAATAAATAATAATAATATTTGGATGATATGTATAGCGCCGTTTTTGTGAAAAATCACCTCAAGGGAGCTGTACAGATCTTATTTTCTATTATTAGATATTAATTCCTAGTTTAGAGAGAAAATATACAGGAACATACTTACGTTACGTTTTTCAATACATAAATACGAGATTTATGTCAGCTGAAAACATCCAAGCTCCAGGGCTATTCATTTATATGGGACTGGATATGATTCTAGGTATACGTGAGGTTAGTGAGGGGTTTGAAGTAACAATATATGGAGAGAGAACTAATTCTTTTTACCCAACCTATACAGATTTGGGATAAATCACTTTCTCCGGGTTTTTACGTCGTACACCATGAGAAATAAAGAGACAACAAATTTTCCCGAATTATCACATTGCTTTAAAGTATTGTTAGAATGTTTTTCGTGTCCCGCGTCTCCGTTGAGTCCGCCCAAACGTTATGAAACGCGAAATAAATTGACATAACTCAACGATTTATTAGGTTACAATACTGTGAAAAAGAGGTTATACGTATAAACAAAAACATTATGTTGACATGTGCTATGAATGGATGTATAAATACCCTAGCCCTAGTCCTAGCCACGCCCAGGTCTAGCCGAGTCCGGCAAACCTCGTAAAAACTGACTACAGCTCTCTCTATAGCGCTCTCTTTTGTATATTATTGCTCTGAGGTGAGGGTTATAGAAGCAAAGGCAGCCATCTTTTTCATCATTAATTATTTCTTGAAAAGTTGATAAAGCTTTTTATACACTTTTCTTTCATGAATATATTGGTACATTCAAAGATTGGTGTTTAAAATTGTTCCTGGTTTAATGTACACAAACATTTTGATACACAAAATTCTCTGTTTCTTTATAATAATCATTCAAAAGTTGACAATGCTACAGAACCGATTTTGTAGATAGCTGCCTTTGATTCTAAGCCCCTCAAGTAAAGTTTCATAAACTCACCTTTCTGAACAGAGTCGAATCTTCCCTCGACCTTGGAGCGGAGGGAGTCCAGGTCAAACGGGGCGGCGAAGCCATGGTCCACCGATCTGCTCTTGGACCTAGAATTAGAGAAATATACGTTAGCGTTGGAAAAAAAAAATAATGACCCAAATAACATGGATATTAATATTTTCTACTAAAGAGACCAGAAAGAAACTTGAGAAAATCTAATTTTATGTGTGTTCCAAATTCAGTCATTTTCAGATTCAATCAGATTTCAAGGAACTGAAAAAAATAAAACTTCTCGAGGCGGATAGAGATATTGCAACCATAGCCATAGCCATAAAATACAAGACACGTCATATTCATACAAATCTTACGAAAAATGTAGCACCACTAGAACTGTCTTGTTTCCTGCGTCACCCGCTTATGAAAAGGATGGCCATTCAAAGAATATGTGTGTACGGATGAGATAGCTATATGAACGTCCCACGCTACTGTTAAAATCGGGTGTCGCGCCACTAGCCGTGGTTGTTTTCCTCACACTTATGTATTTCTGCATTCGCTATCTCACACCGTTTTCGTGAAGCTTTAAACCTTGTGAATAATTGTATTTATTGAATTGAAATAATAAGTGATTTGTGGGTAATTATGAATGGAAAGAATTTCCATAAGATATGTTTTTTGCTTCCGAATGATTTTTACACCTCTCAAGGCATTTTTTCTCAAAAAGGAGCCTACAGCGATGCGTTTGTGACCGCTTGTCTGTCGAACGAATGTTTGTGTGATACTAAACGCAGTAAATCTCAGGTATGTCTCGCGGACTCGGTTTAGTGCATTCACGCGCGTTGTCTCAGTAACGTATCTACATTATTTAATTCATCTAAGATTGCAACAAATTACCACGCGTGTAGGTTGCAGCGTGACTGTTGTTTTTTTGGATAAACATAAAGGGATTGTAGAGTGCGCGGCAGAGGGGTGCACTCCACAATAGCACATAAGCACTGCCTACCTTGCCGTACTCGCATACAAATATGTATAATATTGGATTCAATGATATGAAATTATTGGAAAAAATAAATCTATACCGACCTTCCTACCATAACTTGTCAAAAGCAGTAACTACACATGCTCAAACGCCGCCAACGTCAGAGTAGATTCTATATAATATGCATGCTGCTAGCTGTTGGGTGTTCAAGTTTCTCGTTTGTGTTAGTATCTTTGTTAGTGTCTAAGGCAGTGCTTTTACAGAAGAAATCCAATATTAATCGGGGAAAATTGTTAGTATCTATCCATATTATATTGACCGGTTAGTAGGTGGATGGAAAAACGCGTCAGATTCCCACCCGGGCGTCGTGGGTTCAATTCCTCTGCTAGCTAAGTCCTCCATCATTGCACAATCAACATCTTCCGCTTATTATGATGGCAGTAGGAGTTTTAAAAATATTTTAAGGTTATTCGTAACCCGGGAATGTTTGTATTTCTTTAAAAAAATATATTATATTATCAATCAATCTGCTGTTTTTCCTAGTGCCCACCCTGATCAAAGACTCTGTGCACGCCACTGGTGCGCGTATATGTATATTTTCTAAGATGTCGCTGTGTGCGTAAGTGTACGTTTCTTCCACGTGAACGTATGCAAACGTTCCAACCTTGTTGCATTTCACGTTGTGTGGCTAATATCTGTGCCCACCTTTACCTGAGAAACTTATTTGCGAGCTGTACTGGATATGACTATGGACAACAAAATATTGGGTTTTTTTCTGATCTAGTAGAAAAGCCAATGGTAATTCTTAAAATGTATGATTTTTTTTAAATAAACATACAGTCGCTGGAAAGGCAAAAGGGCTTAAGGGGCACTTGGGTTAAAAATAAGTGAAGCATGCAGTTTTGATCAGGTTATTTTTCGGCATCGAATACTCTGACTCTTGTTTGATTCTGAAGACTTTTGTGGCCCTACAGTCATCTTAAATATATTTACCGTTTGGGAAAAGGCTTGACTCAAGCGACACAAGTTTTTTTTGTGCTCCGGGTAACTCAGCGAGGGCATTGAGTTACCTGACTTAACTTTTTTGTTCAAAATCCAACCAGGTACCGAAAACTTATGAATTTTATTGTAAAACAACAAAAAAAACTTAAAATTGCTCTGGTATAAGCCTCGCAAAATGGCGCTTTAGAACTTTTGCCTTTCTGGCGACTATATACGAGATATATTACCAACCTACGAGCATTGATAACATGACACATTAGAGATACATAGTAGGTAGGTACCAAAATCATTAAAAAAAAATGTCGTTGTCAAAGCTATTTTTTTGATGCTTGTTTAAAACAATGCTTCAAACAAATAAAATGTAACCATAATAAGAATTAGTAATTGGACAAATATTTATTTTAGGACACTTTAAGTTTTTGTTTGCATAACATGTTTTGGACGGCGAATACATTGTTATTTGTTGAAACATTCTATAGGTAGTCTGGAAATGAAAACATTATATTTGTTAACAAAAAGGTAAAAAGCCAACTGTATTTTTTTAATGTGTACAGCAGTGTCTAGAGTTTTATTGATTGAAGTCAGTGGTTTACTGTGTGGCGGGAGGAGTTGGGGTTTGAATGGAAAAGGGCAAAGAGGAAGGTTGGGAGCAGAGCCAGGAGTTATTCTATTAGTGTCATACTTTTTTTATGCGATCACCACATTGCTTACAGCAAGTGGGATATAGCGGGAATGGCGGGTTGGAGAGAGAAAGGGTTGTTCATAGCTAGTCACTCTAACTAACTAACTAACTAACCATCACGCCGTTTCCCCGCAGGGGTAGGCAGAGAGGACGGACTGCCATACAACTCTGTCTTGGCACACACTTCTTGCTTCATTTACATTCACACATCGTCTCATACATACTCTTCTGTTATTCTGACTCTTCACATGACCCGATTCAAGTATTTGATTTACTTGATCGTGCCATGTCTTTCTCGGGCGTCCTCGACTTCTTCTTTCATTCACTTTCGCATCATATATTCTTTTCACACTCCTTTCTTCGTTCATTCGCTCTACATGCCCAAACCATCTAAGCGTCCATTTCTTCATCCTATCCATTACGCTTACATCAGCCTTGCATTATTTCCGGATATCCACATTTGTAATACGGTCATACATGGTTTTACCGCACATCCGTCTCAAATATCTCATTTCCACAGCATTCAGTCTACTTTCATCCTTCCTCTGCCAGTTCCATGCCTCACTGCCATACATCAGGGTTGGTATAAGCACTCCATTGTGGACTGCTAGCTTCGCTTCTTTGGACAATTTCTTATTTGCCCCAACAGCGTTCAGTCCTCCATTATTGGAGTTTCCTGCATTCACCTTTCTATGACGACTTTCATTAGGGCAATGTTGAAAGCTTAGAGTATATAGAGTGGTATCAATCCAAGGCAGTTTAGTCGCTTTTTGACCAAGGATTGACCAAAGGAGGTATGACGTAAATGCTTCCAGCCAATCGGATGCGAAGAAAACCGTAAAGATAAACATTATTCCGTCTTTATCTGTTCGCGAACAATTTTGAGTTGCTACATGGGAAAGAAAGAGACATGGATACGTTCAGATGTTGTGCTAATCAGGGAATCCCAATTCTTACAAATTTACGTCAGAATCCCGTATAACTCTCGAAGTAAAACATATTGAGAATGCATTCAAACTCATTTTAAACGGGAGTTTATTATATCGAAACAAATAATGCAAAGATTGACTAAATATTGGTGTAGGTAACTAGTTGTTTTGTAGGTTAGCATGTAAAATATTTGAGGTCAAACTAAAAAATACGAATTCTTGGATAAATACCTGTGGAAACTGATTTTTTTGGTCCTTTGTTACTTCAGTTGAAACAACCAACAACTGCACATATAACCATATCGTTTTTTTTAATATTGCACTAAATTCACTTAAGTAATTATATATTTTAAGCTTTTTGTCTGTCAATTCGACTGACATTTAAACTACTGTGAAGTTAGTAATATATTGAAAAAATGGCTACACGGTTTTAAGCACGCCCCAAATCAAATGTTCTTAATAACAATTGTTTGTCTCTTTTTCTCATATGTCTATAGAAACGAGCATAAAGAGAGAGCTATATTTTGCGAGTATGAACGATTTGACTCATAATTAGGACGGTCTCTCTATATTGCTACTCTAAGGTAAAACCTAATTGATAAACTTCCGTTACCTCGGGGGAGATGGGGGAGGGAAATACTAGACATATTATTATTACTATTATTATTATTATTACTATTATTATTATTATTACTATTATTACTATCCATCACCAGTATCTACTAGTTACCAGTGTGCGCGTGTGTGTAACAGCAGTGGGATGAAAGGGGAAGGGAAGGAGAGAGGGATATATTATGAACAATGGGGCAAACTCAGTTGCGGGAAGTAATCAATCACCTGGTCGGGAGAGCGGGGCAGAACGGTACAGTTTAGTGACGCGCGGGGCGAGTTCGCCAACTAGGGGGGTGATTAGCATAATATTATGGTTTTACTGTAATTTGCAAAGTGTGGGGAGAAATGGACCAGGGGGCAGATATAATAAACTGAATACACCGACATTACTGCGAATATCGTGTTTAGATCAATGACGTTAAAAATATATAGACACTTTATAGCGCTCTCAAAGTGGCAAAAAAAAACCACGCTAGTTGGTATGCTCGGTGATTTTAAAGTACGCGCAAATTATGGCAAATTACTTATTATTTTAGACAACACAACTATCTCCATTGTTGACCAACATAATTACGTCTTCCCGTGTAAGCGAGTAAGCGAAGTGCTATCTCATTCTGTCCGATCGTACATCTGTTTCGTTCGTACACACATATTCTATAAATGTCTATCTTTGTCATATATGATGTTACATATTTGAATGATGAATTTACTGGTAACGTAAGTGTGTTTGTTAGTAGCCACATTTTGTGTTAATATTCTAAGGCTATAGCGTGTCTATATATTTGTAACGTCATTGGTTTAGATGGGTTTGGCAACCAGGTGGGTAATTTAGATATTTTATTTTTGTTTCTGTAATTTATTTGGTGAGGGGCATGATTAACCTGTGGGTAGGATAGAAGATAATAAATAAATAAAATAAAACCATTGTAATGATAGTTTAGTGACGCGCGGGGCGAATTTTAGCAACTAAGGAAGTGATTCGGGCAATGTTGTTTTACTGTAATTTGTGAATAGTGGGGCAAAATGGACCAGAGTTTAGATATAAAAATACAATTTTTTAAAGATTTTCATTTTAATGATAGTTTAGTGACGCGCGGGGCGAATTTTAGCAACTAAGGAAGTGATTCGGGCAATATTGTTTTACTGTAATTTGTGAATAGTGGGGAAAAATGGACCAGAGTTTAGAAATAAAAAATATATTTTTAAAAACATTTTCATTTTAATGATAGTTTAGTGACGCGCGGGTCGAATTATAGCAACTGAGGGAGTGATTTGGGTAATGTTGTTTTACTATAATTTGTGAAGTGTGGGGAAAAATGGACCAGTGTTTAGATAAGAAAATAAATAAAAATAAGGTTTCCATTGCAATGATAGTCGAGTGACGTGCGGGGTGGCTTGGCCAACCAGGGGGTTGATTAATTTATCGTCGCTGGAAAGGAAAAAAGGGCTTAAGCGACACTTTGGTCATAAATGAGTTAAATATGTAGTTTTGACCCGGTTTCTTTTTCTGCATCGAATGCTTTGACTCTCGTTTGATTCTGAAGACTTTTGTGGCCCTTCAGCCATCTAAAATATATTTACCATTTGGGAGAAGGCTTGACTCAAGCGACACAAGTTTGAGACTTTTTTTGCTTTTTATCCCTTCAGGTAACTCAGTGAGGGAATTGAGTCACGCGAGTCAACTTCTTTTTTTCAAAAATCCAACCAAGTACTGAAGACTTATAATTTTTATTATAAAACAAAAAAAACACTTTAAGGTGTAAACTTCCCAAAATGGCGGTTCATCCATTTTGCCTTTCCGGCGTCGATATGTAATTTTAAAAAATACATTTTCTGAAAGAATTCATTCGTTTTCGTTAGATTATTGCCAAAACAGATCATCCTAATAACACCTAATAATAACTCTCGCATCATTATGGTTGGAAGTTACAAATGGCGGTCGGCTGGTTTTGGGTCTACCATATTCCGGTGGCAAAAAAGGAAACTGCGGTTAGATTGATTACCGACTTCACTTTCTGCTAGCCCGGTCACCATTACGACGATAAACTTGGGAATAGCTTGGTATCAATAATTAAGTAAGTTGGCGAGTAATGAACCGTATGATGGTGATACGGTCGAAATTAGCTCGCAGTAACCTGCTAAAATGGTGTTAGTTAAATGGACGCTCTACAGCCGCTTTCACCAACAAAACTGAGCGAACGCGAAAGATTTAGCTGAGGATTACTCAATTGCATTACATCAACTTTTTTCTCGCTGAGCACTCGCTTATTGACAGTGGAAATATAAAAAAAATTGAAATATTTAAATGAAAAAAACTTACTCTCTAATTGTTTTTTTTCTTCCTCTCAGTTGGTATAAAGGATAAATTACTATCGTAATCTTTTTTTAAATATTGAACAATCAAAAGAATAGATAATAAAGCCTTGCCTAATTTTTTATCAGTTAAATTGATAGTTAAAAAGTCCATAGCTCATGGCGAAGATGGCGTTGCGTGCTGAAAATAGTTGCGTTAGCTTATAAATTCCAGACAGTAAAATCTGTGCAAATTTCATAACGCCAGAGCTCATTGTTCGAGAGAAATTAACACTTTACACTAACCGATAAATATAGGTATTTGCTTAATTAGAAAGTTTGTATGAGAAAGTATAAGTGCATATTTTTGATGTTTATTTTTTGTAAAGATTTTCGAAAACACGGTGAGATACTATAAATTTATAGGACATTAGTTGATTACTAGTTGTGAACCGAGAAAAAACCACAGAATGTAACTTGACTTGCCGAGAAAAAATATTAATTGCTTTTGTCCACCCATTTCAAATATAGCATAATGTCTGCTAAAATACTTTATAGGTGGGTACTTTATTAGGTAGGTAGGGATTTGGAAAGTTCACACTCGTACATATTTATGTATGTACGTACTCTCAAAGGAAATTATTAGAGATGGTCGATATCCGAATTGGGTGTACCTGCGGTTCCAGTTACAAAAAAACATCGAAACAGCGAAGAAAATGGTTTTGTAAAATCGTCGAATCACTATTAGGGAAGTTGCAGAGGATGTTGGCATATCAATCGGCTCATGCCATGCAATTTTCTCGGATGTTTTGGGCATGAAACGTGTGGCAGCGAAGTTTGGTTCGAAATTGCTAAATTTTGAGCAAAAGCAACGTCGCATTAGTATCGCTCAGGAGTTGTTGAATGACGTCAACGACGATCCAGATTTGCTCAAAAGTGAGTATTCACCAGATTTGGTTCCCTGCGACTTTTTCCTATTCACGAAACTAAAGGGACCAATGGAAGGAAAGCATTTTGCCGCAATTTATGAGATAAAGTCAGAATCGAAGAACGAGCTGATGGCCATACCGAAAAGCGCATTCCAGAAGTGCTTCGAGGATTGGAAGAAGCGCTGGCATAAGTGCATTTTATCTGAAGGGGATTACTTTGAAGGGGAGAAAATGGATATTGATGAATAAATATATACTTTTCGAAAAAAATCGTAATTTACCTTTTCTTTTGAACAAACCTCGTATATTATTGGTCTCGCGCCTAGGCAGTCCCCCGCCTGTCCCGCCCTCGACCCGCCCCTGCGCCCGCCACGTGAACAGAGCGAATGCTGCGGCTATTCGACCCCAATCATAGAGTCACTCAATCAAAGTGGAATAAAGATGTTAGAATCAATTGAGACTCCGATCGGCATTTCGATCCGGGGTCGCTAGCTTCAACCCCGTCAAATAATAATAATGAATACGAAAACACGAAATGCGTCTGCCTCGACGAGTGGGATTTATTGCTTCTTCATTAATAATACTGGCTTCGTTCGGTTCGATTTCAATTTTCACTGTTTTGATTGGCCAGTTAACTATTTTGGGAATTTACCGATCGCGTCCCGTGATTTTGATTGGGATAAGTTCAAAGTCCCGCGCTAGAGAAATGGAGAATACGAAATGTAAAGAAATTAAAAAATAACTTTGTACGAGACCACGGATGTAATTTTATTTTTTACGACCGACCGGTGTCGCTTAGCCTAAGCATCATCAGGGTACAAAATTAAGTTTATCAAAAAATACAGAGTGTACGGTTATATAGACGTACAAAGGGAGAACAAAAAATAAAATAAAATAACAAAACGATGAGAAAACAATATATTAACATTTAAATTTTAACGAAGAAAAGTGAGAAAGAGACAGAATAATAATATATATTGACGGCCTCCATGGTCGAGTGGTAAGACGCTCGACTACTAATCCAGAGGTCGCGGGTTCGAACCCGGCATGCGCAAATAAATTTTATTTAATTGATATGTGTCATAACACATTTAATTGATATAAAATAAAATATACCATATTTGCGGCACGTTCCAGAGTGGTAGATACTCTTAGTATCGCCCTGGTGAAAGACCACCATTCAGAATTGAAACGCTGCTGGAAATGGCTTTAGCCGTGTTTGGTGACCAGATCTGAATAGCCAGGTACTTCCCAACCTTCCCCTTCCTCATCTCCTTCCTCTCCCCCCTACCTTAAGCCTCACAACATACCCCTTTTGGGGATGCCATAGTCTCACTGGCTCTAGGCGGTTGGGAGCAATTAAGACTCTTGTGCGGTATTTACGTAAAAAAATAATTTTAA
This sequence comes from Drusus annulatus, assembly GCA_022651775.1. Lineage (NCBI taxonomy): Eukaryota > Metazoa > Arthropoda > Insecta > Trichoptera > Limnephilidae > Drusus > Drusus annulatus. The sequence continues at coordinate 300,210 of JAGWCC010000139.1, forward strand.
AAATATCCGTGGTCTTATACAAAGTTATTTTTTAATTTCTTTAAATATGTCAAACCACAAAATGATTGCTTTCCACGAAAGTGTGCAGTTATATGTGTGTACAGAGGGAGAACACAATATGAAATAATTGAAAAAAAAACAACAGTAAGAATACAAAAACAAAAAAAAAACATTTAAATCATAACAAACGAACAGAGAGAAAGAGACAGATAATATGAAATATAAAAGAGGCAAACGGCAATTGAGAAGGCGATTAAAGAATAATGATACATTTTATGAGTTTACCGGAAATATACCTAATTTTGGACTACTGGATAAATTAATTATTGATTGATTATTAAGAATATGACTATTAATTTTAATGGCTTTCTTTATTTCTAGTGCTTCTAAATTATTTAATCTGTTGCCATGACCATTTTATGGAGAATATTAGCACTGGTGCTTTTTTTGAAGTTACGATTTTTTTCAATCAGATGATTGGCGATTTCTTAAAAACCGTGGTTATTTAAACATCTATGATGTTTTTTGATTCTAATATTGACATTCGGGGTTGTTTTCCCAATATAAAATGCATAAAAATCACTACAATTTTTTTTTCCCATGGAAAAGCGCCTTAACTCACATACACGTATACGTGTTAATTATTGATTTATTTTTCATCCTCCAAATATAATTTCATAAAATCTTTAAATTAATAACCATCAGCCCTTACTTGTCCTGAAATAATATCTATATGTACTATTTTTTATGAAAAACTCACTTTTGAAAAATGTTAAATTTTCACCGAATGAAAACATTAAACCTTAAAAAAAAACCTGACCTAACTCAACAAGGTTTATATCAGTAGGTTTTCCAATTAGTTTTGACGTTTTCTAGTAATTTTCCCGTCGAATAATGAGAAAAAATTACAGGTTGAGTTATTTGAGAGAAAATTCAATTTGATTGAATTATTATTATTAATATTGTGTGCGGATTTCCCGGCGGGATGAAAGCGTGCGAAAAAAGACCGCTGCATTCTCAGTTCCCAGTAGAGGCTAGAGGCGATATTCGCTTGCTGCGGCTTTAATCGCCGAGCTCACTAATGTACTGACTGGGTGGAGAGAAAACATGTGAAATAGAATTAAATATTATTTGAAGAAATTAAAAAAAAACTTTCAATAAGACCACGGATATTATTTTATTTTTTATGACCGACCGGTTTCGCTTAGTCTAAGCGTCATCAGGGTATAAAGGTTACCTTCTCATTTGACGTTTTGTTTCTATCAATTCATATTTTTTGTCTCTTTCTATCTGTTCCTTTGTTATAATTTAAATGTTATTCAATTGTTTTCTCATTGTTCTGTTATTTTATTTTATATTTTGTTCTCCCTCTATATGTACATATAACCGCACACTTTGTATTTTTTGTTGAGTTTAATTCTGTACCCTAATGATGCTTAGGTTAAGCGAAACCAGTCGGTCATAGAAATGAAAGAACGTGCGTTATTTGTGAATCATACTCTTATTGTCAAAAAAAGAGTTAGATTTATGAATTGCCACTGTTAGGCAAAATAAATTTACTGTTAAAAGCATCAAGGTGCGATATATCGACCTCTCCTACGCAAAATATCCTATCTTCAAAATCCCGATTATTGTGGAAGCTTCTTTTGACCACTTAAATTCAAAATATTAAGCGATAAATTTTAATATTTTAAAATTTAATACGTGAAATTGAAATATTTGCCTAGAGTTTGGATTTAATCGGAATATTTTAATTTACAGCGATCAAAAAAAACGCTCTCCTCAACAATCGGAATTTTGAATATGCGATAGTTAACGTAGGAGGGGTCGATATGATGCGCACGAGATGGCTTACGACGGATCTCTCACGAGTTATAACTAAGTTTTGTTTCTAGATGGGACAACAATTCGCAAGAAAATTACCCAGTGGAGCTAAATTATGAACTAAAGAAGAATGAGGGTGAAGTTTGTAATTTTTCACCTGGACCAGCCTGTACGATATTCAGCTGGGTAATAAATTGCTGAATAATCCATCCATCAACATGTCAGTGAGAGGGGTGAGGGGCGGGAGGAAGGAGGGGAAAGAGGAAATAATTAAGCCGAAGAAATATGACGGAAAGGGAGAAATTGGATAGAAAATTGGATGAAACTTGTCCAAAAGAAGTAGCTCCCAGAAAAGTGTCGATTTTCTAGAGGAAAATTGACCTATGTGTAATTTGATTATGTGTGTATAGTAGCGTTAGGAAAAACTACAGTGTTGTGTGAACGCTTCACAAATTGCTAGTTCTTTAAATTGAACCCTTCGCAATGAACACTTCAATTGAAGTCGAACTCGCTAAAAGGGGATTTATCTATTTTATTTATTGATTTATCTTTATTTTTATTATTATTGATTTATCTTTTTATATATTTATGATTTATCTATTTCATTTATATGCTATTTTATTTATGGGGAATTTATCCGGTTCTTTTTGAACCGGTTCCTTGATATTGCTCGCCAAAACAAAATTACTTTGAAAGTGAAAAGAACTGGAACTGGTTCCTCGCCAAAACAAAGAGATTTTAAAACGAAAAGAAATCCCGAAAAATCACGTTCCTTTAGATCGAAGTACTTTGAGGTCGAACTTCAATTGATGTATTTCTTTATAGGCTTTGAAGTTCAACTTCACAACTGAACTGCTGCAAATTGAAGTAGTTCTTTGTAATCTAACTTCCAATTTGAATTCAATTGAAGTATTTTTAGCATGGAGCAGTCAGAACGCTAAAATGAACTACCAACTTCAAGTATTTGTTCAATGAACAATGAATGAAGTAGGAACTGCTGCCAAAAGAAGTAGTTCTTTTAGAGCGGTCACAACGCTAGTGTATAGTAATGGGGCAATTTACAGGGTGGGACAACGCCTTGCTTGTTAATAACTATTCGATAAATATAACTAACACAGGGAAAACTGAATAACGGAATACTAGAATCCATGCCAACGTTGACAATATCATTTTCAAATTCATCATAATTCGTCGCCGGAAGGGCAAAAGGGCTGAAGCACCATTTTGGGAACTTTACACCAGAGCACTTTTTTGTTTTTTTGTTTTTACAATAAAATTCAAAAGTCTTCAGTGCCTGGTTGGATTTTTGAAAAAAGTTAACCCAATGCTCTCACTGAGTTACCTGAAGCTACTAAAAGCTTAAGTCCCAAACTTGTGTCGCTTGAGTCAAGCCTCCTCCCTAATGGTAAATATATTTTAGATGGCTGAAGGGTCACAAAAGTCTTCAGAATCAAACGAAAGAGACAAAACCGATCAAAACTGCAAATTTAACTCGTATTTGACCAAAGTGTCGCTTGAGCCCTTTTAACTTTCCAGCGACGATATGTGTTTTGTTAAAAAAATTCCAAGAAAGATATGTGAATTATTATAAAAATTGGACTATATATTATCTTCGTGGGTATACTGGACTGGAAATATATGTATAATGTATATTAAATATTATTAGAAGATTGTTTGCACATTTTTGTACCTTCGTGATAATATAGGATTGTTTACACACCTTTGTACTTTTGTAACTTGAATGGGTAACACATTTTTGTGCCTTAGTAATGTCATGGGACTGTTTACATATTTTTGTACTTTAATGACCATATGGGAGCCTTTTACACATTCGTCACCTTGCGGTACTGTTTACACATTCATGATTATATACGGGACTGTTTACAAATATTTGTAGATACCTTTGTGATTCTATAAGACTGTTTACGCATTATTGTAGATTCAGGATCATATATATATAGGACTTTTGGCACATATTTGGACTGTTTACACATCTTTGTAGCTTCGTGATAATGTGGGACTGTTAACACATTATTGTACCTTCATGATCATACGGGACTGTTAATAGTATTGTACTTTTGTTATTATATGGGACTGTTTAAAAAATGTTGTACCATTGTGATTATATAGGGCTGTTTACATAGTATTGTACTTTTGTGATTATATGGGACTGTTTAAAAAATGTTGTACCATTGTGATTATATGGGGTTTTCATATGTTTTTACCTTTGTAACAATTACAAAGGAACCTGACGGTTTGTGTAGAGGTTCAGAGGGTGGACTTACCTCCTGTACGGCTGCTGCGTGATGCTTTCGTCGCTGCGGGATAGCTGTTGCGATGCCCGTCGGGACCTGCGTGCATAACAAGACAAGCGTGAAGATGCACAACATACACATGCAGCTAAAACAGTAATTGCTAAACACTATATAAAGGCTAGGCAAGATTCAACATCGACTATCAAAATACAAACTCAAAATGCTGCGAAATTGACAAAAAAATCATTTTTTTTAAAGGATGGTACTCCTTATTCTGATACGAATGCCGGTCTTAAAAGTCCGGCGAAATAAGGGAAGGGAAGCAGAAAGGGGGACAGTGACGGGGTAACCTGGCAATTCAGATCTTTAACAAAGCCAGTGGGACCGATTACTAGCAGCCTCACTTGGGATATTTTGCGAAAAGGAAGGACATAGGCTTAAGGGGTGGTTAAAGGGAAGAGGAAAGTTAGAAAGAAGCTTCTTGCTATTCAGATCTAGTTACTAAATACAGCGAAAGCCATTTTAAGCAGCATTTCGATTCTTAATGCCGGCATTACACCAAGGTTACCCAATTAAACTATTGGCTTATTAAATTCACGTGAGAAAAAAAAACAAACAGCATCATTTTAATAATTGTGAGTTGTCTTTCGTAGCATTTTGTGATTGTATTGAAATATTAAATGAAAATATATTTAGTTTCTAACGTAGATATGCTAAGAAATTCACACGGACACACATCAAAATCATCAACATCAAACAATTACACACTAAAACAGCTAGAAGAAACATGCATAACATAAAAAAAAAAAAATTACAAACATTTTTGTGTAATTCATGTGCTGTAGTGTTTCTTCTAACTTTTAATCTAGGCTAGGTCACATTTATGTGCTCGACTTTTCAACAAACATGCATCTTATCATGCGGGCAGTGCACAAGGGAGTTTTTCAAATGGCAATAAAATAATTTAAAAAATTTGGGCGCTGCTAAATAAAGCTTCTTGAAATGAATTGAATTTAACTTCGAACGGCACTATGTTATTAAAATTCATCCGATAGGTACCTATTTTAACATAAAATAAAGTAGGTACCTATTTGAATTAAAAAATGCGCATTTGTGTGCAACGACCCTTGGGTTGTGTTGTGCATTCATTCTGGGAACTGGGCTACGAAAAAATGATCAAAAATGCTTTTTGAAAACGTCCAAAAAGAATATAAAATTATGTCATCTTTCCACAAAAGAAAATATTGTTTTTTGGGACAGTTTTCTATGTAGAATATAATTATAAACTATATGTTGATTTCCATTTTGAAACGAAGTAAGTAGATAGGTAGAATGGGTTATGATTTAGTAGAAGTATTAATTGAAGTAAATTTTAGTTATGTTATAAAACTGTAAAACGAATTTTTTATAGAATTTTAAGGCTAACAAAATAAGTTGTACAGTGCTTTCGACAGGCGAAACAGATGTCTTCCGCCAACACTTTGCTAGCTTATTTTTGTAAACGAATAATGTTTTTTGTGTTGTCTAAAAGTATTATCGCATGAAATTGAAAAACATTCAAAACTTTGGGTCATGCAAAAATGTTGACCTTTTGTGTGCCTTCGAAAGGCGAAATAGCTGTTTTCTGACAAATTTTTGAATTGATTTTTTAAATCGAATCGAAATCTATTCAATTAATTCAACTACAAAATGAGTCGTTTTCATAAAATCACTGTGTAATACTGTAAAATAACGAGTTTGGCCAACATTTTTTTTATATACACAAAAATTACACATTTATATACATATATAAATATATTTTATAGGTGCTTTCCAACCTTCCCTTTCCTCCTCATCTCCTTCCTCTCCCCATTACCTACAGCCTCACAAGATACCCCTATCGGGGATGCCATAGTCTCGCTGGCTTTAGACGGTTGGGAGCAGTTGAGACTCTTGTGCGGAATTCACGTAAAAAAAAAAAGTCAGGCAAAAATCATCAAAAACTGACTACACTGCCTTGGATAGGTATTACTCTATGTACTCTAAGATTGATGCACAGTTGAGCGCCTATTTCGTTACGAAGATTGCTCGACCTTTGCGATCGCTTAGCGAGTGTTGTTGCATGTCGCCGCACCGCTGTCGATGGTTCGATGCAGTACCGCGCGACGCCATCAACCGGTACATCTGCTCCAATTCTGCAAACCGGTCTCCATTGTGGACCGTAGGACAGTCGTCCACCGGCAGTGCGAGTGGCGGAGTTGAAACGTTGGAGTAACAATATACGGAAAAAGAGCTTGAAGTAACAATATATGGAGGGAGAGCTAATTATTTTTACCCAACCTGCACAAACTTGCGATAAATCACTTTCTCCGGGTTTTTACGTCGTACACCATGAGAGAGAAAGAGACAACGAATTTCATAGACCGCTTCTATATACTGTCGCAATGATCTTAAGCTCCTGGGTCACCGCGGCATTCGCCCACATGTTTTATTATGCCACTAAACTTGACACAACTAAACGGTTTATGTTATATGCTATATTTTTCTTGATAAAAATACTGTGAAAAAGTGGCTATACCAATAAACAAAAAAAATTATGTCGATATGTGATATGAATGGATGTATAAATACCCTATTCTTAGTCTTAGCCACGCCTAGGTGCGCCGAGTCAGGTTAAAACTATCAAAAACTGACTTCACTGCCTTGGATAGATACTACTCTGTGTACTCTAAGACCAAGAGCTAATTCTTTTTACCCAACCTATACAAATTTGGCATAAGTCACTTTCTCCAGGTTTTTACGTCGTACACCGTGAGAAAGAGTCAGCAAATTTCCCAAATTATCACACCGCTTTTAAGTATTGCTAATGTCATATTGCTTTAACAAATTTATTAACACGAATTCATACGTTTCGTCTGGATTTTTAGACTCTTAGCTTCTAGCAAATTGTTTTCTTAATCTTTTGATGGCACACATCCACTGTTATACCCATATCTGAACCTTTTCTCTCGCGATTTATGATAACGATCATGATTTTAGATAGTTTTAATTTGTATATATATTATTTTCTCCTTGTTAGTTAGTCTTATTAGCTCAATTAATTTAGTATGAAGCGCACTTGGGGTGAATTATCACAAAACTGCGCAATATAAGTTCAATGTTATTAGTATCACTTCAGATTCCATAATAATAAAAAAAATGTGACAGGTCCCAGAAGACGCCCTTGTGGTAATCCCATTTAAATATCTCGACATAGATCTATATGTCAACTTCTTGCACTAGCATTGAAGTGTGATATATTGACAAATAATAATAATGTGTTATGAATTAAAAATATGCAAATGATAATTATTGTCTCGACCTTTTGACCTCGACTAGGCTAATACACCGGATTAACCAGGTACCTTCTTGATCGTCAATATTGTTACTAGAGTCCCAATAATGAGCGCGGTTACCTTGATTTGTTATACGTTCTTGACCATCACACCGCTTTTTATAAAATTGTTTATTACGCAGAAAACATAATAGGTTTTTTTGTGGACTCGTCAATTCTAAGCCTTGAACATTTTTACTATAAAAAATGACCTAACCTAACACTAGATATATTTTAATGACGGTTTCAAGCCCATACAATAGACGTTCATTAAAGATTCTTCCATTTTAACAATAAGTACAATTATTATTCTTAAGTTGGTCTGCCCCCCTCTACTTCCTTACTGTCCAATGCTAAGGAAATACTACGGGGGCGGTGAGTACCACGTGGTACACACTGTTTTAGCTAATGTTGGGGAAACATGTAATTTTAGAGTAAAATGACATTTCCTTTTTTTACCAAAAATAAGCTTAGGAATCGCTGGTTTATGGGTTAAGTTCTGTTACACCCTAGGTAGGTACTACAGACGTGACAGACTTCTGCTTCTGCTTCTGAAAATGAGAAGTTCTGCATACTTTTCACATTCTCACTTGCGCCTTCCGCTATCGCTTCTGCAAAATTATAACAGAGGTTTAACGGAACTTTTTAGAGACGGTAAATAAGTTTTTTAGCAAAATTTATTAAGCGCGTGCTGTGGGGTGTAGGCGAGGAGCGGACGACCTGTTTTCTTAAATACCGCTTACCTTTGTTAAATTATTATTATTTAAATAAACATTATAAATGAAAACTTTTAAAGACTTTCATTGCTGCCCCCGTTGAATTTCTAATACCAATTACACATCCGCATCCGCAAACAAAAAAACCGCTTCCGTTATAAAACTTTCGTTACATCTCCAGTAGGCACTATGTTTTCCATCATTAATAATAATTTAACATAATTATTTTCGCTGTATAGTATGTTTCGACGTATTCGTGGAACAACTCCGGGAATCGCTACAAAGGGAAAACGATATATCAGCTAATTTACAAGGTCTCGAGGGAAGGAATTCAATACGGAAGGAGGAGAACCAATAATTCCTGTAACCGATTCAAAGCATTCGTTTGTTCCTCGGAGTTGTATAGTTTGCTCTGTACCTATGTTATATGGCCAGGAACCGGGGAACTAACGAACAAATAATTGTAGAAGTATTACGAAATCAGGGATTTAATTCAAGATTTTGTGGCTATAAATAAAATAAAAACCGAAAATGCGGCTCTGCTACCCTAACGTTGTTTTGTCGATTTTTTTTTATTGAAATTAAAATGTTTAGTATTATATCTTTGTGAATATTAATGATAAATAAAGCACTTTCTTTGATTCATGTTTTAATTTATATTCTACACCCCATAGTAAGAGCTTTGGAGTAAGAATAAATATGGAGAGAGAGCTAAATATTTTTACCCAACCTATACAAATTTACGATAAATCACTTTCTCCGAGTTTTCACATCGTAAACCGTGAGAGAGAAAGAGACAAGACAAGTTATCACATAATATCGCACCACTATCGACTACGAAACCAAAGGTCGCGGGTTCAAACCCGGCGTGCGCCAATAACTTTTATTGGATTAATATGTGTCATAACACATTTGATTCATATAAAAATAATAATAAAGTATATTTGCGGCACTTTACAGAGTGGTAGATACTCTCAGTATCGCCATGGTGAAAGACCACCATTCAGAATCGAAACATTGCTTGAAATGGCTTTAGCCGTGTTTGGTGACTAGAACTGAATAGCCAGGTACTTCCCAAACCTTCCTCTTCATAATCTGATTCCCCTCCCCACTACCTTCAGCCTCACAACATACCCAATTTGGGGATGCCATAGTCTCCTGGCTCTAGACGGTTGGGAGCAGTTGAGACTCTTGTGCGGTATTCATATAAAAAATAACTTTTAGGTACGTAGCATGTTTTCCGTCTCCCGCGTCTCTGGCGACTCCGCCCACTACGTTTTGCTATGCGACATTTCTCAAAGGTTTATGAGGTTATTTATTATGCTATATTTTTGTTGAAAACAATACTGTGAAAAGTGGTTACACAAATAAACAAACCAATCTTGACTACACTGTTTCGCAAAGCTATCCCTCCTGAGGTAAGAGCCGACTGAATAAAGAAGTTCAATATAAGTATTTACGTTATCTTATACAGTCGAACTTGGTTATAACGATCACGGTAATAGCGAGGTCACAGCTATAAGGAGCAATTACTTAATGATATGTTGGTTCGGGCTGATTTCGAGGTCGCTTCACTGATATAACGTCCAAATAATATTGTCAACTCAATGCGCCCGGGTATGAGAAAAAACCCAATTCTCGAAACAGTCGAATAATGCCATAAAGAAGACAAAGAAAGCCGCCCGTCCTGCACGGCGGTGAACTTTTTTGCAAATCGCGTTTCGGAGGGTTTATTATCCCCGATAGTTGTCGCTCTATGAAACATTCCTATCCAGTACTGTGCGTAGAGTTTATTATTATTATTATTATTAGTTTAATCATAAATTAAATCATTTTTCGTAATAAATAAAATGTGTTGTTTTATAATATGCAAGCTTCCATACCCTGATGTAAATATCGATATTAGTAGGTAGGTTCTTTTTTTCCTACCTACGTTTATAACGAGTAATGGCTATAAGGGGCAAATTTGGTTGGTCCCTTCGCGCTCGTTATAACCAAGTTTGACTGTATATCATTATCGTTTCGTGATGCCAAAGAAGGCTTCAGTCGATCGCTACTGCTCTGATTCGCATAAAATCGACGGAGATCATAACTTTGGTAATTATTTACGTATCAACTCGAGTCGGATCCGGTTCATCATTAATTATTGACGATCAAATAATAACGTTCCTTTGAATATGGTCCGCCGAGAGACGCGCCAAGGTCTGGAGCGTTGCCAGTGCCATCTCAGCGGAAAAACATCCGTGTTTAGTCAAAGTTAATTAGGGTCTGTACAATACATTTTATCCCATCACTTCGATGTTAATCAAAAATATTTTCAATCATAAACATTTTAACGTTTTTCTTTATCTTTAAGGATAAACTTCACACGTTATATATAAATTTGAATTGAATATGTACCGTGAAACAAACTTCTATGCTTTAAATGTCAGAGGTCGGTTGTCTACTTTTTAAAAATGAAACGAAGTATTTTTGGTTTTTGTACCTTGTCGCATTGCAATAAAGACAAACGTTATTATTTGGCTTGTTGCTTTAATAAAATACATATTTTCATTTTTATTTTATTTATTTGATAAACGCCCATCGGGCTTTTACAGGAAGAGTAAATTGTATAGCAAGTGTAACAATAAAGCAACATAGCGAAAATTGTATATGAAGATAATAATTATAAAATTGATAAGTAGGAAACAACAAATATAAAAAAAATAAAAAAACATATTCAATTATGTATGACATTCAACATGTTTAATTTACCTAACTAACCATCACGCCGTTTCCCCGCAGGGGTAGGAAGAGAACAGACCGCCATATAAATCTGTCTTGGCACACACTTATTGCTTCATTCACATTAATACATCGTCTCATACATACTCTTCTGTTATTCTGACTCTTCACATTACCCGATTCAAGTATTTGATTTACTTGATCGTGTCATGTCTTTCTCACGCGTCCTCGAGTTCTTCTTCCATTCACTTTCGCATCATATATTCTTTTCACACTCCTTTCTCCGTTCATTCGCTCTACATGCCCAAACCATCTAAGCGTCCCTTTCTTGATCCTATTTATTACGCTCACATCAACCTTGCATTATTTCCGAATATCCACATTTTTAATACGGTAATACATGGTTTTACGCACATACGTCTCAAGGATCTCATGTCCACAGCATTCAGTCTACTTTCATCCTTCCTCTGCCAGTTCAATGCCTCACTGCCATACATCAGGGTTGGTATAAGCACACATTTACCTAAATATGTTATATAATTCTGATCTGAATTTCATGATGGAATACGAGTACACAAAAATATCAATAGAACTAAATTCGTTTCCAAGGTATGTAACCTTTGCACTGGGGAGTTCATTGCATAGTTAGTTCTTGATGAATCTACATGAAACAAGGTAGAAAGTCTTGTGTCCCGATTAGGTACTCAGAGCGTTATCAGCTCATTTAAATCAGGTGCATTCAGTACCGTTGACTAATTTGAAAAAGAGTATAACATTGATTATTGTACGATGTACTCTTTCCTGAACAATAAAAAAATGACATCTGACCATCGACTTACGACTTTAAACAATTCACCCAGTTTCCAAAGAAAGAATAACAAAAAGTCAGAGGCTAGGCAAGAACGCGAAAGAATTTGATATTAGAATGTATTTTCTTCCAATTGAGCCAAACAGCATATGTGTCATCTCGCCAAATAAACTAATTAATAGGTAACTAATTCATATAATCAACTAGCCATTATTTATGATCCTCGCCGGTAGAGACTACATCTAGATTAGTTACAGTTCCAACAATTTATCATCTAGACTACACATAAGTTTTACAGCATCCAAAAATAAGGTGTTTAGAAACCCGAAATAGTTTGTGCGCGGAAAACTAATAACGAAATATGATCGTGATTCTCAAAAATAACACGTGTACGAGATAGTATTGGGACCACGTAAACTATTAGTTAGTTATTTTGAGGCTGGTCCATACATTAATACGGTATTGTTATATTTTGTGTTAAAAAAAATTACTTGTGGTCTAAAGAAGCATCCCTGCGGAATTCCCGAATCAGCTCAATTTTCTGGCAGTTGTCAAATTATACACCCACCATTACACTTTAATTAGACATTCACACAAATAATTTTCGTGGAATTTGTGTTTAATTCGTTTGAATTACACTTCCAGAAATTACACATGTAGTTATTTTTCTTACTATTAACGTTTATTTAATAGTTTACGTGGGATGGCTCCACTAAATACCAAGTAATTTTAAAATGTTCGTCGTCTACCTGGCAAAAGACGGAAAGTCAAAATGGCGTTGATCAGCAATGGCATTAACAATATTTCATTTCGAAATGATTTATTAATGTATGAATCTAAATATTCCGATTGATAAAATGACAATTTTAATGATCGAATGACGTTCAAAGTAACGTCTCACATACGATAAGACTGAGATGATGTTATGTCTTAAAAAAGAAAAACGAATTTCGATGTTGTTTTTTAAACATCGAAATCGATATCGCCCACATCCTAAGATCCGAAAGATCAATAATACGATATTTCAAATATTTAGAATCCGAATCTGATTAAACAAATGCCATCACTAGTGTTGCTACGATAAAAAAAAATAGTTAAGTGTGATAAACGGAAAATAAAAAGTAAATATTTACTTTTAAAAGCGAGCAAATCCCTCGGACTACGTTCGCACCTTTCATCACATCAACGTGGTTGATGGATTTCGCTGGAAATGTGTGCAAAAAATAGACAAGGTTATTAATAAACGTTCACCGACGAAGTAAATAAATCTTGTAAACACATTTAGCAAGACGTCGGGAGCTTTTTAGCTTTACGACATAATAAATATAAATATTATACATACAAAAAGTTACTGGGAACGAAATAAATAAATAACGTGATTGAATATGTGATCCAGTTAATTTCTTGTTTTAGAGTTCATATTTTTAACAAGTGTGAGAGCCGGTCGACTAGCACGGATTGGTAATGAATTCTGAGAGAATGGCCAAGGCATCTGGTAACAGCCCTTTAGATAAACTAGAATGGGGAGGCTGGGACAAAAGGTAATGGATCTCCGAAAGTGGAACAACATCACCAAGGAGGTTGAAGATATTCAAGAGCTGTATGGCCATCGGAAGTAGAAAGGTAAAATTATTGACGTCTAAGCAGACAGATAGTGCTTCATGGACAAAGTGCTGGTTGACCTAAAGAGGCTGGGAGAGAAAGATTGCTAGGAAACAAAGACAATGAATCGTCCGAAGTAGAATGACATCATAAAGGAGACTAAAGCTCCAAAAAGGATATTTATAGCCATCCGAAATAATATAATTTTAGCCACGTAATAGTCCCACAGCCCGGAGTCATTGAGAGTTTTGCATCCTCGATGGGAGAATTCTGTAAGTCAGAAGGACATTGGAGATAAGAAGGAGAGGGGAAGAGGAAGGATGAGAAATACCTGGCAATTCAAATCTGGTTACTAAGGAAAGCTAGAGAGCCACCGCAAGCAGCGTTTTGATGCTGAATTGCGAACTCTCTCCAGGGCGATATTGATTGCGTCTTCCACAATTTATATTGTATAAACAAAAAAATATACCTATTCTTCCTCGACTGTTGAACGACATACACTTTTCATACGTTTTTGTCTTTATTTCCTCCAAAAACGTAAGTGGTTTCAAGACACTGGTTCACTACATTATCTCCTAAGACCTGCCTCACAGCTCACAGCATCTCCAAAGATGACATAGGCCTTGAGGGAAATCGCTTGCACACCTGTATGGAGTTCATAATTTAAAAAAAATCTTGCTTCACACCCTATCGCTAAAAACTTACTTTCAAGTTCAGATTCCGTACGAAATCACGGTGACGAACGCGGCAACGCGCTAAAAGATCCTTGAGTGAACGAGGCTTGCAAAGTGTAAAATATACCAACTTAGAAATTAAACGATAACCCAAATACAAAAATAAATGTCACGTAGAAAGGATAGATAATATATTATCTCACGTGGGAGTTTAAAAATGTCCCATTTGCCTAAAAGCCCAGGAAAAAACGGATAAATTGCGAATCAGGGTTCAATAAATCGCAATGACCTCAATCGAGACTCGTGATCTAAATATTCAAAGCAATCGTATCAAGAACAGGAAATGTCAGCCTGCACCTCAATTACGAAGGTCGCTCGTAAAGTTAATATGCACGGACTTGAAGGAATATAGCTGGTTATACTGCGAAGGATAAAGTGGTGTTTAACTACCCTAGGATCATTGGCGTATGAGAGGATATTAGGGGCCCAAGGCAAACACGTCAAACGGACTACTCATCTTTTTAAACTGTGTTGCATATTGACTTAGGGTTTTTTTTATCCAGCTAAGACCTTACCATCAGATGGTGATAGTAATGAGGCCTAATAGCCGTAGTACTAGTTAGGTAGATCTTATCAGGGGTATTTGTATAACCCCCAGCTAGTTAGAGAATTACGAAAGAATCCTTAAAATAAAAAAGACTGTTTTTAGGTCAAAGGCGTTATCCCACATTTTTTTCGCAAGCAAACTTAGGCCTAGAGGTTTGAACCGCTGTCACATTTTACAATGTCGCAAATCTGATGATTAGCGCCATTATTATTATTTTACTGTCACCACTTCGAATAATCGCCTCCGTTAACCACCGATTCTCGGCCCGTTTTAGCATTATGTTAGGCCTACATTTCCTTACAAAAAAGTGGGATAACGCCTTTCGCCTGAACACGGTCGATATATATACGGCACAGCATGTGTCATTAACGTACAAGTATGTGATTAAGAAGCACAATTTAATTAGTTAATGAGTCGATATACTCGATATGTGTTTCTAAAGTTAAAAAAAATTCTATCTGTGATTTGAAAGTCAACGCTATCATTATTCGCTACGCTATATATAATCCGTTTTCTACGTCATTTAAAGCAATAGTAGAAGAGCTTTGAACTAATATCATTTTAACTGTCGAAAATTAAGGCATAGTTTGTTACCTTTTTAGAGCTTAACTTTCCATTATGACTTATGACGTTTTCAAGAATAATGTGCTTGGTGAACAGTATTGGAAAGGCAGGTTGGTGGCGCAGTTGGTAACGCGCCCCCTCCGGCGAACGGTCTATTCTCGGTCGCACCCAAATCGTTTTTCTTTTCTGCATATTCGTCTAATCACATTTTTTGAGCATTATTGTTTATCAGGAAGAATATTAATGAAATGGCGCCTGCCCATTCTGTCCACATTGCCAATGCGCCACTGTCCAGCATCATAAAAATAATTTATATTGATACACGACAAGCAAATAGCGGAAATTTTCACCAACGACGTCGTAAATTAAAGAATAAAAATCTGTTATATTTTTAAATCCAAAGCGGATGTTATTTGATTTGAAGGAGGCAATAAATTGACGATCTCCGTGGTCGAGCGGTGAAGATTCTCGGCTACGAATCCAGAAGTTGCGGGTTAAAATCCTAGCCTAGGAATTAAAAAAATATAATGTGCACTATTACACAGGTAATATATCGTCGCTGGAAAGGCAAAAAGCCTTAAGCGACTCTTTGGTCAAAAATTAGTTAAGCATGCAGTTTTGATTAGTATTTTTTTATTCTGCATCGAATGCTCTGACTCTCGTTTGTTTCTGAAGACTTTTGTGGCCCTTCAACAATCTAAAATATATTTACCATTTGGGAGAAGGCTCGACTCAAGCGACACAAGTTTGGGACTTTTTAAGCTTTTTGTCGCTTCAGGTAACTCAGTGAGAGCGTTGAGTTACCTTCGTTAATATTTTTTTTTCAAAATCCAGGTACTGAAGAATTGAATGCAATGAATTTTATTGTAAAAAAAAAAACGTTAAAGTGCTCTGGTGTAAACTTCCCAAAATGGCGCTTCAGCCTTTTTGCCTTTCTGGCGACGATATTGTACGAGTATATTTGTGACACGTACCAGAGTGGTAGATACTCTCAGTATCGCCCTGGTGAAAGACCACCATTCAGAATCGAAACTTTGTTGCTTTAAATGGCTTCAGTCGTGTTTGGTAACCAGATCTAAATAGACAGAAGCTTTCCTAATCTTCTCTTTCTCATCTCCTTCTTCTTTTCACTACCTTCAGCCTCACGACATACCCAAATTGGGGATTCCTTAGTCTTACTGGCTCCAGAAGGTTAGGAGCAGTTAGGACTCTTCTGCGGTATGCCCATTAAAAACGTCAATAACAGTGTCTGTTAAAAATATATATATGGGTCATGTCACAGAGCAATAATATACAGGAGGGAGCGCATCTGTAGTCAGTATTGATGATTTTTGCCTGACTCGGCGAGACCTGGGCGTGGCTAAGACTAGGCCTAGGGTTTTCACACATCCATTCATAGCACATGCCGACATAATGTTTGTTTATTTGTATAACCGCTTTTTCACAGTATTGTTATAAACAAAAAATATAGCATATAACCTACAAAACCGTTGAGTTATATCCAGTTTAGTCGCATATCAAAACGTGTGGGCGGAGTCCCCGGAGACGCGGGAGACGGAGAATATCCTTACATACCTAAAAGCGGTGTGATATTTGCGAAATTTTTGCTGTCTCTTTCTCTCTCATGGTGTACGACGTAAAAAGCCGGAAAAAGTGATTTATCCCAAATTTGTATAGGTTGGGTAAAAATAATTAGCTCTCTCTCCATATATTGTTACTTCAAGGGTCAAGTGGTATTTGTGTGCGGCGGCCCAATGTCTAGAAGTTATCTGGCATAGAAATCACCCAACGCGTTCATAAACATCACTTGCGTAAGAAGAGAGAGGAATTCGTGCGTAACCTTCGACAATGTCGTTGGAAAAAATAATGCTAACGTATCGTAGAGTAATGTTTCAAACTTTAATGGTGACGATAATTTTAGTTAGAAATTTCGACTATTGACTTTACATATCGCGGGGTTACTGTCAAAAGTTTTTTAATCCACAATTTAGGTATTTAATGTTTGTGTATTAAAATCTAGGTCTGGAACTTGAAGTAACAATGTATGGAGAGAGAGAGAGCTAATTCTTTTTACCCAACCTATACAAACTTGGGATAAGTTTCTTACTCCGGGTTTTTACGCCGTACACCATGCGAGAGAAAGAGACAAAAAAAATTCTCAAAATATCACACCGCTTTTAGGTATGTAAGAATGTTCTCCGTCTCCGCCCACATGTTTTGATATGCGACATAACTTGACACAACTCGACGGTTTTTAGGTTATATGCTATATTTTTGTTTATAACAATACTGTGAAAAAGTGGTTATACAAATAAACAAAAACATTATGTCGACATGTGCTATGAATGGATGTATAAATACCCTAGCCCTAGTCCTAGCCACGCCCAGGTCTAGCCGAGTCAGGCAAAAATCATCAATACTGACTACTGAAGCGCTCCCTCCTGTATATTATTGCTCTGAGGTCTGGAATTAGTTTGGATTCCCTCTTATGTCAATAAGAGGACACACCATCCTAAAAATAAATCGAGAATGGCTGTTCCCAAAAAAAAAATATGGAAGAAGACTTCAAAATATACACGTATTTTTTACTTAATTAGAATTTACTTTAAAGTTTCATGCTTATTATTTTTATATTAATCATTGAAATAATATCAATAATCCTCAAGGTAAATATAAAACAGAAAAAATAGCGGTCGCGACCGAGACTCGAACTCGGAACCTCTACTCTATTCGGGAGTAATGCTTCTGCTATTTGTGCCATCAAGACGTTATAATAAACCGGCATTTTTAATCGATCTTATTCTACATTTGAAAATTATAAATATCATTTTTTTAAATTTTCCTTTCGATTTGGCTGCCATCTTTGTATATCAATTTGAAGTTATCAACTTTAAGCTGTTAATCCACGATATATTGATTGAAGTATAAATCACATAATAATATGGTTGTTAACTGTATTAATACTTTAATTATGGTCCTTTATTTTGAATACTTTACTGCTCATAAGTTCGCCCTCATCTAGAATATGCTAGTGTAATTTGGTCCCCTTTCTATACCGTTCATATTAATCATATTGAATCCGTACAACATCGCTTCTTACGCGGTATTGCTTGGAGATTAGGGCGAGAAAGAGGCCATTATTCATATGATGAAATTGAACAATTGTTGAAAATTTCTTCATTAGAAAAGGGCAGGAAAGACTTCGATTTAATTTTCATTTACAAAATCATTAATTGTTTTATTGACTCACCTTCTCTGTTGCAACTTATTTAGTTTAACATTCCTTGCCGTAGACACAGAAACAATGAATTGCTGTTCCTCAATCATCACAATACTAATTATGGGTATAATTCTCCAATGTCCAGAATGTCAAGACTTGTTAACTCAAGCCATGGTCTTGAAATTTTTGGTAGCAGTCTAAATGATTTTTGTCATTCTTTACGACTCTACCAAAACGTTGACTAGACCATGGCTTGAATGTTCTCTCTTATGTTTATTTTGCCTTATTTTTGTCATCGCTTCATTTATTTTAATGTATATGCTATACCTTCTCTGTTGCTCTTTTTTCTATTTCGTGTTTTATATGTATTTTTTTATAATTGGACTTTAGTCCGTTAATTTATAAATAAATAAATTACCTCTCATACGCACGCAATTTTTCCCACGTGTACTTTTAGCTGTGATTTCCTATAGTGTCATGATTTCATTCGAAATGTAATCTTCAAGCAGCGTGTAGTAATTACACCAAGTACTACTTACATTCCAAATAATGGCACATTATTCCTTCTGCTGCAATTTTGATAAAATCAAATCTCACGCCCTCGCTATAGCAACCTCTCTCCGCAAATAGAAATTCAAAATCAAGTTCGCGTCGCCAAATGCACCGGCGTTATTGGTTCGGGGCCAGGTGAATGCATCTCGCTGCACTTGGCTATGCGGGGTGCACATTGCACATTGCACATTGCGCCACTCGCACCTGCTCACTTGTGGGCAACGTACATATTGTAGACCACTCATTCCCAAAGTGGTCTATATCGACCCCCGGGGGTCGATTCCGACCTACAAGGGGTCCA
Source organism: Drusus annulatus (assembly GCA_022651775.1). NCBI lineage: Eukaryota > Metazoa > Arthropoda > Insecta > Trichoptera > Limnephilidae > Drusus > Drusus annulatus. The sequence goes on from JAGWCC010000139.1 coordinate 319,409, forward strand.
CGAGAGTGGATTCCATTCAGGAAGGTCGCCACCAAAATGTTGGCTTCCCGCAAACTTCAAAGAACTACTTCCTTTTGCGGCAGTTCCAACTTCATTCAATTCTCATTGAACAAATACTTCAATTGAAGTTGGTAGTTCCGTTGGTGCGAACCACTTCATTTTGCGGCAGTTCATATATTTCAATTGAAGTCGGACTTCAATGAAGTACTTTATTCTAAGTACTTCAATGGAAATTCGACTTCAAAAACTACAAATAACCAAAGAACTACAAAGATTTGGCGAAGAACTGTTTCTTCCTTAGTTTCATCTTTTTGTCGATTCTACTTTTTTGAGGAGAAACTTTTGTCGATTTGCTAGCATTTTTCGATTTGAGATCTCTACCGACTAGTACTATTTTTTGGCGAGTTCGACTTCAATTGAAGTGTTCACCGCGAAGGTTTCATTTCAAAGAACTAGCAGTTCCTGAAGCGTTCACAAAACTTTGAAGTTTTTCCCAACGCTAAAAAAAATCAATATTAAGAAAGCAGGGGGTCTATACAAAACAGAAAAATCGGCATGTGGTCTACGGGACAAAAAAGTTTGGGAACCTCTGTTGCAGTCTATTCGATTGCAACATTGCGATAGATGCACCAAGGAGGCTATTGAGAGAATGCTCATTCAATTTTGTGAATTCCGTCACACTGGTGAATGATTTAAAAATATGTCTTATGTGAATATCGTGAAAGAGTCCCGTCTGCTACCAACTGTCCGGAGCCAGTGAGACTATGGCATCCCCAACATGAACATGTTAAACCAACCTGCTGTGTTTTTAAGCCGCCGAGAGCTTTTTCCGTTATGACACTGAGCTCGTCATAATACACTATCGACAAACTTGCACTATAAAAAAATCGGTGTTGAGGAAAAAAGTGCATTACCAAAACACGGTTGCACTGAAAGATCGTTGATAAAAAAATGTTACACTCTAAACCATAGGTTCTCAACGTGGGCGATGACGCCCCCTTGTGGGCGTTTGAGACTTTCAGGGGGGCAGTAGAAGACCCAGAGAAAATTGGGGGGTGTTGGAAAAAATACTGTATAATAAATAATAATGTTGGGCCGGTTCCAGTTCTTTTCACTTTCAAATCTCTTGATTCAAAACTTTTTTTGACGAGTGACTTTTGTTGATTTGCTAGTTCTTTTCCAAAAAAATACCAGGAACCGGTTCCAAAAAGAACTGGATAAATAACCGGTTCCTCGGTGGTCACCGGTAAATGGAACCGCGAATGCGACAGATGTAGCGTTGTGACTGCTTTGAAAGAACTACTTCTTTTGGCAACAGTTCCTACTTCATTCATTGTTCATTGAACAAATACTTCAATTGAAGTTGGTAGTTCATTTTAGCGTTCATTCATTTCAATAACTTCAATTCATTGAACAAATATTTCAATTGAAGGTGGTAGTTCATTTTAACCTTCATTCATTTCACTGAACAAATACTTCAATTGAAGCTGGTAGTTCATTTTAGCGTTCAATCATATCATTGAAAGAAGTACTTCAATTTGCAGCAGTACAGTTGCGAAGGCATTAAAAACGAAGGAAAACAGTATTCCGTTTTTAAATCGCTACCGACCAGTACGCGCTTTTCTTCGGCGAGGAACCAGTTTCAGTTCTTTTGGTTTTCAAAATTCTACCGACTAGTACTATTTAATTTGGCAAGGAACCGGTTCCAGTTCTTTTCAATTTCTAAACTCTACTGACTAGTACGTGCTTTTTCGGCGAGGAACCGGTTTCAAAAAGAACTGAACAAACAAGCGGATAAATCCAAATCTCTTTTTTTGCGAGTTCGACTTCAATTGAAGGGTTCATTTTAAAGAACTAACGATTCGTGAAGCATTCACAAAACATTGAAGTTTTTCCAACGCTAGACAGATGGTATGTAAAAAAATTGGTGGGGGGGGCTCTAGAAAAAAATATATTCTCAAAGTGGGCGGTGGGCAAAAGAAGGTTAAGAATCTATGCTCTAAACAGTGGTGGAAAATAATCCTGCACTCTAAACATCGGTGATGATCGAATGTTTCACTCTAAACAGTGGTGGTAAAAGAATCCTGCACTCTAAACATCGGTGATCGAATATTACATTCTAAGCAGCAGTGATAATAGATTGTTGCACTCCAAACCTCGGTGACAATAGAATGTTTCACTCTAAACAGTGGCGGTAAAATAATGTTGTACCCTAAATATCAGTTCATAGATTGCTGTGCACTAAACATCAGTGATAATAGAATGTTGCACTCTAAAAAGCAGTAAAAAAGTATTGCTATGAAACAAGGTTACACCATAAACATTGGTAATCAAAGAATGCCGCACTCTTTTGAGGTGAGGAAAGAGTGTTGCCCTCTAAACAGTGGTGATAAATTTGTTGTGTAGACACAGAAGTCAGTGATAAACTAATTTTGCACTCTAAACAGTGGTGATAAAAAATTTAGCACCCTAAACGGTGGTGACAAAATCATTTTGCCCTACGTAAAATACTTAACTTTCATATCTGTTACTTTATGGGAGCAAACTTTGAAGTTTTTCTTTGCAGTTTTGTAATAAATTTTACTGATACATAGTATTCATATTCATTGAAAATAAGAAAGAAAAAACTCCAAAGACTGAGTGTATAAAGTAACAGTAGATATTTTACGCAGGGTGTGGATTTTACGTTGCACCTAAAACAGTGGTGATAAAAGAATTTTGCACTCTAGACAGTGGCGATGAATGAAATCTGCACTCTAGACAGTGCTGACATGAGAAAGTTTGCACTCTATAAAGTAGTGATATAAATTGAAGTGATGGACACTGGGAAAAGGTGTAACTACCTAAGGTAGTGGGTACTTGTCAATTATATAGACACATCGTTTCACCATTCATTAACGCTAAGCAATGTCGGTTAATGTAAGATAAGGGAATGTTTAAAGAAGGATTGGGTTAGGTTAGGTTTAGGATAAGTTTGGTTAGGATAAGTTAATTTAGGATAAGCCAGGTTAGGTGAGTTTAGGTTTTAGGTAAGTGAGGCCAATTTTGGTTTATATGTCAAACAACATGAATATAATCGACCAGTGCCAAGTGTTTCAGCTAGGAACATCTATAGGGGATCACAACTAAACACCCAAAGATCTAGATCTTTCTTCTTGTTGTCCTTTAAAAGGCTATCATTTACCTTTCCCCAAATCCTGATGGAGAGTACCTATGGATAATGAGAAATGAAGATAGTATCATGAAAAACAGTCAGAAAATAACAGAGTGCAATGGAAAAGATACGAAGAGATGGAAGATTTTGAGAATGGCAAAATATATAGATGAGTTCACAACCTTACAGCAAGATAATGAATTAGACGTAGTTATGCAGAAAGCATCCAATCCCAAAAAGATTAAACGATAAAAAGGCGTTTGAAAATGTTACGATAAAATAGCATTAATATGTGCAATCGGCATTTGTACTGCGAATGTCAGTGTTTTTTTTTTAAAACTTTATAAGCATTATTATAAAATGGTAATTTATAACCTATTTATAACAATGTGTTTATTAAAAAAATGTATTTCTTATGTTATCCTACATTTAATAATGTTTTAAATGTAGGATAACATAAGTCAAATATCTGCATTGTGCGTTAGTAAAAGAATTAATTACCAAAATGCTTGGATGTTTTCAGCAGATATAAATCTCATATTTCTCTATGGGAAAACACGTAAAACTCGATTTTGGCATATTGTGAGTTGGACGCTTTTGGAAAAACTAAGTCCAATTAGAGCTGTAATTAGAAAAATGTTTGCTACTGTACAAGATGTTTATTGTCGAACTATGTTTTACAGTTTAAGATTACTTTTTCATACAGTGTTGTTTTTTTAATTCTTTTTGGTGTTCTAATTTTTATAATAACTTCCATTAGTTGTTTTTCCTTGTATATCAGTAAATGTGGGTACCTTGTCTTGAGAAAATAATACCATTTAAATAATAAATATGTTTTATAAATAAAATACGTATTACGAAAAGTGTAAATTAGTTACGTACCTAGTCATTAAAAATTATGGTATGGAATAAAGAAAGTTGAAAAAACTGTTAATCACTGCCAAGATGGAAACCAATCATAATAAATGATTTCCAGAGTGTAAGTAATTCCAGAGATTATGACATTCAAGCTAATATAATCTCTTTTCTACTTGAGTTTAATTAAATCGGTAAGTTTTAAGATCTTAAGTTCTTAATTTGAAACTTTAAATAGGTAAACGTGATTAGCTACAGCTTGTAAGTTTTAGTCAAAAGCAATTAGTCGTAATTACAAGTTATGCTATCCATTAGGTGTAAAATATCAAAAATCGAAGACTATGACGTCCAACTTTAAGATGTTTATGTTATAAACAATCAAACTTATAGTGATTTTAATAATGCCAAATTTTTAACTTTATTCCACTATTTTTTATTAAAGACCTGACCGGTTTCACCTTATGCCGGGCATCTTCAAAATGGTACAATTGTAAGTAAATCTATGACACATACTATTAATATATATATATATATATATATATATATATATATATATATATATATATATATATATATATATATATATATATATACTATTATGTACTCGTATATATATATATTTATATATATATATATACGTATACTATTAATGTCTAGAATGGACGCTTATTGAGTCTCGTAGTGAACATCTGTGACTTTGGGTTTTGTTTTATTGCTGACAGAGGCGGTTTTACAATTACATTCAAAAATATCTTCGGGTAGTTTTATTACCTTCTGAGAGACGAGTTACACGGAGGTCTAATATAAAATAAATAGTGGAATAAAGTTTAAAAAAGTCGTATTATTAAAATGATTAAAAATGGAGTTCCACCACGAATTAACAGTTTCAAAATTAGAAATAACAAACTTTTAGTCTTTACCATTATTTTAAGTTTAATGATAAAAAAATTATAATTTTTTTAAACAATACAATTAAGGCGGAGCAATTCATAAAATAATTTAAATTTCGAACGAAATTAAAAAACCCTTGCGCTGGTGGTGATAACGTTGAGATTACCACTTAGCGCCGGCCGCCAGTTTCGATTTATACAAAAAAAAACATCGCCAAAAATCATGTTTTAATTTATTTTGTGAAGCCCAGACCAAAATATAAAAATATTTTCAGGCCACACTATAAAGAACATAATTTTCCAGGTTATAAAATAAAAGCCAAACCGAACAAAAGTACGTTAGTAAAAGATTTCACACTTCAAAGTATTTTCACAGGCCAGAAACATTTTTTACAGGCTTCTAAAAAGATTCGCTAAAACTTTTCAGTATTTAATTGAAGCATCTATAAAATTTCTATACGATCACATTTTCTAACCAAAAACAGACGATTTAGCATTATTTTGCAATTAAATAACGCGATGTAACAAAACTACCAAGGAGTTCTTGCTAGCGGCATTATGATGCTATCATCGTTAAATAATTACGGCGCAAAAAGAATGGCCACATGTATCGTAATAGTAACTAACTGTGTGCAATCGTAATGGTAATGTTTGTGTAATATTTTTTTATTAATGTTGTGTCAATTATTGAGGTGCAGTGTCCCCCATTAGTAAGTTGGCAGTGGACAGCATCTTTCTGAAGATGGTCTTTGTTTATAGTATTTATATCTAATGCACGGCTTATGAAAATTACAATTCCATCTGCAAATATACAGGTAGAATGTTCAGTTTACATTGGTACCTTGAAGTAACAACATATGGAGAGAGAACTAATTATTTTTACCCAGCCTATTAAAATTTGAGATAAATCACTTTCTCCGGGTTTTTACGTCGTACACCATGAGAAAGAAAGAGACAACAAATTTTCACGAATTATCACACCGCTTTAAAGTATTGTTAGAATGTTCTTCGTGTCCCGCGTCTCCGTTGACTCCGCCCACACGTTATGATACGCGAAATAAATTTACATAACTAAACTGTTTATTAGGTTACATATTATTTATTTATTTTTGACAATACTGTAAAAAAGTGGTTATACGAATAAACAAAAACATTATGTCGACATGTGCTATGAATGGATGGATAAATACTCTAGCCCTAGTCCTAGCCACGCCCAGGTCTAGCTGAGTCCGGCAAACCTCGTATAAACTGACTACAGCTCTCTCTACAGCGCTCTCTCTTGTATATTATTGCTCTGAGATTGGTACAGTAATTATTACGTTTCTCAATACTAGTAGCGTGCAGTTCAAAAAAAACTGTAGAAAAAAAAGTCTATTAAAAAAGTTAAAAAAAATATTGGCTCGCATTATATGTTTTTTTACAATACTAACTAAGGTGAGGAATTTACATTTTGACAAAAATATGTGATATTTGAAAAATTAATGGTCACTGTGAGAGGGAGTTGAGTTATCTATTTTTACACATAATTAAACTATCTCTATCAGTTCACAACATATTTTTTAATTTTATTTATTTTACGTATATACGAGGCCTGTTCAAAAGAAAAGGCGAATTTTGAAAATGTTAATGACGATGAGCGTCCTGGAGTTGTGGAAAAACAAATCATGGATTTTATTCTTGGATCCATTTTTTTCAAAAGTAAAAAATCGAAGAACACACAAAAACGTGACTAACCTTTCCAGTTGTCAAAAACAAACCATGCATATGATAAACATATGTGTACCAACATAACGAAAAAAAAATCGATAATCGAATGTACACAGCCCGCGAAAATTCAAAATTCACCTTTTCTTTTGATCAGGCCATGTAAATAAATGATTTTTAAAAGTCGATTATCAATAAAAAATACGACAGATATTAGTTTAACGTTAGCAAAATACGCTACTAGGAAGTAACGCTGAATTTCTCTTGACATCAAATATTTCGAAAGATTTCTAAAATAACACCTAAACTGTATAACATAACGCAGTAATCATAAACGTATTCAGATGCATTATTTCAATAATTATTGGACGGAAAATTTATTAATAAACGCCGGCATTAATTAATGAATGATCAACGATTACTACGGAAGCTCGTCAAATTGGAAATAAGCATTTGCCAGGTTTAATAAATATACAATGTAAAGTTTGATAATAAACACTCGTAAAAGCCCAAACAGTTTACGGATTTAATACATCCGTGATGTTTTTGATATGAAAAATAGATATTATTGGGAGTGTGAATTTAATGTCCCGTTTTACGATCCAAATAAATTGTTTAAAATATCACGGAATGCTCATATTTTGCGCACGATTACAACTGTCGAATATTAACGATGTGAAACATATAAAATAATGGCAAATTAGTCACTCCGGCGCCAACCGTCGAAGGAAGCGGACGCGTTACAGGAGTGCTGCCGGTTGTAAGACACGTTTTGTTACAATCAAGAATTCTGTCTGTCGCTACTTGTAGCTTTGATACTATAGTTTTTACGAGCTAGCAGAGCGCCACATAAACTAAGAGTAACACGGAAACATCGGAAAAGCTAGAGGCATATCATTGTGACATAAGAAAAACAAACGTATGGATACAAAAGTTTATCAAAATAGATTTGCAAGGCTGCAATTACAGTACTCTGGTTCCTAAATATTCTGTCTTTGCCTGCCTTGAATTGTATCAAGTGACTGAATGCAATTAGCTAAGGTGTTATTGGCAATTATTTGGGTTTGAGGTGTTAATATCCGTGCTTATTATTGTAAATGAACACACTAATTAACACCTTCCTTGTACCAGGTACCGTGGTACATACTTAGTCAACGAGTTTTCAAACAGCAAGGCATACGAGTATCATCTCACCAATACTTATGAATGAACTAGCTTTCGTAACCGGATTTTCCCGTACCTGTTATTGGATACCTAAGTATGCGTTCTATTTTACCCACTCGAGATGGAAGATGTTTTTGATGAATTGTTTTCATCTGCTAGCATACATTTTGGAAATTAATACAAACAACTTTCACAACTTTCCTTGTGGTTGGTGACATTTTTAAAAATATTTACGACACGCCTTTGTCGCTAAACGCTTTTTGTAAGTGCGTTGAGTTCCTGACGATACGACAAATCATTAATCTGAGAAAAAACGTCACAAGTAAAAAAAATACTATTTTTGAGTTGTTGATTCCAAACTTAAAAAAGTTACTTATCTCTTTATATAAAAAATATTTTTTGTATGTTGGTCTGTTGGTCTTGCCTGTTTGTTTTCGATTTTTTCGAAAATGACTCGGCCGATTCTGCTGAAAATAGCACATTTAGTTTTTATTAGTGACGGGAAGGTTTGGAGGGTAGTTTGAATGAAATCAAATATTTAAAGCTTTTGCTATAACGTTTTAAAATTAGTATGAAAAACATTGAAGCCATAATTTCTATTTAGGTTAGCACATAGTCACGTGGCCTGCTCACGCGTCGCAAAACATTCTGATTTATTCATATTCGCACTAGACGGAAAAACAAAAAATATCTTTGAGTTTTTATTTTATTTATATTTATATTAGATACTTTGTACATTCAAGTTTAAAAGTAGCTAATTATTTCATTTTCTTTTTAACTTTATAATATTTTAACTTATATACTACTTATCATTTTGATTTATATGCAATTTCAAATATTTCTACAACTATTTTGTATTTATTGATTGTCATAATTTTGATGGTTTCCGGTAGCGCGTTTTAAGATTTCATCCCTTTATATAGTAAGCTATTTTGTGTGTTGGTTTTATTATTTTCTGGTAGTCTAGTTTCTGTGCATGCCCTTGTATTATATTTGTGAATATCAACATTGTAGATAATTTTGTCAGAAAAATATTTTGGTAACAAGTTCTTCATTTTATGTATAAATATTAATGTGTATAATGTTGGCATCTGTTTTACTTATTTATTTTTTAAGTGACATTGCAAAGCATGCCGGGTACTCGCTAGTTCGCTATGAAAATGATATAAATATAGATAAAATCGCATTCTGCAGAGACAAATTATGTCGTTTTTCTTTTGACGGAGACATTTCACTACATTATCTAGAAAAACTCCGAATTTCAGTCACGTGGCATTCTTCGCAAAGATAATATGTCCAAAATAAAGTGCCGCGACACGAATTGTGAGTTCTGTTATCAACAAAGCCGACAGGGTTAGAGATTTGACGTTTTTCATGGAAATAAATTGTCACATCCAGTTTAGAGAATATGAAAATAAATCTAGAAAAACCGCCGTGACTCAAAGAGATAGTTCCATTTATTTAGAAAGACAAATCTTAAAGATAAATCGATAAATACAAATATTTTGAATAGCGTACACTTCCTTCGAAGACTTCAAATATTAGACCGTATCAATGTTAGCTTTTGAGGAAGCTTTAACCGTCTTTCCTGAAAAATGTGTCATTTTTTATATGTGAATATTTTCTTTCAGACCAGCGAAATGTTCACAAAATACGTAATACCCCTAATGAGCTAAATATTCTTACCCAACCTATACAAATTTACGATAAGTCACTCTGGATTTTTACGTCGTAAACCGTGAGAGAGAAAGAGACAAGACAATAAGTCACATAATATCGCACCACTTTTAGGTGTGTAAGCATGTTTTTTGTCTCTCGCGTCTCCGGCAATCCGCCTACTACGCTTTGTTATGTGACATAACTCAACGGTTTTTGAGGTTATATCCTATATTTTTGTTGATAACAATACTGTGAAAAAGTAGTTTTACAAATTAACAAAGCATTTTGTCGACATGTGCTATGAATGGATGTAAAAAGGTGTGTCCATGAAAACTCTAGTCACGTCCGAGTCAGGAAAAAATCAACAATCCTGAATACACTGTTTCGCAAAGCTATCCCTCCTGCATATTATTGCTCTGAGGTAATACCAATATATGGTTATTCGTCACTTAACTAATGGCGTAAAATACGTAATAAAACGATTACAAAAATTGGTTCCTATCTATTTAAGTGGGGCTTATAAAAATGATTACTACGCCCAAAAAAATTAAGAAAAAAAAGTATTATAAATTACGATATTATCAACATTCCGATCGCAGCTCATCGGCCATTGTCATTAGCGTAATCACATTATGATATAAGCTGAGATAAACGAAATGTTTGAACCCATAGATGACGCAGAGTTACATAACTCAGATAAAACTGTGACACGAAAAAATAACTAAAACGCGTAATAGATATGATATAACCCCTCTTATCCTAACCTAACCAAAAAGGTTAGTGGGGAACTCCTGCCCAGAGCCAAGGATCTTTAATATACGAGTACATATATATATTTATATATATTCGTATAGATCTCGCAATTAGAGTGAACGCAAATACCACGAACTTAGGATTGGGTGAATTGGTGCATATGTATACACTTCATTACGAAACGTCACTGAGAAACAGCATTATTTTTTTTTTTTGCGCCTATTTATTGTTTTTAGCGAAACAATGGACGAGTATAGATATACGTCGTTCGAAAAGTCTTACAGTGTGTTAATTTTGTTATATTACAAAAGATTTTTTTGACAATTCTACTGGAATTGTTTTTCAGAAGTCGAATAACATGTTTGAAGCATGCTGTATGCAAGCAAAGCATACTGTGTTTGTGTCAACTCCGGCTGCGATACCTATTCTCTATGGAATGTGTGGGATTGCCCTAACTTGCGGAATAAAGACATTATTACTACAAATAATTTCCTCTGTGAGTACATACTCGTAAGTACGTACGTACGAGCGTGAACTTTTCAAATTTCGAATTTGGTTGATTGAAATTATCAAATTAAAAAAAAAAAACTTTTTAAATCCCTACTCATGTAATAAAGTACCTACTTATAACGTATTTCAGCAGACATTATTCTACTATATTTGAAATGGGTGGATCAAAGCAACTAATATATTTTCTTGAAGCCAAGTTATATCTCGTGATTTTTCACGTGTAACAACACATAGCCATTGAATAAAGAAAAACATACTTAAAACGTTCATTGCTGACACCGCGCGTCACGCGTTGACAGACATGTGAGCGGTATGCGCACAACTCGCCACGCGCGTTGTGCCCACTCTTCGCTTTGAACCGATCCAAAACAGACGCAGCCATGTGGTTTTCAGTCATTCCACAGGGCACAGGGAAATCCGTCACTGTTCGTCAGTTTGAATTGATCCGTCATTCATAAGCCATTCAGATCAGATCAGCAACGTCATCGGCTATCGGAAGGCTTATAGAACCTAAACGCAATCCAAATACTAAGTTTGGAGATCGGGCTTTCTGAGTTCCGGGGCCGAAGGCTTGGAATAAACTCCCTCCGGAACTAAGATGTATAACGAGCCCAACAGAATTTCGGTCCAAACTGAAAACTTACCTTTTCAGACTCTCATATCCTTAAATTCATTAAAAGAATCTCAACATAATCTGTCTCTCGACGAATCACCTTTAGATATGCAAATTTTAACCAAATTCTGTACTGTATGACAAATTCAGAAAGTCCATTCTTTGAATTTCGCTCCCATGCCCTAAATCGAAAAAAAAAAAAAATAATAATAAAAATAATAATCATAATTTTAAGTTAATAATTGTGTCTATCTGATGAAACCTGCCAGGTAAGTATGTTCCTGTATATTTTCTTATTTAAACTAGGAATTAATATGTAACGATAGAAAGTAAGATCTGTACAGCGCCCTTGGGGTGATTTTTCACAAAAACGGCGCTATACAAATCGTCCAAATATTATTATTATTATTAAAATGTACGAATTTCGATCGTGTTAAATAAAACATTAACAAAAAAAACGATTTGATTGATATATCAACATCAGGTACACGCGACCACGCTGCATTCGATTCTAACAAAAAATGGCGACCAATATTTTCCGAGAATAGTAATATATGCACGTATTCAGATGTGGGGAAAAAACACGCGATATATCAGTCAAGGTCGCCGAACCTTTTCGTGAAGGTCGGCGAGGTGTGCACCCGAAGCGCCGGTCAAAACAATCAACCGAAACTCGAGCGGTTTACCGAGGTGGCTGACCGCTATGCGAAGCGGTAATCTAGTTTTATGTTTAGCCGCACATGGCTCCCTTGCTCCGCAATCTCAGAATATAATAATATCGTCGCTGGAAAGATAAAAGGGCCTAAGCGACACTTTGATCAAAAATGAGTTGAATATGCACTTTTGGTCTGTTCTTTTTTCTACGTCGAATGCACTGACTCTCGTTTGATTCTGAAGACTTTTGTAATTCTTTGGTTCTTACCATCTGGGATTTTTTTTAGCTTTTTGTCGCTTCAGATAACTCAGTGAGAGCATTGAGTTACCTGAGTTAACTTTTTTCAACTCTTTTAAAAAACCAACCAGGTACTGAAGACTTATGAATTTTATTGTAAAATAAATTTAAAAAAAAACTCTTCAAGTGCTCTGGTGTAAAGATCCCAAAATGGCGCTTCAGTCCTTTTGCATCTCTGGCGACGATATGATGATGATACAGAACAGATAATTTCAAGAAATGCGATGTACACCGATTTGATAGAAAATTGATATCGACAATTTACGTGAGAATTTTCAACTCTTAGAATGCAGACACGTCTAAAATGAAATTGATTTTCTGTTATTTTTTTTTGATATTTGATCAATTTCACCATAATTAAGGAAAGCTTCGGACACACGGACACGCCCACACCACACATCTGTGGATTTATCTCTTCGGTGGACTACCTCTTGGTTCGGATAACTTTACAGCCGGCGGCGTCGCTAGAGCAGATTTTTTTAAAGTTAAAAAATAGTTCTTCGTTCGTTAGTTTCTCCATTTTTCACCTGCAAAGTTATTCGTGTCAAGCTGAAGCTCTTGACGGCCTCCATGGTCGAGTGGTAAGACGCTCGACTACGAATCCAAAGGTCGCGGGTTCAAACCCGGCGTGCGCCAATAACTTTTATTTAATTAATATGTGTCATAACACATTTAATTCATATAAAAATAATAACAAGTATATTTGCGACACGTTCCAGAGTGGTAGATACTCTAAGTATCGCCCTGGTGAAAGACCACCATTCAGAATCGAAACGTTGCTTGAAATGGCTTAAGCCGTGTTTGGTGACCAGATCTGAATAGCCAGGTACTTCCCAACCTTCCTCTTCCCGATCTCCTTCCCCTCCCCACTACCTTCAGCCTCACAACATACCCAATTTGGGGATGCCATAGTCTCACTGGCTCTAGACGGTTGGGAGCAGTTGAGACTCTTGTGCGGTATTCATGTAAAAAAAAAAAAAAAAAGCTTTACTACCCGGGTGACTTTACAAACTGTGAGTTGAGGATAATTCCACACTCTCACAAAATGAAAAAATCGTCTTCTTTGTGGTCTACTCGTCTGTCCTGTTCTAGACGAATTTAAAATTAGCTGTACTACCCCATATTATTAAACAATTGAAAAAATGAATATTTCAATGCTCGGAAAGCCACAATGTTAACTAACTAACAATCAAGGCAGAATATGGAATTCCACACGTTATTTGCTTCGTTCACATTCATTAATAATCTTGTACATTCGTACTTTTCAGTTGGAATTATCAAGGAATTGATTCACTTGATTGAGACATGCCCGACTTATATTCTCCTTCCACTTCTTTCTCAGTTTATTCGCTGTACATGTTCAAATTGACTAGGCGTTTCACCTTTCTTAATCTCGTTCATTGTGTTTACACTGACCTTGCATGTTGAGAGTTGAATTAACCTAAAAACTCCAGAGAGAAAAACATTTGCCAAGTTCATGACGCAAGAGCTCACATATGAAAGAGTTCCACTGTGATAAAAAAAACTTCATACTCATTGCATTCTTCGACGGTTGTTCAATTAACGTGCATACGATGCATTCTTCATTAATCAATATGCAAATTACGCGGATTCGATTTCGCAGTTGTGTTTGATCACGTAAATAGTATGGGACGATGGGATCAATTGAGATCAATTCAGATAATCACTATTGACAATGGCTGCTTCACAAGGTCGTTTCAAATGCACAACGTATGTACGTTGTAAAGAGCCAAGGCCTAACAAACAAACTGACGCAGAAATGCAGCAAAATTAAACATTAATTTGTAATGCACAACGTATGGCCTACCAACAAAGTTGATCAAATTACTACAAAATTTATCAAGAATAAATATACTCGTATAAGGTGAAATGCACAACGAACATTTTCAAGAACCAAGGGCTTGTCAACGAAACATAGCAAGGACAGTTAACGAGGTCTTGTGGAATGCGCAACGTACATTGTTAAGAACCAAGGGCTTGTCAACGAAACATAGCAAGGACAGTTAACGAGGTCTTGTGGAATGCGCAACGTACATTGTTAAGAACCAAGGGCTTGTCAACGAAACGTAGCAAGAACAGTTTACAAGGTCTTGTTTAATGCGCAATGTGTATTATAAAGAACCTAGGTTTTGTCAAAGAAATGTAGCAAGGACAGTTAACCAAGTCTTATGAAATGCGCAATATACGAGTACATTGTAAAAAACCAAGAGCTTGTCAACGAAACGTAGCAAGGACAGTTAACAAGATCTTGTAAAATATGTAACGTACATTATAAAGAAACAAGAGCTTGTTAACGAAACGTAGCAAGGACAATTAACAAGGTCTTGTAAAATGCGTTACGTACATTGAAAAGAACCAAGAGTTTGTCAACGAAACGTAGCAAGGACAGTTACCAAGGTCTTGTAAAATGCGTAACGTACATTGAAAAGAACCAAGAGCTTGTCAACGAAACGTAGCAAGGACAGTTAACAAGGTCTTTTGAAATGCGCAATGTACATTGTGAAGAAGCAAGGGTTTATCAAAACCTGCCAATAAAATACAGCAAATTTCAACAAAGTATAAGAATTTGAGTTTAAACAACGGCAAATCCATATTAAATTTATTTTCTATCAAAATTAAATAACGTTAAATTAATTAATATTGTACAATCGGCATGTACATAACTTCAACTATTGGCAACATAGGTTACATAACATCAGAATCAATACAAAATTAGAATTGCGAAAATTCCTTTTGCGAAAGAGCCTTGAGCAAACCCAAAAAACTTTATTGTTCGCTATAGATAAATATTTATACCGATCGCTTTTTTGACGTCTCAAAGAAAGTTGGATACGTTCTTTGAACCCTGCGGTATGGGAGTCGGGAGTAGGGTAGTTTTGAAACAATTCAATTGGTTCCGATGGAACTGGGACCACCGAGTCCCTCGGGGATACAACTTGCGAGTTGTTGTAAAGAGCTGAAGTTGTAAAAAATAAGGTATCCGAGGAGAGAGAAGATTGATGTCATGTTAACTAGCTTGCAACGAGTGTCTATGTCGGCCGGAATAATAATATTATGTAACGAAATGATTTTTCACTACCTTCAGCCTCACAACATTTTCCAAATGGGGATGCCATAGACTGGCGCCAGACAGTTGGGAGCAATAATTTAAAATCTTGCGGCATTCACTTAAAAAAAGTCTTTTCGAATATTTAAATTTTATCAATAATCTAAAACACAAATAAGAAACAAAAAAGCCTGAAAATAAAAAGACACTGGTCACAAGCAAGACTCGAAACTCGGATCCTCTACTCTCTCCGGGAGTAAGGCCTTAACTACGAGGCCTGTTCAAAAGAAAAGGTGAATTTTGAATTTTCGCGGGCTGTGTACATTCGACTATCGTTTTTTTGTTGTTGTTATGTTGGTACACATATGTTTTTCATATGTTAGCATTATCAGCCATTTTGGATTAGTGGTTTGTTTTTGACAACTGGAAAGGTTAGTCACGCTTTTGTGTGTTCTTCGATTTTTACTTTAAAACAAATGGATCAAATAAAAAATTCACCTTTTCTTTTGCACAGGCTATGTAATTCGGCCATCGGGACCTTATTAGAAAGTGGCATTTTAATCGATCTCATATTTTAATTGAAAATTATGAATACTTTTTGAAAAATTCTTACGATTTTTGGCAGCTAAACAGAAGAAATTAAAAATAATATTATTAATTTTCAATCAAAATATGAGATCGATTAAAATGCCATTTTCAAATAAGGTCTCAATGGCCAAAATGGTTAAAGCGGTACTCCCCGATAGAGTAGAGGATCCGAGTTCGAGTCTCGGTTGTGACCATTATCTTCTTATTTTCTAGCTTTTTCTTTTTTATATTTATGTTTTAGATTTTTGATATTATTTAAATATTTAAAAAAAACATAAGCATTAATGCTTTAAAGTTATTTCTAATTTTAAAATATTATATTTATCAATTACGAGTGTAAAATGTGCCAGCATAATAAATTGTGTTTATGCAAACCAATTACACACTCTGCGGTAAGAAGCACTATACGAACCGAGCGGATTTATTATTTAATTATGGGAAAATCGGATCAAATTGGGAACCAAATTAATTCATTATTTCGATTAAGCCAGTTTTACTTATGGAAAATTTCGTCAAGGGCGCACCGCGTGATGGCTTAAGATTACCAATCACCGGCGTGACACCTCATTAACGTGTTCATATGGAATGACGAATACCAATTTATCGATGATGACGTCAATGGCGAACTCGGGACAAGTGACGGACTCCGTGGTCGAGCGGTAAGACGCTCGACTGTACATCCAGAGAACGCGAGTTCGAGCCCGGCGTGCGCAAATAATTTTTATTCAACTAAAATGTGTCACAACACATTCAATTGATATATGATACTGTTACTATCGCCCCGGTGAAAGACCGCCGTACATAATCGAAACGTTGCTTTAAATGACCGGTATAGGACAGTAGCAGAGTGGACTAACGCGTCAGATTCCCACCCGGGCGTCGTGGGTTCAATTCCTCAGCTGGCTAAGTCCTCCATCATTGCACACAAGCAACATTTCCGCTGATTATGATGTCAGTAGAAGTTTTTAAATATAGTCAGGTTATCCGCAACCCAGGAATGTTTGTCTTTCTTTACAAAAATAATGGCTTCAGTCGTGTTTGGGGACCAGATCTGAATAGCCAGGCACTTACCAACCTTCCTCTTCTCTATATTCTTCCCCTCCTAACTACCTCCAGCCTTTGCGAAGTACAAGGCTATTCAGATATGGTGATCAAATCATGAATATATTTTAAATGACTGAAGCTACAAAAGTCTTCAGAATCAGACGAGAGTCGGAGCTTTTAATGCAGAAAAAAGAACTGATCATAACTGCGCATTTAACTCATTTTCGTCCAAAGTGTCAATTAAGACCTTTTTTCTTTCCGGTGAAGATATATATATATATATATATACATATTGTAGCCAGATATAGACGTAGGGGTGACTTAGCATACCATTAAAACAAAAAAATTCTACTCGTGGCCATTCTTACATTCACACACGAATATACACCGTTTCTTCTTTGACTGAAAAGACATTTGTTTATATTATCTTTGTTTTTACTCTGCGGCTAGGTGGATACACCCTTTTTCCTGTTTTACTGCGTAATAAAATATACTCGTAATATAATATAACGTGATCTCCGGAGTCCTGAGTGACGGAAGACATTTCCAATTCGCTCCATGAAGTTGATAGATTTCTACTCGGGAATGTTATCCGTTTGCGAAATGCTATCCACACTCTGCAAACACACTGTTTTCACTCGACGGCAATGAAAATTTGCGTTTTTTTTTAAATCTTTCAGTATCTATTACGAATAGGGGTCGGCTCATTATTTATACGTGGTAGATACCGCCCTGGTGAAATACCACCATGTATAATTGAAACGTTGCTTGAAATGGCTTTGGCCGCGTTTAGTGACCAGATCTGAATAGCCAGGTACTTCTCAACCTTTCTCTTCCCTGTATCCTTTCCACTCCCTTCAGCCTCACCACATACCGTAATTATATTATATCATATTATAGACGGCCCTGATTCACTTAGCTTAATTACCTTCCATGTACCTAACAGAACCACTCGATCCAAAATTATTTTTAAATGTAACAATAATATCAGGACTGAGTCATTTAGATACTCGCTTTTACCTAGATTGCATACAGTGGGTAATTCTTTCGCTGAAATAGTAGATATGATGGGCTTAGAAGCAAAGGCAGCAATCTCCTTCATTTTAAATTATTTCTTGTAAAGTTGATTTAACGTTTAATGCACTTTTCTTTTGTGAATATGTTGATAAATTTAGAGATAATCGTTTCAAATTGTTCCTAGTTTAATGTGCACTAATATTTTGGTACACTTCATTCTCCATTTCTTTATAATAATCATTCAAAAGTTTACAATGCTACAGAACCGTTTTTTAATCTAGTTACAAGAAGGCTGTAATAGCATACCTCTTTCAAATATATTACTGTTGATTTATTGCATTATAATATTTCTATTAACTTACTTATGTTTTTGGGTGCTAATCATTTACTCTATGTTATTTTTATGTCACTATTATTTTATGTTATATATTACACAATTATGTAAAAGCCAATAAGGGCGTATTTAATTAAATAAATAATTGGGAATGCCATATACCATAGTCCCACTGGCTCTTGACAAGTGGGACTCGAAAGATACAAAATAAAAGAGAAGTTATGGCAGGCCATAGTGAATTGCGATTTTAATATGTACACAAACTTTTCTCTTCCCCATCTCTTTCCCCTTCCCACTGCCTTCAACCTCACAACATACCCCGATTGGGGATGCCATAGTGGAGATGATACTGGCTTTAGACGGTTAGGAGTCACTATAACAAAATAATCAAAAACTTATTTCTGACCAACAATATACCTAAAATTAAAGATGCCATAGTCCCACTGGCTCCGAGAAGTTGGGACTCTTGTGCGGTAATCACATTAAAAACTCGTAGAATTGTGTTTGATTTCAATAAAAAGAAATGCATTATTATTTTATAAGCGGAGAATAAGGGAAACTGCCTTAGAAAATAGGAATAATACACCCTATATTGAAGTTTACACCGCCCGCCATTGTCAGTCTCGTAGCGGCACATTTGTCAACTTGTAACAAATCGAGATCACGTCAGATGAGATCTCTCGTCTCTCGTACCCCGGGCGACAGGGCCGGAGTGAGAAATCAAAAATGTCGCCCCGGTTATCATTATTTTTAGAAACTTCTAAATGAACACTGAAATGTGCACTGTTAATTGTGTACCCACTTGTACGAACTATTGCACGTTACAGATATGCTAGAAAATATGCGAAAGTCGTTTATTAACAACAAATAATTGTTATCATTAAAATGTATTTATTACTATTTTTATTGTTATTTATGTTAAAAGAAAGACAAACATTCCCGGGTTACTACTAACCCGACAATGTTTAAAAACTCTTACTGCCATCATAATAAGCGGAAATTGTTGCTCATGCAATGATGGAGCAGAGGAATTGAACGCACGACGCCCGGGTGGGAATCCGACGCGTTTCTCCACTCAGCTACCGTCTTACTACTGTCTTAATCGTTGAATAATTAGTGTTGATATCAATTTGTCGTGAACAGTGTAAAAAGCTTTGGTTCAAAATTATTAGACACTTAAATATCTATGGTCGTTACTCAGCGAACGCATTAAAAAAAAAAAAGAAAGTAAAACCGCACTAGAATTCCAACCGTCTAGAGCCAGTGAGCATTTCTAATTAAGGTATGTTGTGATGTTGCAGGTAGTGGGGAGGGGAAGTAGATGTTGAAGAGGAAGGTTGGGAAGTACCTGGTTATTCAGATCTGGTCACTAAACACGGCTAGTACCATTTCAAGCAACGTTTCGATTCCGAATGGTGGTCTTTCACCAGGGCGATATTTAGATTATCTACCACTCTGAGATTGAGTAATAAGAAATAAGTAATTAATAATTAAAAGCATACGTTATTGTAATGCGATTCAATGCATATTTGTTGATATTCTGACTTTCAATTAATAAGCAATTAAGTATAATCTTTTTGCTTCCAGCAACCGAATTAATTCGCGTTTTATAGATTCTGTCTAAATTTGTCAAAGTTTTATCGTACGTCAAAAGATGTCACTCCTCCATGGTATATCATTATTTTCTTTCCTTTCTGTACACTGTACAGCAACCTTGGACGATTGATATCTCAAAAAATAGGTAACGGCTGCTGGCCGTGGAACCTGACAAAATAAAATAGAGGATCGCAGCAAAATGATGAGCGGCCAGCGGCTACCCCAAAGATCGGCCGCCTGTGTGCCCCGCACAAACTGCCCACGCGGATGTGACGCTCCTGTCGGAGATACGAGGTAAGGTACGAGAGGAAATGCTAGGCACAAGCACAATAGTCAGAGTCGAACGGGCAAAAAGCGTCAGCCCGTCAGTCGGAACACCGTTCCCGGGCGGAAAAAAACACTCGGCTCATTTTATACGTGACTTTTTGGTGCGGCAATCCAACGAAGTACGGGCGAGCCCAATTTAAGGTGATCTGTTTATTTTTTTGCGAATAAACGCGGGGACGTGCGAGCGCCGTTCATTTTAGGACCGTAGGAGTAGGAGTAACAGGACACATTTTTTATCTGTTGAATTTTCTCGAATGAAGTACTTGCCATAAATTTCTCGGATTTTCTTAATATGCTGCTTAACAAGCTGTTCGGACGGTTTATTTGACAGTGCGATTGCGTACATGCAAATATTTAAAAAACGTACAGACATACAGTATACAAATTGGCGTTAGAACCCTTTCTTAAGTACTGGCCGCCTCTAGATAACACCTCTACTGTTCTCATTATGTTTCCCCCCTGTCTCTCGAGCCTAAAGCTGTGGTGTTTTCATCCACACCATCCAGTCACCTATGCTTAGGACTTGTAAAACTCTTTTTATCGACTTTCTTCTATTCTTGCTACGTGTCCTACGCAGCGTAGCAGTCCTAGTTTTATATTTCTTGATATTGACGCTTCTTCAATCAATTGGTTTCACCTTGGAGTAAGAATATTATGAAGAGCGAGCTAAATATTTTAACCCAACCTCTACAAATTTACGATAAATCACTTTCTCCGGGTTTTTACGTCGTAGACCGTGAGAGAGAAAGAGACAAGACAAGTTGTCAAATAATTTCGCACCACTTTTAGGTATGTAAGCATGTTTTCCGTCTCCCGCGTCTCCCGCGTCTCCGTCGACTCCGCCCACTACGTTTTGTTGTGCGACATAACTCAACGGTTTTTGAGGTTATATCCTATATTTTTGTTGATAACAATACTGTAAAAAGGGGGTTGTACTAATAAACAAAATATTATGTCGACATGTGCTATGAATGGATGTAAAAAGGTGTGTCCATGAAAACTCTAGCCACGCCCGAGTCAGGAAAAAATCAACAATCCTGACTACACTGTTTCGCAAAGCTATCCCTCCTGGTATATTATTGCTCTGAGGGTGTGGCTATGTAAGAATATATTATAATTATAAATTAAAGAACAGTTTTTAGACAGTATTAAAATAATTAATTAACGGTTTAGTGGTCAGCAACCATTGCACAACGACCACTTTGAAACCTTTTCATTGATCGACAATTAGAAAATTGATTTCGAATTGGTTTATTTTTCATAGCATTCCGCCACCATATCCGTTGAGTTATACCAATATAGAGAAAATCAAACGACTGCCTTAACTGCTTGATGCCGCTGGCTGTGTCGAAATCGAATTTATATATTTTTCATCGATGAAAATTAAATCTTTCGTTTATTAAATATAATATTTTTTTAAATATTTAAATAATATCAATAATCTAAAACACAAATATGAAACATAAACTAAATAGAACAATGGTTATGACCGAGACTCGAACTCGGAACCTCTACTCTATCCGGGAGTAACACAATTAATAATAGTAATAATAATATTTGGACGATTTTTATAGCGCCGTTTTTGTGAAAAATCACCTCAAGGGCGCTGAGCTATCAAGACCTCATTAGAAAGCGGCATTTTTAAACGATCTCATACTTTTATTGCAAATTATTTTATATTTAAATTTCTTACGATTTTAGGCTGCCATCTTTTGATGATATTCAAAGTTCTACCCGAATACATATTGAATATCTAGATGGTGTCTTGGATAAATATTCATTTTTTAAAGGTCATGACCATTGTTCTTTTTATTTGCGCCGTTTTTGTGAAAAATCACCTCAAGGGCGCTGAGCTATCAAGACCTCATTAGAAAGCGGCATTTTTAAACGATCTCATACTTTTATTGCAAATTATTTTATATTTAAATTTCTTACGATTTTAGGCTGCCATCTTTTGATGATATTCAAAGTTCTACCCGAATACATATTGAATATCTAGATGGTGTCTTGGATAAATATTCATTTTTTAAAGGTCATGACCATTGTTCTTTTTATTTTCTGGCTTTTTTCTGTTTTATATTTGTGTTTTAGATTACTGAGATTATTTAAATATTTAATAATAAATTAGCATTAATGCTTTAAAGATTAAATTAATTTTTTAAAATTATTATTAAATACCTTACGGATACATTTTCTAGACAAATTCAATTAAATCGTAAATTTTATCCGGGAGTAACACTCTGCCAATTGAGCCATCAAGACCTTATTAGAAAGCGAGATTTTTAAACGATCTCATACTTCTATTGAAAATTATTTTCAATTTGAATTTCTTCCGATTTAAGGCTGCCAGCTTTTGATAATATTATCGATTAAAAATGCCGCTTTCTAATAAGGTTTTGATGGCTCAGTTGGCAGTGTTACTTCCGGATAGAGTAAAGGTTCTGAGTTCGAGGCCTGGGTCATGACCATTGTTCTTTTTAGTTTCTGTTACAAATATGTATTTAAGATTATTGATATTATTTAAATATTTTATAATAAATAAGCATTATTGTTTTAAAGGTTATTTCAATTTTAATAATATTTTTAATTCATTTTATGTATGTTTTCCTGAAAGGGCAGTTGTTGAACCGAATCTACGAGAATTGTCCGATCTCAGTTCTGATTTGTCAGAGAGATTTTGCTCCAGTTTTTCATAGCACAGTTTTCGAAAATTCAAGAAGTTATTTTGGTAAAATTCTGCGCAGGTACAGATAAATCTTTCCTGCATTCCCCATTATAATATGCCGTATCTGCCGTGTGCCAGTTGTTGACACGAATAGGAGTACAAATGAATCACAGTGACATTTTTATTTAACGTCTTGGAAAGATCTTATAATTAATTGGTATGAATGTTTTCTTTTCACTGACTTTGATAATTTTCTTTTGGCATGTTGTTGCCAACAGCCATACAATTGAGTCTTGTCTAAAATAGAGATAATTTTATAATTATAGCGGTGCATTGTTTGTTTAATAGTAATAATAAGTTATAAATATTTGAGGGGCTTAGAAGCAAAGGCAGCAATCTCCAAATACGGTTCTGTAGCATTGTCAACTTTTGAATGATTATTATAAAGAAATGGAGAATGAAGTGTACTAAAATGTTAGTGCACACTAAACTACGAACAATTTGAAACAATTATCGCTAATTTATCAACATATTCACAAAAGAAAAGTGCATTAAACGTTAAATCAACTTTTCAAAAAATAATTAAAAATGAAGGAGATTGCTGCCTTTGCTTCTAAGCCACTCATATATTTATAACTTATTATGTCACCGTTTGGTACAATTTTCACTGGCTTTCGTGAGATAAAATTTACGACCCTTTTTGCCAAGCGAACTGAGCGATCGCTTAGTAGAATTGTTTTAAATCCGCATTATAAAAAGGTTTATAATTGTTTGAAGAGACGTTCATAAAAAGATTTATGAAACTCACATGGCTGGTCTAGGCAGACTCTATTGATGGAGGACTGAACGCTGTTGGCGCAAATAAGAAATTGTCCAAAGAAGCGAAGCTAGCAGTGCACAATGGAGTGCTTATACCAACTCTGATGTATGGCAGTGAGGCTTGCAAGAGTCAGAACAACAGAAGATTATGTATGAGACGATGTATGAATGTGAATGAAGCAAGGAGTTTGTGCCAAGACAGAGTTATATGGTGGTCCGTCCTCTCTGCCTACCCCTGCGGGGAAACGGCATGATGGTTAGTTAGTTAGTTGGATATGACTCTGCTAGGCAGGACATGTGACAAAAATAGAAGGTAGTTGACTGCCAAGACTCAACAGACTTCAGAGCTAAACTTAAAACTCATGTTTTCAAAAAATCATATCCACACATTTTTATTTTTTTATATTGAATACCGCACAAGAGTCCCAACTGCTCCCAACCGTCTGGAGCCAGTGAGACTATGGCATCCCCAATGGGGAAAACCTTCTGTTATAAGGGTTTGTGTGATATTTTAACTTTATAAATCATTTTAATGATATATTAATATTGTTTTGTTTAATGTGTTTAAATAATATGTTTATTAAAAAATATTATTATTATTTTGTATTTTTATTATTTATTCTATCTCATGTACCGAGCCGTCAACTATATGAATACTGGAAATAAAATAGGACATAAGTGCCAAATTGATGATATGGAGATACAGGCAAAACAAGATAAGATGTCTAATAAAAAGATATATTGTGTTGAAACAATTTTTATTAAGTATTACGAAATATTGTCGTGACAATCATATAACTTTATTAAACATAAAAGTAAACTTAGCTCTTAAAACATGGTTGATAAATGGATTCAAACTTTTCAAGTAAAGAAACGGCACATGTGCCTTAAATAGTTGCATAAAATAGGGAATAAGTGCCATGCTTAGGTTTTTTAATAAGGTATTAAGTTACAAATATAGATATACTACTTGTTTTTTATTCATTTCAAATAGTGATGTGCACTCCTATTAATATTATTTAGAACACCAATCAAATACTTACAAATAGAAAATTTTGTATTTCTCAACAGTATTTTTTAAAAGTTTAAGTAGAATTTAATATAAAATACAATGTTTAACTAAGAATTATATATTGTTTGTTTTACTAGCACTGGTTATTATTATTTAAAAAATAAAACAAAAATGATATCTTCACATTTTATTTAAGTAATTTTATCTTTGGTTTTTTTTTTCAAAGGTGTTGTAATATTGTTGGATCAAGACGCACGGTCTATGAGGATGTGAAAGTAGCAAATAAAATGTTTGTCAGTATCATGTATATTATCTGCCTACCCGAAGATTCACGGCGGGATGGTGTGTTATATCCTTTAGGGATTTTCACCAAAAAAATATGTTCCTCATTATTTAAGTAAGGAATCATTCCCTTTTAATCCGTAAGTTTTTCTGTAGTTATTCTAGATGTACTCTGGAGACGAGGAATTTCACAATTGTTCAAATCCATCAATCCATATTTTTGGGGGGGTAACAGCAAATATGTCCATGAAAGTAGTTTTACAAATATTAACTATATTACCCTTTCCGTCTGGTATTGTATACTGTATTAGTAGACTGAACATTGGCGTTGACTTTCTGACGGATTTGTGAATGTCCCGTGACGTCTTCTTTTTATTTCGGTTAAATGAAGAAGACCCATCGAGTAAGATCCTTGTTTTAAATTGTCAGCCAAATCATAAAAATCGGTGAAAAGATTCATTTTCTGTTCAAAATTTAAGAGTTTGAATGAATATTTGCAATTACAATGAACCTGAAACAAACAACAACAAAAAATTAAAATGTGATGACCATGTATTATTTTGCCACGGTAATAATTGTAATTATTCCAACTTATATTATCCATTGACAAGTAAAAATTAATGCCACAATATTTTAGAGATAATATTTTAATTAAAAAATACAATAAATTATTACTTATCCCAAAAAATAACAATTATTTACTGACATTTAAAAAAAATACAACAATATTATTTATTCCGATTTCGGAGAATTACATCACTAGTCGCATTCTAACGGAAATTTCAAATGCTGGCCTTACAATATTCAAATATCACTTACCTCCAGATTAGGTGCCTTTTTTGCAGCTAGCACTTTTTTAAAACATAAGATATACTCTTGGCCAGCATCCTTCTTCTTCTTCCTTGCGAAATTCACACTTTTATCACCACTTTTTCGCCTTTTTCTCTCCTCAATACGCACGTTTTTAACGACATCGTCAGCCATTTTCATACAAAAGTCAACTGGCACTTATTCCCTATTTTAAAACTAAGCATGCAACACTTACGCCCAACGCGATTTAGTGGAATTAATAGGAAATACAATATTTTTTTCTGCCACTTATGTCGTAATTTAGGTTATTGGCAATGGCACATAGAATATTTCTACATATTCAGTTCATTTTTTAATTTTTTGGCACTTATGTCCTATTTTATTTCCAGTATTCATATAATAAAATGCCATCAGAAATCACTACAATAGACAATATTCGTCAATTTAAAAAAGAATTAAGAAAAATTGTTTTCCACAACCATTAATGTTGTATATTGTATGCTCATTTTGTTGTAACCCGACATATATAAAAATATATTTCTAAATTTTAAGTTTATAAAATGTCATCAGAAAAATATGTTTGAAACAAATCATGTCTGTATATACATTAAATCTTTTATATTAGAACACACAATGATGTGTTCTAACTTAAGATAAATAAATAAAAATAAAAATGTCCGAATTCCATGTGGGCGGGAACTTATAGGCTATCCAACATGCTTTAATATATATTTGTCTCTTTCTATCGAGTCAGTATAAAGTCAACCATCCCGACTACACTGTTTCGCAAAGGTACTTCTCCATATGTATTCTTACTCCAAGATGCCGTCCTTGGACCTTTTCATTACGCATCTTCTCCCCCCACCTACCCAGCAGGTCTCTACTAAATAATTCACCACTAAACGACCCAAGAACATTCCGAGCCGGACATTGAATACATAATTAACCAAGCGTATAACAGAACTCTCAGAAACTTCAGCCTCTAATTCTGAAACTTAGCAGTCTTTATTGATCGTTTTAATATATATTATTATTCATATTCGAAATTGCTTCCGTGCACAACAGTAACGAACAAAGTGAAAACAGTTTAATAATCGAATGACGTTTTAAAATCATTAATACCCTCCACACAGCATCTCCAAAGATGACACAGGCCCTGAGGGAAATTATTTCCCTCAAGACATCCTGTGTGGAGTCAATGTTAAAACAAATAAAAATAATAGCATTTTTTTTGCTGTTCTTCAGCGATTGTTCAAATAATTTCCCCTCACCCCTTCGAAGCTGGCAAAATCATTAACCCCCTCTGCCCGATGTTCATGACAATTAAATTAAAATAAAAAATATGTTTCTTTAGAAAGAAATCACTTTGTGGTTTGACATATTTGAATAAATTAAAAAAATAACTTTGTATAAGACCACGGACATTATTTTAATTTTTATGACTGACTGTTTTGTCTGTTTCAATTCATATTATCCGTCTCTTTATCTCTGTTCCTTTGTTATAATTCAAATGTTATTCTATTATTTTCTCATTGTTTTGTTATTTTATTTTATATTTTGTTCTCCCACTGTATGTATATAAAATCGCATGCTTTGTATTTTTCGTTTAGTTTAACTTTGTACCCCGATGATGCTTAGGCTATGCGAAACCAATCGGTGATAAAAAATAAAATAATATCCGTGGTCTTATACAAAGTTGTTTTTTCATTTCTTTAATAAAATATGTGCCATTTACCATATGATGATGAAAAAAACCATTGTTACGCTAGTTAAAATTTTTGTATGTACTATTTATATTCGACGTTTGCCCACTTAGCTTAAATAATTTCTATCTCAGATCTATTCCTATATCGAGATGTTTTATTTTTTTTTTTTATTATTTCTTAACTTCATGTTTATTTACAAAAAAGTACATACATTGTCCTCCACGCTAGGAGTTCACCTGTGATGTGGAGGACATTTTTCGAAATGCATGTTAAAACAATTTAAAATATAAAAGAAAATCTAAAAGAAAATATAAAAGAAAAAATACATAAAATAAAATAAAATAAAGCCACTTTAAGACAAAAAATTACAAATAAATAAATTTCCTAGTAGCACTATTATTATAATAGTGTATAATTATAAATTAGGAGGATTGTAACCAGTTCCAAACATGTTTATTGTATTGTGCAAGTGTAGATGTTTTGATTTGTGTAGGAAGAGAATTATAAAGCTTAATAGCCTGGGATCTGTAATGCTTTTGTCCAAAGGATGTGTATGTTTAAGGT
Source organism: Drusus annulatus (assembly GCA_022651775.1). Lineage (NCBI taxonomy): Eukaryota > Metazoa > Arthropoda > Insecta > Trichoptera > Limnephilidae > Drusus > Drusus annulatus. Next base: position 347,494 of record JAGWCC010000139.1, read on the forward strand.
ATTTGTAGTTGATGTGCATGATAGATGTTTCGAATCATAATTCCGATTAATAATTCGTTCGAATAATGGGGATTATGTCCAACACATTATGTGGTCGAGTGGTTAAGATCCTCGACTACGAACCCAGAAGTCGCGGGTTCAAATCTCAACGTGCAAAAATATTTAATTAAAAGAAACATTGCGTCATTTCACAACTATTTTAATGTATACATTTAAAAAAAAAAAAAGAAAGACAAACATTCCCGAGTCACGAATAACCTGACAATATTTTTAAAACTTCTACTGCCATCATAATAAGCGGAGGATGTTGCTTGTGTAATGATGGAGGACTTAGCTAGCAGAGGGATTGAACTCACGACGCTCGGGTGGGAATCCGACGCGTTTGTCCAATAAGCTACCAATCAAATATATATAGTATATTTTATAACACCACCATTCAGAATAGAAACGATGAATGAAATATCTTTAGCCGTGTTTAGTTTTTCTGAATAGTCAGGTACTTTTTGACCTTCCTCTTTTCCATCTCCTTCTCCTCCCCACTAAATTTAGCCTCACAACATACCCCAATTGGAGATGTCATGTTCTCACTGGCTCCAGACGGTTGAGAGCAGTTGGGACACTTGTGCGATTTTAACATAAAAAAAATTTAAAAATGATTGACAGTACTAAGGTACCTGCCCACCCGCTAGAAACAGAACTTAATAAATAAATAGCGAGATATTATATTGTTTTTTTTTTTATATTATTTTGCTTACGGTTGAATAGGAACCGTCACTGTGACGCGCAACGGTTGACAAAAAACTTATGTATGATAGAATCACGTAGGTAATCGAGGTTACCCTTATTTCATCCTACGTGCGGTTTTTTTCTAGTTTTTCCAGATGAACTGTTTTAGTTAAAAACGTTTCATAGCGCTCCCTCGTTATCGAAGGTAAGACAACATCTGTGACACTTGAACGTTGGACCAAAGTCCGACTGCTGCTGCGACTAAAAAAGTTGTGATGCGGGTACTTAGCCGTGAATAAAATTATAATTTATTTTTATTTTTTTTATTTATGATTTTAAAGTTTATTTTGTAGAACTCCATTTTAATTTTTTAGGTTTTTAATTTTATTTAAACATTAAATATTATTATTATTTTTTTTTTTTCAAACAATTTTTAGTTAAAAGCTCTGCGATGTAATTATGTTTACGCGTGACAGCTGTTTCGCCTTCTGAGGGCATTATCAAACTGAAACAGCTGTCACGCGTAAAAATAATTACATCGCAGAGCTTTTAACTAAAAAATGTTTTAAAAAAAAATTAAAATAATAATAATTATTGTTTAAATAAAATTAAAAAACCTAAAAATTAAAATTATTACATATTAAAAAAAAAAAGTAATTCAATAAAAATATCGAAGAAACAACATTGCGATTTATATGATTTATTTCATATATGTTTTAAATACTGGCTAGTTTATTGGCGTACATCAAAATGATAAATCAGATTTCAACGTTCTAGAGTGAAATACAGAATTTCAATAAGATTTTTTTAGGTACAAAGTGCAAAATTGACACGCATGAAAGAACTGGCTCGATGTTTTGTGATTCAGCAATTTGACCCTTTTTTATTTTTATATGAATACCGCACTAGAGTCTCAACTGCTCCCAACCGTCTAGAGCCAGTGAGACTATGGCATACCCAATTGGGGTATGTTGTGAAGCTGAAGGTAGTGGAGAGGGGAAGGAGATTGGGAAGAGGAAGGTTGGGAAGTACCTGGCTATTCAGATCTGGTCACCAAACAGGGCTAATAAAGCCATTTCAAGCAACGTTTCGATTCGGAATGGTGGTCTTTCGCCAGGGCGATACTTATAGTATCTACCACTCTTACCACTCGACTATAGAGGCCGTCAGACCCCTATAGCAAAAGAGAAAAAAATACCGTGATATGGATGATACCATAACTTGCTAACCTATAGCTAACTTGGTATACCTATTTATGCCAGGTTAATGGAATACATGGGCCAAATTAGACTCGGAATACATTATGTGTAAATTTTATTTGTATTAATTATTTGTCGTCTTATTATGAATGCAATTTTTGTTGAAAAAAACACAAACTCATAAATGATGTATTTTTTACAACAAAACCTTTTAAACTCAAAAAAAATCCTCTACCAAACATAAAATAAGACTTCTGGAATCATAAAATTACTCAAACTTTATTATTATATACCAAAATGATAACAACTACTCTTTCTTATATTTTTTGTACTGAAAAAAAAAGCAGAAATATTCTCGCAATAGAAAATATAACTTGGAAAACCATACTAAAATTTAATAAACCTTACGCAACAAACAATGTAACTATGTTGCTGTCACACTCTGCAATCCACCGCAGTAATCATTAATCTTTAATGTTATCCATTTTAAACGTTCGCCCTATAAATACAAGTTAAGAGAAAACTTGCGTACCTACTCGTAAATCCAAAAATATGCAATGTATAGCTGTTGCGTTAAAAAATAACACCCCCAACGGTACCAGAAATCCAACTGTTTTAACTCTCCCAACAATGGATTATTATTAAAGAAATCAATATCGTCTCGTCAACGGTTATATTCAACTGTTGGCAACTGCCAACGATAACGTTGTTTCTAATTCTCGTCAACGGCCAGTATTAGTGTGAATATCGAACGACTATGGAGTAACGATGGATCAGAAGTTGGTTCGAGTCTTTTTTGACCCGTGTATTAACATTTCGAAGCAATAAACTCAACTTTCATCGTTGGCCTAAATCCCAACAATCATCCTCCAGCAAACCGATTGTACCCGCAACGTTCCGCCGGCCGACGAATGCTAAGCAGTTTGCATCGACATTTTTGCCGATTGGAAGTGAAAAAACATCAACAATTCCGGCCTCACGAGGAAGCGAGGGGTCATTGCGACGGCGGCCGGCCAACGGAACGGTTGCCATTCTTGGCAATGGAAAGCTTTGGCTAGTCGACCTGCCTTGGTTAGCAGTGGGCCATTGTGACGTCGCGGTCGGGGCATAACTGTAAATGCATCACCGCGCAGGGCTAGTTACAAACACTTGCGGAACGCCGTTAGAGAAACAATGATTTCATTTGACAATACGCTGTTTGATGAGCGGGTTTTCAAAGACCAAAGGGATGATGTATTGTATTTGTATAGGAGATAGGTTGAGATCTCAGAGCAATAATATACAAGAGAGAGCGCTGCTCTAGTCAGTTTTGATGAGCTTTGCGGGACTCGGCTAGAGCTGGTCGTGGCTAGGTATTTATACATCCATTCATAGCACATGTCGACATAATGTTTTTGTTTATTCAACCACTTTTTCACAATATTGTTTTTAACAAAAATATAGCATATAACCTAAAAACCCGTTGAGCTACGTCAATTTATGTCGAATATCAAAACGTGTGGGCGGAGTCAACGGAGACGCGGGACACGAAGAACACTATTACAATACTTTAAAGCGGTGCGATAATTTGGGATTTTTATTGTCTCTTGCTTTCTCATAGTGTACAACGTAAAAAACCGGAGAAAGTGATTTATCCCAAGTTTGTATAGGTTGGGTAAAAATAATTAGCTTTCTCTCCATACATTGTTACTCCAAGGTTACACCATACCATGCACTGTGCAGCATAATTTAGTACAACAATACATCAATATCTTTAGTACACATAATAGATACTGCATATTTCTATGAGTGCCTAATATAAGGTATTTCTACTAAGGAGCCATTTTTTCAGCATATATCTGACTCTTGTTAACAATTCAGTCAATGTAACAATGTGAACTACAGTCGAAGGTGTTTTGCATTGTTGAATGGGACACGAATTGACACTGTTTGAATGAAGTAGCAAAAATCCGCTTTTTAGGTATATAACAATGTTCTCTGTCTCCCGCGTCTCTCGGCGACTCCGCCCTCACGTTTTGATATGCGACTAAACTGGACATAGCTCAACTATTTTTTAGGTTATATGCTATATTTTTGTTTGCAACAATACTGTGAAAAAGAGGTAATTTATTCATTTATTTATAAATTAACGGACTGAGGTCCAATTACAAAAAAGACATATAAAACACGAAATGGAAAAAAGCAACAGAGAAGGAATATCACATACATAATAATAAATAAAGCGATGACAAAAATAGGACAAAATAAAAATAAGAGAGAACATTCAAGCCATGGTCTAGTCAAAGTTTTGGTAGAGTAGTAAAGAATGACGAAAACCATTTAGACTGCTACCAAAAATTTGAAGACCATGGCTTGAGTTAACAAGTCTTGACATTCTGGACATTGGAAAATTATACCCATAATTAATATTGTAATGATTGAGGAACAGCAATTCATTGTTTCTGAGTCTACGGCAAGGAAATTTGAACTGGATAAGTTGCAACAGAGAAGGTGAGTCAATAAAACAATTGATAATTTTGTAAATGAAAATTAAATCAAAGTCTTTCCTGCGCTTTTCTAATGAAGACATTTTCAATAATTATAAGACAAATAAAAAAAAACATTATGTCGAAATATGCTATGAATGTATGTATAAACGTGCCGAGTCAGGAAAAAATCATCAACACTGACTACAGATAGTACAGAAGCGCTCCCTCCTGTTTTTTTTTATTTCTTAAAACATGTGACTTATAATAATACGAGTATATTTATAATTAATAAGATAAGGTGTACCTTGTTATTCATTGCGGACTTGACAAGGTATCGAAGATAGCAGATAAAGCATATTGTGTAATGATTTTATTTTTTTCAATTAAAGAAATTATTTTTCTAGACGATATACATAATTTTTAAAAACATTAGCCTTCATGTTTACGTGCATCACGTAATAGTGTAAGTGCATTCACAACTCTCAGATCGACTGTTCCCATATATAACCTTATTCCACTCCTTCCACTTCTGAATGTCGTATTTGTTTCCAATGGCTATTGAGTTGACCCCGCTTTCTATTTCGTCTCACTTCGTCTGTTAAAAAATGATTATCACCGTTTGGACCACGCCGATTTGTTCGCCGCTAATCTTGTATCGAATTTACGTTTTGCGTCAGCGTAAAGATACCGCTTTCGACGTCAGCCTTTACGATCGGTCCAGTAAGATTGATCTTAAATTAAAGAAGACACTTAAATCAGGGAATCATAGAGGCTGATAAGGATATTGAAAGAAGGGTGAGTGCAGGAAACTATATTGAGAACTGAACGCTGAACTAAGCGACCGCTTACCTGAATTGTTTTAAATCAGCATTATAAAAAGGTTTATGATTGTTCGAAGAGACGTTCATAATAAGATTTATGAAACTCACATGGCTGGTCTAGGCAGACTCTATTAATGGAGGACTGAACGCTGTCGGCACAAATAACAAACTGTCCAAAGAAGCAAAGCTAGCAGTCCACAATGGAGTGCTTATACCAACCCAGATGTATGGCAGTGAGGCGTGGAACTGGCAGATGAAGGATGAAAGCAGACCGAATGCTGTGGAAATGAGATCCCTGAGACGTATGTGCGTTAAATAATGTATGACCGTATTAAAAATGTGGATATCCGGAAAGAATGCAAGGCTGATGTGAGCGCAATGAATAGGATCAAGAAAGAGACGCTTAGATGTTTTGGGCGTGTAGAGCGAATGAACAAAGAGAGGAGCGTGAAAAGGTTATATATGATGCGAAAGTGAATGGAAGAAAAGTCGAGGACGCCGAAGAAAGACATGGCACGATCAAGTAAATCAAACACTTGAATCGGGTCATGTGAAGAGTCAGAATAACAGAAGACTATGTATGAGACGATGTATGAATGTGAATGAAGCAAGGAGTGTGTGCCAAGAGTTATATGACAGTCCGTCCTCTCTGCCTACCCCTGCGGTGAAACGGCGTGATGGTTAGTTAGTTAGTTAGGGAATCATAAAGCAACAGGAGGAGATTTAATGGTTTGTCAAAAATCTCCATTTGCAAAAATAAAGTTTAATCTGTTAGGTTTCATACATTCAACATTCAAACACATTAAGCATATAATGATCGGTTAGTAGCTGAGTGGACAAACGCGTCGGGTTCCCGCCCGGGTGTCGTGGGTTCAATTCCTCTGCTGGATAAGTCCTCCATCATTGCGCAAGCAACATCTTTCGCTTATTATGATGCCAGTAGGAGTTTTCCAAATATTGTCAGGTTATTCGTAAAAAAAATAAATAATAATACTTGTTCTTCTAGTAAACTCTCTTATCAGAGGTAGGCTATCATCAGGGCAATTTTCACCCTGCAGACTGCAGCCCGGAGCAGAACAGAGGAACTAAACTCGGGGCTAAATTATATATTAACAGATTTTATTAAACAGATAATATAAAACTTTACGAAACTAAACAACTTTGTTTTTAACCACTGATTTCATATTTAATATTATCACCAACCGGTTTCGCTTTAGTTAAACTTCATCGGTAATAACGTTGAAAAAAATACATAGATTGGACATATTACATACAGATAAAGAGGGGGATTTGATATATAATAGATAACACTGAGATAGATTACATGATACGTAAAAAATATAAGATTACCTAAGTATTTACCACTCCAATAGATAAAGGAAAATTTAATTAAATATATTTCAGTATTTGATGTAAGTTTAACTTCCGTCCTGTTAAAAGAAGGGTTCTTTCACTGGCTTCAAAATAAGGTTTTCCTGAAAACGGCCGATAATTAAAATAAGTGTGGTGCTTTAAAATCTATTAAAATCGTAGTTCACTATGACCTGCCATAACTTCTCTTTTATTTTATATTTGAATATTGCACAGGAGTTCCAATTGTCCAGAGCCAGTTAGATTATGGCATCTGACATCCCCAACTAGAGTATTTTGTGAGGCTGAAGGTAGTGGGGAGGGGAAGGAGACGGGGAAGTGGAAGATTGAGATGTACCTGGCTAATCAGATCTGGGCACAAAACACGGCTGAAACCGTGTCAAGCAACGTTTAGACTCTGAATCTGTCTTTCACAAACTCGATACTGAGAGTGTCTACCACTCGATAGCCTTTTACCAGCATAATACAAAGCTGAATATGAGAAATAAGTAAATATTTCTTTGGAAACTTTGCTTAAGTTTTACACTGCTGTATATTGTATATATCGACCCCGGAAAGGCAAAAGGGCTGAAGCGCCATTTTGAGAAGTTTACACCACATTACTCAAAATTTTTTTGTTTTACAATAAAATTCATAAGTCTTCAGTATCCGATTGGATTTTGAAAAAAAAAAACGTTAACTCAGGTAACTCAACGATCTCACTTAGTTACCTGATGCGACAAAAAGCTAAAAAAAAAGTCCCAAACTTTAGTCGCTTGAGTCAAGCCTTCTCCCAAATGGTAAATATATTTTAGATGGCTGAAGGGTCACAAAATAATTCAGAATCAAACAAGAGTCAGATCATTCGATGCAGATAAAAAAAACTGATCAAAACTGCATATTTAACTCATTTTTACCAAAGTGTCTTTTAAGCCCTTTTGCCTATTCAGCGACGATATGCCAATAATCGATTCTAAAGATTTGATGTTTGCCATATTTTATAGATTATTTACAACGTACTGCATCTGACACTGACGGTGACCCAAATAACCTTTCGCAGCTGCCTGACGTGTTTTAGTCTTTCTCGTTATTTTTCGCCAAATAAGTAGGATATTTCACAAATTACTTCTTTAAAATTACACTAAAATTACCGTTGTTGTGTATAGGTTAAGTGAATAAACTCTTAATAATTTTAAAGTGACTAGTTTCGACGTGATTTCGATTTTTGAGAAAATATTTTAATCTTTAAATATCAGTGTTTTAAATGCAGTGCAATAGCCCGAGAATGGTCACTTGCTTTGACCCTTGTCCAGATGTGTCCCTTCGACCGCCCGGGAACCGGCAGGGGGGCCGGGGAGTGCCGATCTCGACCGACTGTTTCTGAACGCGAACGAACCAGGCATCCAACAAATCACCCAAGTGACACCCTTACAGATGACAGCCAGATGACATTCGCCCACGTTGATCTAAATCTGTTAGGGCGACCGCATTCCATCTTACATAAACATTACAATTTGGATTAGATTAATTTTAGATCTGTACAGCGCCCTTGAGGTGATTTTTCACAAAAACGGCGCTATAAAAATCATCCAAATATCATTATTATTAACACAACACATCCATCTTCTCTATTCATATATTCTATAAACTTAATACGGTGTTATTTACGTATTCTACGTTCTTCCACCGCATAAATACACGCGAATAACTATAGTCAAATAGTCAAGGACATCCGAGTGCGTCTCCCGAATCAAGCCTCCGTTCGAAGGTTGCGTAACCGGCGCACGTGAATTACTCCAACGGTAATTAGAACGCCCGACGTTTGCCAAGACGTGAATCACCGTACTACGTGTTAGTAGACGCGTAAAGCACCGTCGAATTCCAACCGCCCAGCGGGGGGACATTGAAAAGAAATTTCGCAAATCACCGTCCGTCATTTTCGTATCGAACGTTGGCAATCAGCCGTGAGGTAAAAAAAAAAGTCGAGAGCATAATGAACTCAAGTGAAAAATATTAGGACTTTGATTAAATATTTATTAAAAAAAAAACGCTGCTTGAAAAGGCCCTAGCCGTGTTTGGTCTCCAGATATGAATAGGTAGGTGCTTTCCAACGTTCCTCTTACCCATCTCCTTCCCTTCTGTACTACTTTCAGCCTTGCAACATACCCCCATTGGGGATGCTACAGACGGTTGTGAGCAGTTGGGACTACAATTAAATTATTCAAAAAGTATATAGTATTATAATTATATTTAAGGAAAAAATAACTTTGTAAAAGACCAGAGATTTTATTTTCATTTTTATGACCGACCGGTTTCGCTTAGCCTAAGCATCATCAGAGTAAAAAATTAAACTCAACAGAAAATACAAAGTGTGCGGTTATATATACATACAGAGGGAGAACAAATTGCAAACTTAAACCACGAAAAAAAAAAAATTAAACCACGGAACACAGAGAAAGAGACAGATAATATGAGCTGAAAGAGACAAAACGTCAACTGAGAAGGTGATTAAAGAATAATGATATATTTTATGAGTTTACAGGAAATAAACCTAATATTAGACTAAATATTAATTTGATTTATTTTACATTTTAACTGTTTTTTATGATCAAGGCGTAATTCCACATTTTTTGCAAGTGTATTTTTAGACCTTACGGTCATGCTGTTATGCTTGACGCCTGATCATAATTTGATCAAATGCTATAACGGGCCGATAATCAGTGGTCGACGGGGACGATTATTGGAAATGGTAGCGGTAAAAAAATAATAATGGCGCTAATCATCGATCTAACCTAAGTTTGCTTGAAAACAGACAAAATTATATATATAAAACAATGACATTAAAACTTATATGTACTCAGATAAAACAACAAAGTTTCATTGTACGTACGTATGGTCATTCGTACACTAACCGACTTATCAAAAAGTTCTGACGTCATTCATCCCTGTCCGCGACACTCTTGCGGAGCATTGCGGAGAGATTGACAACTATTGTGACGTCATCTGATACAAAATCGTTTAAAACTATTTGATTGATACTTTAAATCGGGACGATTTTCAGGTGGGAAAAAATACATAAAGTTATTCTGCTATGTTGACAGTGTTAATTTTTTTTAAATGCCATTTTTTTTAATTAGACGGCGAATTAAGTCGACTGGAATTTTTAATTTCAAAGGGAGGCAGTTGGGGTTGATGACTTGAATCAGCTTGAACGTTGAGGTTGTTTGGAGAAGTAAACCTATGTCCATGGGAACGCACAGAGGTCATTGAAGTTGATGAATCATCGTTCATTATAAAACAGACGAGTTTGTAACGACTGCACTGCAAAAGGGTTTGGAAATGAATGCAATTTACAAAAATGCCAGTCACCTTGCTTTATATGATGCAGAGATCACGCTGAGATGGTTTAAAAGCGATAATTTTTTTCTTCAAATATTTTTTTAACGTTTTTTTTAGTAACTCTATACGGGAGGCTGTACGGTTTAATATTTCGGGATGGCTTGTAAAGGGCACTTTTATAAAGAGTAAAGAGTTAACATGGGAAGAGATTAGTGTAAAAATTCCCTATAGTGCAAATTACCAGGGTAACAGTAGCCTTTAGTATCGTTCAGGCGAAACAAATATAGCATTGCGAAACAGTGTAGTCAGGATTGTTGATTTTTTACTGACTCGGGCATGGCTAGGGTTTTCATAGACACACCTTTTTACATCCATTCATAGCACATGTCGACATAATGTTTGTTTATTTGTATAACCACTTTTGAGTGTGAAGAAGTGTGAAAAGAATATATGATGCGAAAGTGAATGGAAGAAGAAGTCGAGGACGCCCGAGAAAGACATGGCACGATCAAGTAAATCAAATACTTGAATCGGGTCATGTGAAGAGTCAGAATAACAGAAGAGTATGTATGAGACGTTGTATGAATGTAAATGAAGCAAGAAGTGTGTGCCAAGACAGAGTTGTATGGCGGTCCGTCCTCTCTGCCTACCCCTGCGGGGAAACGGCGTGATGGTTAGTTAGTTAGTTGTTATCAACAAAAATATAGGATATAACCTCAAAAACCGTTGAGTTTTGTCGCATAACAAAACGTAGTGGGCGGAGTCGCCGGAGACGCGGGATACGGAAAACATGCTTACATACCTACAAGTGTTGCGATATTATGTGCCAACTTGTCTTGTCTCTTTCTTTTTCGCGGTTTACGACATAAAAACCCGGAGAAAGTGATTTGTCGTTAATTTGTATAGGTTGGGTAAAACATATTTAGCTCGCTCTCCATATATATTCTTACTCCAAGGTCGAAAAACTTGAAATAACACACGAAAATGTTTTTTCCCATAGAATTAATTATTTTATGGCTATGTAATAGGAATACGCCAATGGGGACTTTAAAATCAGCTATTTCCAAGACTACGAGAACATGTGCTCGTAAAAACACAGACGCAAAAAATATTAAACAATTAATACGAATACTCATCTACTTTTCACAACTGTAGCAAACTGACATCTTAAAATATAAAAAATCATTAAGTTTAACGATTTTAATCAGCAGAATCCTCGGTAGATTCTATATAAGCGTCATCTCGGCGAGTAAAAATGCATAGCTCACCGTGATAAAATTAAAACAATATTCATTATCAAATTAGTACGCGAACAATAACCGGTTTTGGATAAGCAGCATTAAAATTTAAATCTAAGGCTCATGTCGGCTAAGGCTCAATCTAAGGCGAATGTTTAAAAACAAAACAAGAAATTAAAAAGATTTTATAAAATTTGATAAAAAATAAATTTAATAGTCTGCATGCGAAATCATAATCATAATGACAGTGAATGACGTTTTCGTTAAAAAAATATCTGCTTCTGAGAAAACTATTGGCACTGCGCTGTGATGTGCTTTCTTAGAGATGTGTCTCCCACATGGACCACCACGTGATTCTATATGCTACGGTTGGTTGGAGCCAGACAGCTTTTGTAGGTGGGCCGCCAGACCGCCACGCTGTCTCCTGCGTCAGGAGATGATCAGCTGTCTCCAAGATGGACACATTCATATTTAAAATGATTATTAAATTAATATGTAAATAATATCAATAATCTAAAACACAAATACGAAACAGAAAAAACAAGAAACTAAAAAGAACAATGGCCATGACCGAGACACGAACTCGGAACCTCTTCTCTATCCGGGAGTAATACTATTGAGCTATCAAGACCTCATTGGAAAACAGATTTTTTTAAACGATCTCATACTTTTATCGCATATTATTTAATATTTCAATTTCTTCTGATTTTAGGCTGCCATCTTCTTGATGATATTCAATGTTCTACCCGAACACATATTGAATACCTAGATGGTGTCTTGGATAAATATTCATTATTTTAAAAGTCATGACCATTGTTCTTTTTAGTTTATGTTTTTTTTCTGTTTCATATTTGTGTTTTAGATTATTTAAATATTTAATAATAAATGAGCATATAAAGTGATTTATCGCAAATTTGTATAGGTTAGGTAAAAATAATAAGCTCTTTCTCCATACATTGTTTCTCCAAGGATCACAGATATTATTTAAAAAAATTATGTCTGACCGATTTCGCTTAGCCTAAGCATCATCAGGGTACAAAATCAAACTAAACAAAAAACATACAAAGTGTGCGGTTATATTTACATACAGAGGCAGAATAAAATATAAAATAAAATAACAGAACAATGAGAAAACAATCTTAAAAAAAGTTTTTTTTCATTTCTTTAAATATGTCCAACCACAAAGCCAGATTGCTTTCCACGAAAATATAGATATTATCCATTCGTTTTTTTCAGCTCAAATGCCGTCATCCAGCAGAGGAACAAAAACGACTGATAGCGATCAACAAAAGCAACTCGAGCGAGAATTTTGTACATTAAAGAAACATACGAAATATGTCCGCTCATATAAGATAACGACCCTTCGCGGTATTTATACCCTCCTTCAAACATACCACAAATCATTTTTTAATCACCAGATTTACGTGTCTTTACGCGCGCCACTGATATCTCCTCTGTAACCTCTCCCCCTCTCTCAAAATCTCGCAAAATTACAGAAAGAGAGGTGACAACGGGGCTCTCAGCGGCCGGACGATACCTACGTGCCTTTTAACACGAGATCGCCATGTCAAAACTCTCGCATTTGTAAATTTGTAATACCAAAGTACAAGTACGTTAATTTGTACAGGAGATAAGAAAATTATTACGAAAATAAAGTATTCATACATTATTTTGTATCATGAGAAGAATTTAAAGGCCCTCCACACTAGCGATCAGATAAATCGAATTGTAAAAAATATTGCCAAATGAGGGTCTTAGAAGCAAAGGCAGCAATCTACAAAAACGGTTAACTTTTAAACGAATATTATAAAGAAACAGAGACTTTTGTGTATCAAAATGTTTGTGTCTTAGAGTATACAAGAGGTAGCCCAAGCCAAGGTAGTGAAGTCAGTTTTGGACTTGTTTTTGATGATTTTAACATGACTCGGCGCAAATGGGCGTGGCTAAGACTAAGGCTACGGTATTTATACATCCATTCATATCACATATCGACGTAATGTTTTTGTGTATTCGTATAGCCACTTTTTCAGAGTATTTTTACCAACAAAAATATAGCATATAACCTAAAAAACCGTTTAGTTGTGTCAAGTTTAGTGGCAAAATAAAAAATGTGGGCGGAGTCCCGCCGTTAACCAGCGAAAATAGCCAGCTTAAGATCATTGCGACAGTATATAGAAGCGGTCCAAGAAATTTGTTGTCTCTTTCTCTCTCATGGTGTACGATGTAAAAACTCGGAAAAAGTGATTTATTACAATTTCGGATGGGTTGGGTAAAAAAATTAGCTATCCCTCCATATATTGTTACTTCAAGGTTTGTGTACATTAAACAAGGAACAATTTGAACAATTCTCTCTGAATGTAACAACATATTTGTAAAAGAAGGTTGTGTGAAACGTTTTGTCAACATTTCAAGAAATAATTTAGGGTGAAAAAGATTGCTGTCTATTCTTTTATACCCCTCAAATACAAGGTCCAATCGAAGCTCTAAACTTAAAATGGCAAAATATCGAAAATGTAGCTCTACTTTTCATTTACGTCTACTTTATTTTCGCTAATTACTTTACAAGGAATACCACACAAGAGTCCCAACTGCTCTTAACGGTCTAGAGCCAGTGAGGCTATGGCATCCCCGATTGGGATATGTCGTGAGGCTGAAGGTAGTGGGGAGGGTAAGAAGATAGGGAAGAGGAATGTTGGGGAGTACCTGACTATTCAGATCTGGTCACCAAACACGGCTGAAGCCATTTCAAGCAACGTTACGGTTCTGAATGGTGGTCTTTCACCAGGGCGATACTGAGAGTATCTACCATTGACGGCCACAGAGGTCCCGGGTTCAAACCGGCGTACGAAAACAAATTTTAAGACCACGAATATTATTTAAATTCGCACCCTGATGATGCTTAGGCTAAGCGAAACCTGTCGGTCATAAAAAAATAAAATAATATTCTTGGTCTTTTACAAAGTTATTTTTTAATTTCCTTAAATATGTCAAACCACAAAGTGATTGCTTTCTACGAAAATATATATTGTTTATTTCATATTTTCCAATAAATTTTCACTACCAGAAAAAAAAAAAAAAAAAACATGTGGTTACTTAAATTGACAAACTAAAATAATTCCACAAATGATCAAAGAGGCATATTCACCACATTTTTTACACAATTCCTTACGAACTGAACGAAGATGAAATCCATCATCAAAACAAAAATTGAACTGACGTACGAAGGTGTGTCTCGTCTCCGCACCACGTGACCAAACTAGATAATGACCACCAGAATAAACACAGCCAATAGTACAAAGTAACCATAGTAAGAATGACTGTATCTCCTATTAGTTGCGGCCATTTTACACAAGCCGGTGAACTATGAACAATGCGATATAATTACTAATATAGTGCACAAGGAGCGAGGTCAATTTTTAATATAAAACGTTGCCAAACAAGTTTGAAGTATTTTGGTTAGTACAGTTAGTGTGGTGTGATGTGATGCATTTTTACGATTGATTAAGATCACGTGACGATAAACAATGATAAGATATACAGAAGGTACATACAGGTAGGTCTATATTTCAGCTTTGAGATAATATTTCGTAAAAATGTAGAAATTTTTATTTAAAAAAAATCAGTTCACATTGTTTAGTTCATTTTTCACGCTGAGAATATTCAATTGTATGTTTTTTTTGTTTTTATATTTAATACCGCACAAGAGTCCCAACTGCTCCCGACCGTCTAGAGCAGTCATTCCCAAAGTGGTCTATATCGACCCCCAGGGGTCGATTCCGACCTGCAAGGGGTCCACGTCGATGAAAAAAAAAATTGGGGGTGCATGAGACGTAAATGGGGGTCCACGGGAGTGGATTCCATTTAGGCAGGCCGTCACCAAAATGTTGGCTTCCCGCAAATGTAATAATCCACCTCACAGATAGTACCTACGCAGGTACTTACGTAATACTCTCTTATAATAGACATTAATTCCCTAATTATTTTAATTATAATAATTTTTTGTTGATTCGCTAGTACTTTTCGATTTCAAATCTCTACCGACTAGTGCTTTTTTTTCGGAGGGTAAATTTTGTTGATTTGCTAGCACTTTTTTGGGGAGGTTATTTTGTCGATTTGCTAGTACTTTTCGATTTGAGATTTCTACCGACTAGTACTATTTTTTGGCGAGTTTGACTTCAATTGAAGTGTTCATCGCGAAGGGTTTATTTCAAAGAACTGGCAGTTCCTGAAGCGTTCACAAAACTTTGAAGTTTTTCCCAACGCTAAAAAAAAAACAATATTAGGAAAGCAGGGGGTCTACACAAAACAGATAAAATCGGCAAGTGGTCTACGGGACAAAAAAGTTTGGGAACCTCTGGTCTAGAGCCAGTGAGGCTATGACATCCCCACCGGGGTATAGTGTGAGGTTGGTAAGGTAGTGGGGAAGGGAAAGAGATGGGGAAGAGGAAGGTTGGGAAGTACCTGGCTATTCAGATCTCAACCAGCACCCAAGAATGATGCTAAACGTAACTTTGTAGCATTCTAGTACGAGCGATACTACAAATGATTTATCTGCAAATTTTCTATGCGTATTAAAAAAATGTCTGAGGTTTCCAATGAATACAATTTTTTAACCGTAATCTTTTAAATTTTCTGAAAAACATACTGAAATATCAGTAAAAAGGTGCAGTTTTAAAACCGGTATAGGTATTTTTTAACGTTTTACCTAAAATGACAGTATTCATTTCATAAAGAATTGAAAAGATTACTCTTTTAGAGTTGTATTCACTGGAAACCTTAGACATTTTTCTAACTACCCATATAAAATTGACAAATAAATAATTTGTAGTTTTGCTTGTACTAGAAAACCAAAAAGTGTGTATTTTTGGGTGCCGACCCTTAAGCCATTTCAAGCAATGTTTCGATTCTGAATGGTGGTCTTCCACCAGGGCGATACTTAAAGTATCTACCACTCTGTTGTATATGGCTGTCGATAGTATTTGTCGTTAGTTTATTAACATTGAACTATTCAAATAAATAAATAAATATTAGATTTATGGGGATCAATGAACTGCATCCACCGCATACGCCATATAAGCAATGACCTAGACATGCTGATGCCATTAGATTCAAGTGCAATAAACATTCGTACGAAAAGAGGTATATAATATTTTGACCGGTCGGCAGCTCAGTGGACAAACGCATCTGCTTCCCACCCGGGCGTCGTGGGTTCAATTCCGCTGCCGCAGAAACTGTGCAGACGCCTTAATTAAAAAAAAAAAAAAACGAAGGAAAAAATCACGAGCTAATGTATTATACTGTACTATAGACATTTTGTAACAAGGACTGTAATTCTAAAAATTGGTTTTACGTCATAATAAATGGATAACTTTTATAGCGCCGTTTTTATGGGAAAATCACCTCAATGGCGAAACTAAGCACTGCTGCACGTCGGTTCTACAGGTAGGTATGTAACTTTGTCGTTAGCGCGTGAATTTACAAATCGCGTTTTAGAATTCATATCGAAGAAGAGCACGGGTTATAAATAGATTCGCAGCAATCACCAATCACCGCCGCGTGTCTTCACATCGGAAGTGATATTACATCAATCGGCCGTGATGCGGATATCACCTGTTAACCATTCATCACGTCACCTGTGGAGGTACCTCGGAGCAATAATATACAAGAGAAACCGCTGTTGTGGTCAGTTTTGATAAGCTTTCCCGGACTCGGCTGGACCTGGTCGTGGCTAGGACTAGGGCTAGGGTATTTACACATCCATTCATAGCACATGTCGACATAATGTTTTTGTTTATTCGTATAACCACTTTTTCTCAGTATTGTTTGAACAAAAATATAGAATAAAACCTCAGAAACCGTTGAGTTATGTCGCATAACAGAAGTGGGCGGAATCGCCGGAGACGCGGGAGACGGAAAACATGATTACATACCGAAAAGCGGTGCGATATTATGTGACAACTAGGTTTGTCCTTTTCTTTCTCACGGTTTACCACGTAAAAACCCGGAGAAAGTGATTTATCGTAAATTTGTATAGATTGGGTAAAAATATTTAGCTCTCTATCCATATTTATTCTTACTTCAAGGTTGGAAGAAATTGCCACCTGGCAATAAACCCGCCTTTCTACTATTATCTAGTTAAATATATAATGCTTTATGTATATTGTTGTTAAATCGAATCGCTTTGGATGTCGATATATTTTGAATAAATGAAGCTTCATTCGAACGACAAGCATTCCTGCTATTTGTATAATTATATTTATTTATTTATAAATTAACGGACTAAAGTCCAATTACAAAAAAGACGGAATGGTAAAAAAAGAGCATCAGAGAAAGAACCGCGCATAATAATAAATGAAACGATGACAAAAATAGGACAAAATAAACATAAGAGAGAACATTTAAGCCATGGTCTAGTCCAGTCATTCCCAAAGTGGTCTATATCGACCCCCAGGGGTCGATTCCGACCTACAAGGGATCCACGTCAATGAAAACAAAAATTGGGGGTGCATGAGACCTAAAAGGGGGTCCACGGGAGTGGATTCCATTTAGGCAGGCCGTCACCAAAATGTTGGCTTCCCGCAAATGTAATAATCCACCTCACAGATAGTACCTATGTAGGTAATTACGTAATACTATCTTATAATGGACTTTAATTACCTAATTATTTTAATAATAATAATTTTTGTGGAAGATATTTTGCCGATTTGCTAGTACTTTTCGATTTCAAATCTCTACCGACTAGTGCTTTTTTCCGGAGAGGAATTTTTGATGATTTGCTAGCACTTTTCGATATGGGATCTCTGCCGACTAGTACTATTTTTTGACGAGTTCGACTACAATTGAAGTGTTCACCGCGAAGGGTTCATTTCAAAGAACTAGCAGTTCCTGAAGCGTTCACAAAACTTTAAGGTTTTCCCAACGCTAAAAAAAATCAATACTAGGAAAGCAGGGGGTCTATACAAAACAGAAATAATCGACAAGTGGTCTACGGGACAAAAAAGTTTGGGAACCTCTGGTCTAGTCAAAGTTTTGGTAGAGTCGTAAAGAATGACAAAAATCATTTATACTGCTATCAAAAATTTCAGGACCATGGCTTGAGTTAACACAACTTGACATTTTGGACATTGGAGAATGATACCTCTAATTAGTATAGTAATGATTGAGGAACAGCAATTCATTGTTTCTGAGTGTACGGCAAGGAATTTCGAACTGGATAAGTTGCAACAGAGAAGGTGAGTCTATAAAACAATTGAAAATTTTATAAATGCAAATTAAAATATAAATTCCTTTGTTTTTCCACTGTCTTTACTTTTCATTCATCGTAATACATATTTCTTTACTTAATTTATATTTTACTATTTTATTTATGACCATTGTGCACTTTTTAATACACTTAAATGAATAAATTGAAATGTTTTCAAAATAATACATCTTTAAATATATTGATATAATACATTAATAAACATCCTAGGAGAACATAAAACAGAAGAGAATGTGAACACCCAAAACCAACAAAACAACAAGGAACTAGGAAACCGCGTTAACGATTTACAACATAGGTTTTTAATCGACAATCACAAAAATTGCGATGGAAACAAAAAACCTAAGACAGTCGCTAGTCACTAGTCGCTAGTCATGGTAAGTATTCAAATTAAATGCTACGATATTCTTACTTGAATCGAACTCTTTGATTCGTTCATAAATCGAGAATAAATAATGTTACTAGTCGTCGTTGTCCGTGAAAAATTACAGGGTGCCGTAACAATGTATGGAGAGAGAGCCAATTCTTTTTACCCAACCTATACAAACTTGCGATAAATCACTTTCTCCGGTTTTTTACGTCGCACACCACGAGAGAGAAAGAGACAACAAAAATAACACACCGCTTTTATGTATTGTAAGGATGATCTCCGCGTCTCCGGGGACTCCGCCCACATGTTTTCATATGTGACTAAACTCGACACAACTATACGGTTTTTTAGGTTATATGCTATATTTTTGTTGATAACAATACTGTGAAAGAGTGGTTATACGAATAAACAAAAACATTATGCCGACATGTGCTATGAATGGATGCATAAATACCCTAGTCCTAGCCACGCTCAGGCCTGCCGAGTCAAGCAAAAATCATCTAAAACTGACTACACTGCCTTGGATAGGTACCACTTTATGTACTCTAACGGTGTAACTTTATTTGCCAGGAACAAATATTATTTGCTTTAATCCACTCATGTTGACGAACACGCTGTACATGCCCCTCTTAACCTCACCCAACCCGACAGCATTGTTTTTTTTTCATTCATACGCCCTGTTGGGTCAGGTGAGGTTAGATTAGATTCAGTTAAGAGGGTCATCCATAATTCAATCGCCAGCATGTCGATACAGCCAAGCCAAAACGTACAGTTGAATTTCCGATTGTATTTTGCGTAATATACAGTTCAACATTCCTTGCCGTAGACTCAGAAACAATTAATTGCTATTCCTCAATCATCACTCTACTAATTATGGGTATCATCCTCCACTGTACAGAATGTCGAGACTTGTTAACTCAAGCCATGGTGTTGAAATTTTTGGTACCAGTCTAAATGATTTTTGTCATTCTTTACGACTCTGCCAAAACTTTGACTTGACCTTGGCTTTGACTTGAATGTACTTTCTGATGTATATTTTGTCCTATTTTTGTCATTGCTTCTTTATAATATTATGTATGTGCTGTTCTTCTCTGTTGCTCTTTTAACCCACTTCGTGTTATGTGGTCTATATATTTTTTGTAATTGGACAATAGCCTGTTATTTTATAAATAAATAAATAATAAAGCAGGCAAGTAACAAGATTTTAAGTCTATGAATTGTGCATCTTCGTTTAAATCAATGAATCGATTCATACTAAAGTATCAAACTTTGTACCACTCGTTGCAATAACTTAGAATCAATTTATATTGGTGATACTCCGACACTCTGTTTACCTGTCTAGTCTGACTCAGCGACCTTCAGAAGTATGAAAAAATGGCAGAACTTCGAGCAATCCAACCGAGTGGTGTCCCGTCACACTTTCGTGATTGGCAGTCCGTTTTATTTGCCAAAGCCGTTGATACAGAACAGGTAATTTACCTAGGAAACTCATCGCAAATGAAAATTGATCATAGCGACAGCAGAGTGGTTCAATAACAGTACTGCGAGGAAACTTCCCTTCCCTTCTAAAGAGTATTAACCATTTTTCAATATAATGTGTAGTATTCATAGAAATGTATTGATTTTCACGCATTTAGGTGACGAGCGAGTCATTTTTAGCAGCTCAACTCTGAAAATATTGACTGTGGATTGAATACTCGTAAATGTACAGGTTGTCCCTGTTTTTTATTGTACTGTTTAGCCAGGGGAACAATGTCGCCATGCGGCTGTTGACGTTGAGGGGCGGGAGACAAAAACTCGTTTAAAATTCGTGCATTTTTAGAAAAGAACGAATCGGAGAAAATACTCGTTCTAATGCTGTCAACATAGTACTGTGAATGGACGTTCCTTTCTTGTCCATCGAGTTTCTCGATGGTTCATCAGTTCGCAGGATTCGTTCATTTCCCATAGTCAATATCGCACTCCGTAACTAGACTGATCAAAATATGTCAAACTGAAATAATGGCCTTTGAAATTTTGCATATTCACATGTATGGATATAAAACAACAAACAATTTTTTTTTATCTACACATGAATTATAATGTTATCTTGTATGTAGAGCTCCAAACAACTGTTAGCTGTGCCAGTTTAGCAAAATTCAAACAATAAAATGTGTGTCTAAAAATAAGTTTATTTATTAATCTATTATTTTTGCTGGGTGAATTAACAAACGTAATACGTTACTCGAAACACCCGTTTTTTTAAACATTTTTAGTAGACTAGTTGCGAGAATACGAAATAACCTGTTTGATACATTGCATATGTCTTAAACATTATGAACTTAATCATATTTAATGAACGCTTTACACTCATTGCATAATAAACGATATTGGAAGAGATTGATCGATTGGGAAAATAAGGTTAGTCAATCAATGCCACCGTTTCGACTGCTGACGAAAGGAACAAATATCATGACGATGGGGTACCACTGAGTGTTGGACCAATCGGCAAACTACAAAAAATTTAAACAAGTTTTTGTGCAGAGCAATGAATTCATGACGGAATTGACCAGTTGCTACTCGTCTCATTATCATGACGGTTCCAATTTGTTCGGCTGAGAGGCTAATTTCTTCTGACAAGAGCCTGATTGATCGATCTTAAATCTAAACAATCCAATGGAGAATTTTGTAATTGTTGTCATGACGACCCGTGGTAATGATTGAGTAATTTCCTACAGACAATAACATGTTTGCATTGCCTATTGTACGCACGTCGGGTTCGGCCAGAAAATCTGCAGAAGTGTGGTCCATTCCGAATTGAAAGAAGTTTGATGCCGCCAATTTACACGATGCTGGAAAGGTAAAAGAACTTAAGCGACACTTTGGTCAAAAATACGTTTAATATGTAGTTTTGCTTGGTTATTTTTACCGCATCGAATGCTCTGACTCTCGTTTAATTCTGAAGACTTTTGTGGCCCTTCAGCCATCTAAAATATATTTACTATTTATGAGAGGGCTTGACTCAATCATCACAAGTTCGGGACTTTTTTTAGCTTTTTGTCGCTTCAGGTAACTCAGTGAAAGCATTGGGTTACCTGAGTTAACTTTTTTTTCAAAATCCAACCAGGTACTGAAGACTTATGAATTTTATTGTAAAACAAACAAAAAAAACTCTGGTGTAAACTACCCAAAATGACGCTAAAACCCTTTTGCCTTTCCAGCGACGATATGATGGTTTAACTCCTAGGACCCAGACAGGCCAACAAAATCGATTTCCTGCTTGAGAAAGAATTTCGTTTTTTTTTTTTAATTCGATCAATTACACCAGGAGAAATATTCATTTATCGTGGAATATTTCCAAACACACTCTGGCAAATAAGATGTGATTACTGATTAAATACCACACTTTGATATGTTTAGTGTTAAATCAAATAATGTGCTGAATTCCGATACCTCGAAGAAACTTCCCACAGCCAACAAATAAGACTTACGTAACAGAAAATAGTATGCAACGGAACAGGAAAAAATTCCGACAAAGTCATAACGGCATTTTGTGTGTTTTCCACTATAATTGAATACACGGAGAACGATTTCTATGAATCACAATATGAACGATGTGTGCCACCGCTACAGCAAAACACAAACAGGATTTTTTACACTCACACTCGGAGGTTTTGGACGGAAATGAATAATACCCACCCCATAAGGCAAAAGACAGCCATATTTCCATATCACTTTCATTGGATCCTCAGAGCAATAATATACCCGGAGGGATTGTGATACACCAGGACGATACTTGAGGTATCGCCCTGGTGAGAGAGTATCTACCACTCTGGAACGTGCGGCAAATATACCATATATTGTTTTATATTAATTAAATACATTTTGTTTGCGCCCCCGCGACCTTGAGATTCGTAGCCGAGCGGCTTACCACTCGACCACGGAGGCCGTTAACCTTTTCCTGTTTGAGATATATATTTTTCCATTGCACGAAAGCGAATAGGAATAGGCGCATGAGCATGATTACTTTGACTCCGAGTTATTGCTACAAAACAATACGTAATCTAATTGAGAACAGCGAAAAGACACTTAAAAATTGATTAAATTCAGTAGTTTACAGCCGTCTAACTCAGAGTAGATTAGTTATTTTTTAAAAATAAAAATGTAGGATCAGTTACAGTCGAACTTGGTTATAACGATCATGGTAATAGCGAGGTCACGGCTATAATGAGCAATTACTTAATGATATGTTGGTTCGGGCTTATTTTCATACAATCGTGTGTGGTTATAACGAGGTCGCTTCACTGATATAACGTCCAAATAATATTGTCAACTCAATGCGCCCGGGTATGAGAAAAAAAACCCAATTCTCGAAACAGTCGAATAATGTCATAAACAAGACAAAGAAAGCCGCCCGTCCGGCACGGCGGAGGACTTTCTGAAAATCACGTTAAAGGAGGGTTTATAATCCCTGATGAAACAAAAATGACACTGTAAAAGTGTCGTTTAAAATAAAAGTCTTACGATTTTTTTTCTTTGCAATTCTGTTCCCTTTTCACAAATTAGTTTGTACTCTATGTCTAATTGTATCTGGTTTTCCCTATTTCTTAAAAGCAATAAATTTAATAATATGCAAGCTTTCATACTCTGGCGTTAATATCGATATTAGTAGCTAGGTACTTTTTTTACCTATCTACGTTTATAACGAGTAATGGCTATAAGGAGCGAATTTGGTTGGTCTCTTCGCGCTCGTTATAACCAAGTTCGACTGTATTTCATTCAAGCATAAGATGCTGAAAAGCTGTACAAGTGTTCGGAAGGGAAAAAATTAGACCGAGGCCGCCGAGTCGACCAGGAGCACAGAAATCGTGACTGGTAATGCAGCCATTCGGTTGGGTAACTTCCTGCACGGGCTAATGTCTCGCTGGTAGACAACTGGAGGCACGCGTAGTCGTAGTGAATTGCTGAACAAACTTTTCACTTGAGCCAAATCATCCAATAAGGAAGTTGAGTCCATTTTTTTATATTTTTTTATCAATATCCACCTTCAAACTTAAATATAGGTATTTTTTATTTTTTTTTTAAGTTAGTTTTTATAGTTAAATTAATTCTCAAAGTTTGAATTTTGTACACGCCGCCAAAATGGCAATATCTCAGAGGTAAGGAGCGGGGTGGGTGCGTGACGCGTTTTGTAAGTTCAGAAGGGGCACCACACGGTACTTATATTTGACATCGCACATTGTCGTTATCCAGCTGTCAGTTGCATATTTGTTATTTTGTGTTTTTTCTTCAATTTTACCGCTTTTAATTTAACAAAACCTTATAAAATGTCAGGAGATAATACGTCTTGCTATTGCATCGTACTAATGTGTAAAAATAAAAGCATTACTGCAATTTACAATCATTCCAAGAAATGAAATTTTACGTAAAAAATGGTTCACCGCCATTTACTTCGCGGCATCGCATCGTACGAAAACGGTACATTTGACGTTCGACTAATATGAAGCGTTTCTATTTTATGGCGTTTTAACTAATTTTCAAGAAGGGTTTATTAATTCTGGGAATAATAATATGGAAATATACATATATATTCAGAATCTGTGTTTTTCGATCTACATGCACATATTTTTTTAAAGTCATAATATTTTTCACTCAACTTCCTTATTGGTCTCCGAGGGGGGCACCGGTCAGTCGAATTACGTAGAATTATTTCGTCAATGGTTTTGAAATGTATCTTCGTTTGGCTTTTAAAAAAATATTGTAAGCGTATAACTTCTTAATGTTTATCTGGATTCGGACCTTTCGCTAAAAAGTCAAATAAATCGAACTGTAAGTACCGGGTTTTTTCATCTGAGTCTGTCAAAAGAAATCTTCCGATGGAAACAACTAAACTACTGATCAATTCGTATGTAGTCTCACGGCTCGACTACTGTAACGGTATTTACGCCAGCCTTCCTAAATACCAAACTAATAAACTCCAATCAGTTTTTAATGCTGCAGCAAGGCTTATCACCGGGGTATCTAAATATTCGCATATTTCAGAGCACCTTCGAAACCTTCAATGGCTCAAGTGCACTGAAAGAATCCAGTACAAGTTGTGCTGGATGGTGTTTAAATCCATTGACGAAATGGCCCCACTGTACATCACCGAACTATGCGTTCCAGAAAACATTCTTCTAAGGCAGTCGACTCTTAGATCAGCAACGTCATCGGCCATCGGAAGGCTGATGGAACCCAAACGCAATCCAAATACTAAGTTTGGAGATAACGCTTTCGGAGTTTCGGGTTCGAAGACTTGGAATAAACTCCCTCCGGAACTAAGATGTACAACGATCCCAACAGAATTTCGGTCCAAACTGAAAACTTATCTTTTCAGACTTTCATATCCTTAAATTCATTAAAAGAATCTCAACATAATCTGTCTCTCGACGAATCACCTTTAGATGTACAAATTTTAACCAAATCCCGTACTGTACGACAAATTCAGAAAGTCCATATTTTAATATCGCTCCCATGCCCTAAATCGGAAAAAGTAAATAAAAAATAAATAAAAAAACATAATTATAATTTAAAGTTAATAAGTGTGTCTATCTGATGGGACCTGCCGGGTAAGTATGTTCCTGTATATTTATTATATTCAAACGAGAAATTAATATATAATAATACAAAATAAAATTTGTACAGCGCCCTTAAGGTGATTTTTACAAAAACGGCGCTATACAAATCATTTATATATTATTAAATAAGAATTAACTTTCAACCTTTTATGCTTATTTTTATAATATTAATAATTAAAATAATATCAATAATCCTCAGCGTAAATATGAAACAGAAAAAAAAACAGTCGCGGCCGAGACTCGAACTCGGAACCTCTACTCTATCCGGGAGTAACGCTTCTTCCAATTGAGCTAATGATAAATTTGGGATGCCATGTCGGACAAATTCTCGATCTACTGCTAAACAAAAAATTTGAAACTTTTTATACAAATAATTCATATGTAAATATCAATAAGGTAATTTTAGCTATAGCTTTATATATTTCGATAGTAAATTTTACCTTACCACTCGACCGTGTAGGCTGTCAAAGAAACATAACGGTAGTCTGACAAACGAAAGAATGCGACTGACTGACACGCAAAAGCGCATTTAGGTAGGATGCGGGGTCAGCCGGTAAAAATCACCAATCACCATTGTACGGATTGTCTACTTCCCTGGCAGCTTCGGCGAAGCTGCGCAGTTAACGAAAGGTCATCCGCATTATTTACTATGTTGAGTTAAACAGGGCAGATGCTGGTATGGCCGCAGAGGTTCTCCGAAGTAGAGAAAGGAAACGCTACGGACACGAGGTCGCATTCCTCAGAAGTATGGACGGGTTATGTGACAATAACAATCAAGCATTGCGATGTGGACAATAACACTTGTCAACAAACAATTCAAACGTGCATTAATCATTTCTTCTCACGTATCAAGGTGGACCATTGGCTATCCTTTGAAGAGCGGACAGCTTAGACACCTGGGAGGCCATGTAAATGAAATGGCTTTAGCCGTGTTTGGTGACCAGATCTGAATAGCCAGGTACTTACCTACCTTTTTTTTCCCTATCTCCTTCCGCTCACCACTTTTTTTAAATATATTTTTTTAATATGAATACCCCACAAGATTCTCAACTGCTCCCAACCGTCAAGAGCCAGTGAGACTATGGCATCCCCAAATGGGTATGTTGTAGGCTGAAGGTAGCGGGGAGGGAAAGGAGATTGGGAAGAGGAAGGTTGGGAAGTACCTGGGTATTCAGATCTGGTCACCAAACACGGCTAAGCCATTTCAAGAAACGTTTCGATTCTGAATGGTGGTCTTTCACCAGGGCGATACTTAGAGTATCTACCACTCTACCTTAAACCTCACAACATGCCCCATTTAGGGATGCCATAGTCTCACTGGCTCCAGACGGTTGGGAGCAGTTGGGAATTTTGTACGGTATTCACTTTGAAAAAATATTAAGAAATTCGCTTAACATGCCGAAGCCATCTAAGCCTCCCATTCTTGATCCTATTCATTACGTTTACACCAGCCTTGCATTCTTTCCGGATATCCACATTTCTAATACGGTCATACATGGTTTTACCGCACATCCGTCTCAAAGATCTCATTTCCACAGCATTCAGTCTACTTTCATCCTTCCTCTGCCAGTTCCATGCCTCACTACCATACATCAGGGTTGGTATAAGCACTCCATTATGGACTGCTAGCTTCGCTTCTTTGGACAATTTCTTGGTTAAGTTGTTAGTTAATTTGTTAGTTAATTATATAATAAATAAATATGAAGGACCTTATTGGAATGGTGAGGGGGAGGGGATTATTATAATCTCTGCAATGGGTGCAAAATTTTGTATCATACTACGAGGTCAGGCGCCTCGTGACAGATGAATGGAAAAAATATTGACATGGCAGTAGAATGCTGGGCACGCAGGCCACCGCAAAGATTTAGTACCGTAGAGTTGTCATTCCGGTTATTAATATATTATTTACCTATATCTAACGTGGGCGAAGTATTTACAAATTAATTCCATAATTTTTTAATTTTATTTTTTTATAGTGCATACCGCGAACTTGTAGTAACAATATATGGAGAGAGAGCTAATTCTTTTTACCCAACCTGTACAAATTTTGGATAAATCACTGTCTCCGGGTTTTTACGTCGTACGCCATGAGAAAGAAAGAGACGGCAAAATTTCCCAAATTATCACACCGCTTTAAAGTGTTGTAAGGATGTTCTTCGTGTCCCGCCTCTTCGTTGACTCCGTCCACACGTTTTGATATGCGACGTAAATGGACATAAATCAACGGTTTTTTAGGTTATATGCTATATTTTTGTTTATAACAATACTGTGAAAAAGTGGTTTTACGAATAAACGAAAACATTATGTCGACATGTGCTATGAATGGATGTATACATAACCTAACCCTAGTCCTAGCCACGCCCAGGTCTAGCCGAGTCCGGCAAAACTCATCAAAACTGATTACAGCAGCACTCTCTTGTATATTATTACTCTGAGGTCTAGAGCCAGTGATACTGTGCCATCTCCAACTGGGGTATGTTGTGAGGCTGAAGGGAGGGGAAGGAGATGGGGAAGAGGAAGGTTGGGAAGTATTTGGATATTCAGATCTGGTCACCAAACATGGCTAAAGCCATTTCAAGCAACGTTTCGATACTGAATGATCTTTCAACAGGGCGATACTCGGAATATCTACCACTTTGGAACGTGCCGCAAATATGATTTATATTATTTAAATGTGTCATGACACATTCATCAAATAAAATTTGTTTGCTCACGCCGGG
This sequence comes from Drusus annulatus, assembly GCA_022651775.1. Lineage (NCBI taxonomy): Eukaryota > Metazoa > Arthropoda > Insecta > Trichoptera > Limnephilidae > Drusus > Drusus annulatus. Next base: position 375,582 of record JAGWCC010000139.1, read on the forward strand.
CTTGAGTCTGCGGACCTCTGGATTCTTACCACTCGACCACACAGGCCGTCAAAACCGTTCTTGATGAGTGTATTTCTAAAGACCAAACGAATAGTGTATTTTTGTGGAAAATAATATGCGTAATAACCGGTTTCGCGAGAGTTTCGACACTCTTTCATAGAAGCTGGCGTCTTGTCACATTTTCTTACAGATAAATGAATATTAATGATGAATGCTAGCAGTCCTCAATAGAGTGCTGATACCAACCCTGAGGCAGTGAGGCATGGAACTGGCAGAGGAAGGATAAAAGTAAACTGAATGCTGTGGAAATGAGATCCATCGGGCGTATGTGCGGTAAAACCACACTTGCACGGATTGTAAAATGTGCAATGTGCAATGGAACTTGGAAAAACAACCATTATCGCGATTGTTGTTCGCTGTTCATGCATTGCTGTCTTTGATTTCCATTGCAGTCGCGGGGATTTATAATCGTCCATTCCGTAATGATGTTGACGTTTCACACTCGTATAAAAGAATCGCGAACTCAGTGCCAATACGCGAAATGATTAAAAACACACGTCACCCCTACCAAATTATTTTTAAAACGTTGTTTACACAGTGGGCTAGGACGCTAATTCTCAAGCATAAGTGTCGATTCACACCAACGTCCGGATCCGCTCAGTGCCGATATTGTTCCGCAAGAAAACTTATTGATATGGTATGAATATCAATCAAGGAGTATGTGCCAAGACAAATTTGTGTGGCAGTATATCCTTCTGCTCACCCTTGTGATATTAAACTACTTATTTAGTTAAATAATTATTTTGAAGTGTAAAAATACTTACAACGCAGATTTTTATTTTTTTTAAACCATTTTTTTATCACTAAATATTTTATTTATTAATTATTAATTATTAAAAATATTATTAAGTGATAAAGAAATGGTTAAAAAAAATTAAAAATCTGCGTTGTAAGTATTTTTACACTTCAAAATAATAATTTAACTAAATAACTAGTTAAATATCACAAGGGTGGGCAGAAGAATATACTGCCATACAAATTTGTCTTGGCACATACTCCTTGATTGATATTCATACCATATCAATAATTTTTCTTGCGGAACAATATCGGCACCGAGCGGAACCGGACGTTGGTGTGAATCAGCCATAAAGCGTAAAATACGATGATGTGTTTTCTGATTCAGCATCAACTCTCAAACGGTGAGTTCTGGCTTCAAAAAATATTCACTGTTTTCAGATCGCAACGACATAACGAACTTTAAAGCTTCGAAATGTTGATTTATGAAACAAACCATCACGCCGTTTCTCCGCAGGGGTAGGCAAGAGGATGGACCGCTATACAACTCTGTCTTGGCACACATTCATACATCGTCTCATACGAAGGCCCGACTTATTTAACTCACTTCATCGTGCAATGTCTTCCTGGGGCGTCCCCAAGTTTTTCTTCCATTCACTTTTGCATCATATATTCTTTTCACACTCCTTTTTCAGTTCATTCGTTCTACATGCCCAAACCATCTAAGCGTCCCTTTCTTGAACCTATTCATTACGCTTACATCAGCCTCGCATTCTTTCCGGATATCCACATTTTTAACTCGGTCATACACGGTTTTAGCGCACGTACGTCTCATGGATCTCATTTCCACAGCATTCAGTCTACTTTCATCCTTCCTCTGCCAGTTCCATGCCTCACTGACAAAAATAAGGGTTGATATAAGCACTCTATTGTGGACCGCTAGCTTCGCTTCTTCGGACAATTTCTTATTTGCGCCAACAGCGTTCAGTCCTCCATCAATAGAGTTTTCTGCATTCATCCTTATTTCAATATCCTTATCAGCCTTTCCGTCTCTCGCAAACATACTTCCTAAATACACAAACTCATCCGCTTGCTCCAAGTATTCATCATTCACAACTATATTGGACGCTGTTCTGGTACTCTCTCTTACAAACATCACGACTTCGATTTTAAAAAAATACTATAATTTAACGATATTAAACAGTCCTTCTTGGCTGCCCGTCCCACTTCTTAGCATTCACGGTAGAAATCGTAAACAATGCAACGGACAACGAATACACCAACTGATTATTATTACTAAACTTTTTGATTGCACATCACATTGTGTCTGACACGGTTCTCCCGCTGGCCGCAAAATTCATTTGGTCCAACTCGACAGCCTCTTTACGCCATTGATTTTAATTTTGTTTCGACGAATGTTACGTCGATTAAAATTATCTGTATTTATACCTTTTGATGTTTAAAATCCTTGAGGTACTCCCCCCCAGAACCAAATATAAACAACTTTGATTCCAAGAATTTTATTCCAATAACTCCTTGATACCAAAAATCGTGATTTACTGCTGTGCAGTTACTCTCCGGCTTCGTCCATTACGATTTTATTATATTTTCCTTACTCACACGCAGATGCATTGCTTGCATACAGCATGTTCCACACTCGTTATTCGACTACAGAAAAGAAAATTTTAGTAAAAATGAAAAAAAGTTCATTTCAATATAATCAAAAGAACACGCTGTAAAACTTTTCGAATGCTGTTTCTCAGTGACGTTTGGCAAGGACATCACTATCGAAAATGTATACATATGCACCGATACACACAATCATAAGCGTGATTAACTGCTATGCAGTTATTAATCGCCTTCATCCGTTACTATTTTATCCTATTGTCGTTTCTCTTATACAGATGCGTTGCATGCATATAGCATGTTTTAAACTTGTTATTCGAGTATAGAAAAGAAAGAATTTTATTTAAAATGAAAAAAAGTTAATTTTATTATTGTTAAGAACACGCTGTAAAACTTTTCAAATGCGAGACAAATGCTGTTTTCAGTGACGTCTGGCAAGTGCAAGAAAATGTATAAATATGCACCGATACACACAATCACAAGTGTGTGTTGTTTGTGTCAACTATAATTGAAATTACGCGACTTGTACAAATCCTATCTTTAACTTGGCTTGAGTGATGAACAACCTAAGTATTTAATCCGTAATTATGATGTTGAAACTGATAATTGTATTTCAATGTGAATTTATGTTTTAAAAATCTTTATAACTTATTCCCACTAAATAATAGATAAGTGTTGTTGTAAATCAGGTGAAATAAGTTATGAATAGGTATTTTACATATTCATTTTAGTCCCTTCGACCTGGTGTTGATTTAAAGCAAAATAGCCCCCAACGACGTGTTAAGCGAACAACGCGCATTCAACACAAAACAATACCGCCATTGCAGAATGATATTATCAACCAAGTTTTATTTTTAGACCAATTATTGTTCCGTCGATGAATGGTCTCAGATGAGAAGGGCAACTGGCCGCATAACGGAGTAAATTAACCCGGTGAATGCTGCTGTATCATATATGAGACGTTGACGCGGCCGAAGCAAATATGATCCGTCATGTTTTACAGTAAGTAAAGTGGATTTTTTTCTTCATATTGCTTAGACCATCTCAAGTACTTAGTTCAAACAAGACTTGATTACGTGGCAGTGAAAGTATACAAAAACACAAAGCATGAACGATCTCACCAATCCCAAAAACATCTAAACACACTCTTAAGGGTCAGCACTTATGAATGACGATAAACGTTACTTTGTGGCATTCTAATACACGTAATACTACAAAATGATTTGTCTATATTTTTATTCTGTGGTTAGTTAGAAAACTGTCTGAGGTTTCCAGTGAACACAATTTTTTAACCGTAATTCTTTCAATTTTATGAAAAAAAATACTAAAATGCCAGTAAAAGGTGCAGTTTGAAAACCAACAAAGGCATTTTTGAACGTTTTACCTAAAATTATAAAATGCATTTCATAAAGAATTTAAAAGATTACTGTTTAAGAATTGTATTCACTAGAAACCTTATAGATTTTTCTAACTACCCGTATAAAATTAACAGTTAGTTGGTTTGATTGTGCTAGAAAGTCTAAAAGTGTGTATTTTTGGGTGCTGACCCTTAATTAGAATCTAGACCTAAAATAAAATAAAAAACATACCACAAACACATCTTTAACGTAATATATTACACATTTTTTTAATTATTTATCCCTCCTCTTTTGAGGTTATGTGCTCTAGGATTATTAAAAGTATTTCTTCTACTCTGAACATATACTTATCTATCCACTTATTTAAAAATAGATAATTTAATAAGCCGTGTTTGGTGATCAGATCGTAATAGCCATGTACTTCCCAACCTTCTTTTTCCCCATCTATTTCTTTTCCCCATCTATTTCTTCTCCCCACTACCTTAACCTCGCAATATACCTTAATCGGGGACGCTCATAGTCTCACTGGCTCTAGGGATCGGGAGCAGTTGGGACTCTAACAAACTATAACAAAAATGAAAAAAGTTTGATATTTGAAATTTTTTTATGAATTTTACCAGAAGTAAGGAAAATTTGAGCTTTCTTCGGTCCCACGGACACGCCCGCAACACACTTTTATCCGTTTTTCCCTTCGACAGTTTCAATAATTAATTTAAATTTGATTTTGAAACATCTCGCGTTGAAACGGTTGATCAATGACACTTCGCTTCGATCTTCTGCAGAGACGAGAGAAAAGAGATACGCGCTTAGGAGGCTGCGACAGCGTCAGAGACGAGAGCGCATCGGATGGATTCTCATGCATCAGGCAGGAAACAATACCCATGGCTCATCGGACTAGATCACTAGATAATGTCTCGCGGAGTGAATTGTCCGCTTCACCGACGGATTTCTACCTTGTTGCAGTTTGCAGTCGTCGCTTCACATTGTTTAATAGGCGACACGCCATTGCTCCATTAGCGCATTAGCTTGTACGTTACATAATGCGCCATCTGAGAATGGTGGCACTAACCTTGTACCAAAAGGCGAGGTGGTTAAATCAAACTAAAGTTGAAGAAAAAGCCGACAGTGAAACAGCGAGCAAAAACGTAAGATATTATCTACCATTCGGTCATATTGAACAGCTTAATTTGCCAAGAGTTCAAATTGACTCAATAGGAATTAAATCTTCCATTGAAAGAGTAAGAGGATTGATTGAGACAACAATTATTTTAAGTATGTTGCCTATTGTATGCTGATGATGCGGTGCTGATTTCTGACAGTATGGAAGATCTACAGTTTCCCGTGCCTAGGATGAACCAAGTATGTATGCAGAATGAGTTAATGATGAATGTAAGTAAGTCCAAAGTCATGGTGTTAGAAAGACAGAGTACGAAAAAAGCGTGCAATATAGTTGTAAATGATGAATACTTGGAGCAAGTGGATGTGTTTGTGTATTTAGAAAGTATGTTTACGAGAGACGGAAAGGCTGATAAGGATATTGAAAGAAGGGTGAAGCAGGAAACTCCATTAATGGAGGACTGAACGCTGTTGGCGCAATTAAGAAATTGTTCAAAGAAGCGAAGCTAGCAGTCTACAATGGAGTGCTTGTATCAACCCCTAGATGAAAGTAGACTGAATGCTGTGGATATGAGATCCCTGAGACGTATATGCGGTAAAACCATGTGTGACCGTGTTAAAGTTATAGATATCCGGGAAAAATGCATGTAAGGGTAATGAATAGGATCAAAAAGAGACGCTTAGATGGTTTGGGCATGTAGAGCAAATGAACGAAGAAAGGAATTTGAAAAGAATATATGATGCGAAAGTGAATGGAAGAAGAAGGCCCGAGGAAGACATGGCAAGATCAAGTGAATCAAGTACTTGAATCGGGCCATGTGAAGAGTCAGAATAACAGAACAGTATGTATGGTATGAGACGATGTATGATATAAGACAGAGTTGTGTGGCGGTCCGTCCTCTCTACATACCCCTGCGGGGAAACGGCGTGATGATTAGTTAGTTGGTTAGTTAGAAAAAGAAACCTAGAAAAACAATTTATATTTTTTGACCTATAAAAACGTTTTGAGCTGTTGGATTTTATACTTATATGGATTTATTTTATAATGCTCAAAATCTAACATGGAATTACGTAACAAAATAAAATTCGCATTTGGATTTTTTTGTTGTTGAGTAATTTGAGACAGGCAGTCGTTGTGACGAGGCGATTTCAGCCTTATCGCGACGAGCGCAAAGAGTACACCCACGTGACCACCACTGAATTTGAATGTCATTTTAGAACAAGTATCCCATTTAAAAATATATATATATATATTTATGGAGAACGAATTATTATATTGTAAACAACAAAGTTAAGCAAATAATCATAATTATGTTATCAGCGTAACAAGAAAAACACCTTTACTTGGAACCGAAACAATCAGCTAAATCGATTCACATTTTAACTCGGATATTAAAACAAATTAGCGAGTGGGAAGAACTGATCGTTTTCCAATTTCCAACGGTCAATAGCAACATTATTATTAAAATGGCATTTAACCGAGACCTTAGACGAGAGCTATTATTAAAATGGCCGCGTATGTAGATGGAAAAACAATTACTAGATAGGCACCTAGCCACGGCAAAAACAAAGGCTGTGTACAGATCACAACATTACGAGAAAATAACCCAATGAGGCATAACGTAGACCATTGCAGATAACTATTTAAACGAGCATCAAAATAACATTTGGTCACCAAAGGGTTTATGGTAATTTAAATAAAATCACCTTTGCAATATTGGTTAGAAAAAATAGTGAGTGAACACCAGAACGCGATTACGCAAAATACGCTGCAATAAAAGAGTCCAGCGCAGCACTCAGGCTTCTAAACTACCTAAATATGTCAGACTGGGGAAAAGTACAAAGCCTTTTAGACGACCTTTTTTCGCTGTCAGAATTCAACTAAACTGTCAGAGTGCACATTTCTTTAGAGCTCCAAACACTTAATAATATTTTACACGGGCTAACGCATTTTTAAAGGGTTGATTATTTTTTTCTAAGCTTTTAGAAAGATATATCGACCCCTCCTACGAAAACTATCGTATCGTATCAATGTCCCGATTACTGTAAATCCAAATAAAAACCAATTGTATCCTTTTTTTCTTTTTATATATCACATGAAAATATTTGTTTAAAAATTGGATTTCATCGGTTAATATTTATAATTACAGTGATAGAAAATAACTTCCAATTGTTCTTCTCAATCATCGGGATTTTGAACATTATATAGTTTACGTAGGAGGGTTCGATATTTAAAAAAAATGCTTCATCGGATAGTTTCATGGTTTTTAAGAAATCAAAAAAATATGTCACCTTCAAAAGAAGCCACGTTGTACATATTGGTTCACTTAGCTGGTGGAATCAGACATGGCTAGGATAATGGCAAAATTCTTTGTAATAATTACCTAGTTTCGTAAATGGAGCTGACAATGTTGTTTTGGCTCAACCGAGCGACTCGAATACGAATCGTTTCCTCATTTTCAACGGATCATTTGGTCACAGTGAGGCTAATAAATTGACTCTAAACCCCCAACATGGGCTTGAATGAAACTGCCCTAAAATCGATTGGACACGAAATGTCTTGCTCAGAAATAAAATGGGTTTCGTTCTGATTTTTCTTTATTTCGGGTTTTCGAGTTTAAGGCGTTGATTGATAATATCGAGACAAATTAAATGATTGAATTCTCATGTAACAGATTTTTGATAAGGCATTGAAGTAAGATAACACGCACTTGTACTTTGTTTGTATTTCAGGGTTGCTTTTCTTTCCCTCATTGAGCCAACGTATCGGGCAGTCTTGCAGTGTCCATCGCCGGGGCAGTTGTGACGATGGACACTGCAAGAACGTCCAACATGTTGGCTCAAAAGGGAAGAAAACGTAACAATAACCGAAAAGTCAAACAACATAAAACTATTGACCGTGAAATACTTCTTTAAAAAAAAATTACCATTTATGTAGAGATTCTGAATGTTATGAATAATTGTCTTAATTATCGTCAAATACCAAGGTTATTTAAAATGAATATTACGGTTTAAAGAATACTAGAAAAAACACACATATCTCTAATGAGTTCCTTAAAATTAACGAGTTATAAATAAGCGTTAATACAATTCCCAGTTCCCATGGGGCTATCAAACAATCCACGCAAACTGCATTCTTCAAAACTATTTAATGATCAAGTCCATTCGGAAATGAATAGATGAACCAAAGTGTAATATTCTCACCTAGACTTGAGGATGTTTTCTGGTACGAGAACATTCCACCAGGAAGGTCTCCTTCCATTGTTGGTCTTTCCGTTGGTAACTGTTTCATCGTCGTCTCCCGAATGAAGCCTCTTCCTTTCTACCTGCAGCCTCGTGGCCCAGGACTTTCTGCGGCCCTTGGATTCGTTCGGCACTGCTATGGAAGACCTCCTCGGAGGCAAAGCAGGAGCGTCGATGTCTTCGTTCTTTATGTAGCTTCCATCCCTGCCTGGACTCGCGTCAGACCTATTCTTCAAGCCGAGCAGCGAAGACAGACCGAGAGAGCCTCTCCTTCCTTTGGGCAGAATGCCCAGAGAATTCCTCCTGCCTTTAGGATCCGCCTGCCTCACTGGAAGTATATCTTCATACTCGTGTACATGATCATCCGAATGCTCATTTTCTTCGACTGGGTTCTCGAACACGACACTTTCGACAAGGGTGGGGATCGACCCAGCGAAACTCTTCTTTTGAGAGTTCTTCTTGTATTTGTACAATCCACTCGACAGAGCGTGATTGTTCGACACGACTGTTTCTGTATCCATTTTACTGAATTCAGTCAATCAGAACACGTGGAAACTTCGATCGATCACTTTTTTAACACTTTTATCACTTTTCTTTACGGCACAGACATCTTGAAAAGCCAACCTTGGGACGCCATAACTTCACAATTCACTTAGTTTTCCTGCGGACTTATCAAATAACAATACGGCTAGCACTGTCGTAGTTTTGGAAGAAAGCCGACGGTTTCAGCAGTAAGTTACTCGCAACTGAAAGGGAAACAGAATGTAGGTTGAAAGAATATCTAAAATATGCGAGCCATTTCTCCTTCCCGTCTCGAACGGACGAGTCCGAACTACGCAAGATCGCAAAAGCGATGCGCCGAGTGGACGCTTTCCTGGAACACTGGTCATACACGTTAGTTACCTACGCGCTAGAAAATTAATTATTCATAGATTAACTGATCCACATTATCGTTTGATTGCGGAGATTTAGCAATTAAATTCTTCTGACTGGAATGCGAACGGCCGTGATAATATAACACATAATTTATGCGAATTATTTGTCGATTATTGCAATAAACTATAGAGGATAGATATAATATTAATCATAACCCACAGTTTCCTGATTGTGAAAACTTTACCCATATTGCGGAGATTACTAGAACAGTTTTAACCTTTCCTCGTGTTGAGCTTTGATTCCATTACAAAGATGGTAGCTAAAAATCGGAAAAAATTAAAAATAATGTTCAAAATTTTCAATAAAAAATATGAGATCGATTAAAATGCGTTCGTTACTCACGGATAGAGTAGAGGATCCGGATTCGAGTCTCAGCTGTATTGTCTTTTAATTTTCTGTTTCATATAAGTGTTTTAGATTATTGAAATTATTTAAATATTAAAAAAACGTAAGCATTATTTCCAATTTCAAAATTAGAGCAACTCTTAAATCATGTTCCTAGTTGTTGTTTTTTAATGGAAACTTCTAATGACAATTACAAAACAATGACACATGTTCTCCTAAAACGAAATGTTCTGGCAACCCTAATAGTGGGCAATGCGAATAAATAATTATATGATTCTAATCTCGTCGTAATTGGATAAGAAACAAAGCTAAATTCAAGGAGAGTACTCGAGCAGCAGCAATACATAATTTTAAATTCAATGTTTCGACATCTTATCTCTCAAGTAACCAATTGAATAACAAAATAAATAATACACAATATGATTAATTGAATCAGTTAATTTATTGAAATCACTCGACGGTTCAAAGCAAAAAAAAAAAACAAATTTAACCCAAACATTCACTCAAATTAATAAATAGAGTTGAAGATTTGATTTAGTATCATTGTTCACCTTCGAATGCACATTGCGACACTGTCAAAAATATTGTCAGAGTCGGAACGCTGCTGAAATAATTGATTAATCAACCGCCATAAGGACTGAAGGGGCTCACAACTAGATGGATCTGCGATTGCGAAATGCTTGTTTTTATAACTGGGTTAGAAGAACGATGTATTTTGGTGGTCGGTGCAAAGCGTCGTTAGCAGGGAGGCAACATGTTCGTCGTGGAGATAGTTTGAAGTGAGATAATCGCGTCGTAATTCTCACAAGCGTGTCAGTTATCGGTTGGACGCTCAGAGCAATAATGTACCGGGAGGAATAGCTTTGCGAAACAGTGTAGTCAGAATTTGATGGTTTTGACTCGGGCGTGGCTAGGGTTTTCATGGACACACCTTTTTACATCCAATCATAAGCACATGTCGACATTATGTTTTGTTTATTTGTATAACCACTGTTTCACAGTATTGTTATCAACAAAAACATAGGATATAACCTAAAAAAACCGTTGAGTTATGTTGCATAACAAAACGTAGTTAGTTTAATTTTGTACCCTGATGATGCTTAGGCTAAGCGAAACCAGCCGGTCATAAATATTAAAATAATATCCGTGGTCGTATACACAGTTCATTTCTTTTAATATCTAAATTTTAATTTAAAAGATGTAACCTCATAACAACTTGAAACACTTTTAAACTGTCTTGACGGTATGTGTGTTGCTCCCAGATTCCATATTAAATCAAGATGTGAAAAATTGCATCGCGTTTAAAACCCCCTTTTGAAAATGAGGTTTGAAAAACGAAGCTAAAGGTTTAAACAAGTGGACATTCACAACACGCGCCACCATTTGACAAGCGTATTTATAAATATTTTCACATTGCTAGCAAGTGAGAAGCATTATGTACGGAAAGATTTCCAGGAACACGTTCCCTTTGAATATTTAACAAAGGGTCTTCGGAAACCCTTGAAACCCACTGTATGATAGCAGAGTACATCGTTTTACCTGCGAAATAGGTAATATAAAGCTTACAATATTATTATTTAAATAATAATATATATTACTGTAGAAAGCAATCACTTGGTGGTTTGACATATTTAAAGAAATGAAAAAATAACTTTATATAAGACCACGGATATTATTTTTAATTTTATGACTAACCGGTTTCTTGTTATAAAATTATGATTTAAATGTTATTCTATTGTTTTCTCATTGTTCAGTTATTTTATTTTATGATTTGTTCTCCCTTTGTATGTATTTATAATAGCACACTTCGTAATTTTTTGTTTAGTTTAATTTTGTACCCTGATGATGCTTAGGCTTAGCGAAACCGGTCGGTCGTATAACTTAAAATAATATCCGCGGTTTTAAACAAAGTTGTTATTATTATTAATATTTGAATTACTTCCGATTTAAGGCTGCCATCTTTTTTGATGATAATCAAAGTTCTAAAATAACTTCAGAGAAATAATAGTTATAATAATAGGACTACGGCTAAAGTATTTATACATCCATTCATAGCTCATGTCGACATAATGTTTTTGTTTATTCGTATAGCCACTTTATCACAGTATTGTTTTTGAAAAAATAACATGTAACCTAAAGAACCGTTGAGTTATCTCAATTCATTTCGCGAATCAAAACGTGTGGGCGGAGTCAACGGAGACGCGGGACACTAAGAACATTCTAACAATACTTTAAAGCGGTGTGATGATTCGGGAAAATTTTTTGTCTCTTTCTTTCTCACGGTGTACGATGTAAAAACCCTGAGAAAGTGATTTATCCCCTATCTGTATGGGTTGGGTAAAAAAGAATTAGCTCTCTCTCCATATATTATTACTTCAAGACCCGAACAAATATTGAATATCTAGATGGTGTCTTGGATAAATTTTAATTTTTTTTTAAATGCATGTCATGTTCTTTTTAGTTTCTGGCCTTTTTCTGTTTTATATTTGTGTTTTATATTGTTAATATTATTTTAATATATAATGTACTAACAGAGGAAATACGAAACAAATTATGTCTGACACGTTACTGCAAAAGCCCAAAAATCAATAAATTCTATGTTACATCGGAAAATCTTTAAAAAAGCACTAAATTTCGAAATGGTTAGGTTAGAAGGTTGGCCAGGTTGGTTACAAAAGCTTGACTTCTACCCAGCCATTTCGGTAAAAGCTTAAAATGACCGATAAAACGCAAGATTGTAATATTTTCTGGCTTTTATTGATTAAACATTTATATTCGTTTATTGTGCAGGTACGGTGAGTGTTATACAAAACGGAAACCTTTTTTGTTTCTCAAGCTCTCGTTGAGTGTAGAGAAAAGCCATGCAGATTGTGTAGAGTTTGGATTGCGCGATCGTGATCAAGTCTGCGGAGGCTTGAGACAAAAGGAACAATACTGATAGCCGTCACTCGACCGGAGGCCGCGGCTTCAAATGAAGACTCTCCAATTATTATTATTATCACTGTTGACCCAATTGCGCTCAGCCTGGATCGCAGATTACTGTGCTGTACATACACTGTCATTCTGTGTTTTTTTTTTAAACTTATTGTACATAATCAACATTTTTTACTTTATACTAACAGTGGGTTATATATAAATACAATTAACACTAGGTTTACGGCACCCGTCAAATTGACGGGTTTCCGATTTGCTTTGCAAATTTTACTAAACAGACAGTATTTTTTGGTTTCTTTTTTTTTTACGACTTTTTATACTTGAACAGTGTACTCGTATATTTACTGTATTTTTATTTTCGGAAATTTATTATTTAAAAAAAAATCTAGTCGCTATATACCTATCTCTTCGGACACCCGTCAAATTGAAATAACGCTTTTAAATTTGTACCATTTGTGAAATTATTACTTCTAAAACAAAATAATTATCGTGTAACAATTTGTGTGAAGCAATGAAAAAAAAATGTCATCGGTGTGAAGGATATTTTGTTTCAAACCCAAATTACAAATACGCGTTCGTTGTGTAACACATTCGGCGCATTATGATTTATGGGGCAATAAAAAAAGGTCTCTTCGGGGGTGGAAGTCTGGCGAAGTTGACCATACTGCTGCATTAGTGTAAGTTATAGAGTTGTAGTCAGTGTGTGGGAGACGTGGAGTCTTATTTTAGATAAATAAAAAAAAATATAAACACTGTTTGTGTTTATTCGTCAATTTGACGAGTGACCATAGAAATAGGTGTATAAATAATGCCCGTAAACCTAGTGTTAATATACAATGTCTAGTTTCTAGTTAATGATAATTACCTCCCTAATTGAGAAAGTTCTCGTGCTTAGGGAGGGAATACTATCATAAGTTACTTGAGCTTATTTTTTTATTATGTTAAGGTATTTGTTGTGAACAAGTGTGGCGACGGGGGGTTCTAAACATGAGCGGTAAAGATAATTTAACTTAAAAACAACAACAAAAAACTTTGCAAGTTGTCGAAAACTTGTAGCGAGGTTGTAGCTTAACAGTAGAATAATCGTTTAGCACGCCATCGCTAACATCTGATGGGAGTAGGTACCCGCTCAGGGAGAAACAAATAGAACAACAGTCGTAAGGTTATGGTGGGTCAAACAGATTTCGCATTTAGCGAGTCAGTAGCTAGGTAGATTACCGCCTGTAGTGGGCGGTATAATGTTAATTATTAATTTACCGTACAAAAATTCAAAATACCATCACTGGAAAGGCAAAAGGGCTGAAGAGCCATATTGAGAAATTTACACCAGAGCACTTTAAAGTTTTTTGTTTGTTTTACAATAAAATTCATAAGTCTTCAGTGCCTGGTTGGATTTAAAAAAAAATGTAACTCAGTGCTCTCACCGAGTTACCTGAAGCGACAAAAAGCTAAAAATGTCCTAAACTTGTATCGCTTGAGTCGAGCCTTCTCCCAAATGGTAAATATATGTTAGATGGCTGAAGGGCCACAAAAGTCTTCAGAATCAAACGAGAGTCAAAGCATTCGATACAGAAAAAAAACGGATCAAAACTGCATATTTAACTCATTTTTGACCAAAGCCCTTTTACCTTTCCAGCGACGATGAATCATAATTTATTTATTTTTTGTCAATTTTTCCTCAGATTTCCGTCAATCATTTCATGAACCTCCCGGAGTTCCACTCTAAAACACGATGTATTACGTCGCATCAACTTCCAGCCACTTATCGGTACCAAAAAATGACGCACATACAATTATTAATCTCAATTTTAATTGATATTAAAAACTATTGATTCAAAGATATGTGCAAGAAGACCCCGAGTGTAAAATTTTTAGTATTTTATTTTTAAAATAAGAATCGTCTGAACCTTTTTGACGTCGTTTAGATATCGTAAAGCGTATTAAATAATATTTTATCGATTTACACGTTAATTGAAGTAAGATAACGCCAGATGATTGATTAGCCAGATAGTGGAAAATTAATTACAATATTTATATTCGCACTTAAGCAGCGCTTTGATAAATGCCACACTTTTCGTTCAATGGATGTCAGGATTTTCCCGAAATTAGGAGATTAACAAAGGCCAGGTTACTTTAGATATCCGCGATACGTCATCAGTCATTACCTTACTCATTATAAACCACTGAAAATAAAATAACGTCGAGAAAAAACGAAAATAAATGGAAAAAAGAATCAAAGATCGATAAATAACTCCTTTACAAAAATAATGTATAAAATTCGAATACGATCGAATTCGAGTGAGGGTCAGTAAGTTTTATGATTTGTTCAAAAGTGGTTGTCTACATTTTGGCATTGTCAATATATATTAAAAAAAATATATTTAAACAAACAAACATAACATAAACAAACAGAGGCTGAATAGGATTCGATAAAATTACTAGCCTTTTTTTTTGAGCATGCATAGACTGATTCTAAACCATAGGTTCTCAACGTGGGCGATAACGCCCCCTTGTGGGCGTTTGAGACATTTAGGGGGGCAGTAGTAGACCCAGAGAAAATTAGGAGGCGTTGGAAATTTAAAAAAATACATATATATATTCCTGTTTTTGGGCGAGGAACTGGTTCCAGTTCTTTTCACTTTCGAATCTCTACCAACTAGTACTTTTTTTGGTAAGGAAATAGTTCCAGTTCCAGTTTTTTCGTTTTATAATCTCTACCGACTAGAACTTTTTTTGGCGAGGAACTTTTGTCGATTTGCTAGTACTTTCCGAAAAAACACCAGAAACCGGTTCAAAAAAGAACTGGATAAATAACCGGTTACTCGGTGGTCACCGGTAACTGGAACCGCGAACGCGACAGATGTTAAGTAAAAGAAATATACTCAAAGTGGGCGGTGGGCAAAAGAAGGTTGACAATCAATGATCTGCATGAACTGCTCGCCCCTTGTTTTGCATTGTGGACAGGAATTATGCCTTCCACAATTTAAAACAATATAAAATACAGGAATTTTGAAAAGTGTTATGTAATGGATCCACCCTTTGAGATGTGACCATCTTTCAACTTCTTGTAGAAAGCAATCTCTTTGTGGTTTGACATATTTAATGAAAATGAAATAATAATAAGATTACTATTATCATTACTCTTTTATCACGTTCTCAGTTGACGTTTTGCTTGGAGTAACGATATATGGAGAGAGAGCTAATTATTTTTACCCAACCTATTTCCCAAATTTGGAATAAATCACTTTCTCCGGGTTTTTACGCCGTGCACCACGAGAAAGAAAGAGACAGCAACATTTCCCAAATTATCACACCGCTTTAAAGTATTGTAAGCATGTTTTTCGTGTCCCGCGTCTCCGTTGACTCCGCCCACACGTTTTGATTTGCGATATAAATGGACATAGGTCAACAGTTTTTTTAGGTTATAAGCTATATTTTTGTTTATAACAATACTGTGAAAAAGTGGCTATACGAATAAACAAAAATATTATGTCGACATTTACTTTGAATGGATGTATAAATACCCTAGCCCTAGTCCTAGTTATGCCCACGTCCAGCCGAGTCCGGCAAAACCAATCAAAACTGACTACAGCAGAGCTCTCCCTTGTATATTATTGGTCTGAAACGTTTATGCCTATTTAATTTCACATTTTCTGTATCTTTCATCTCTGTTCCTTTGTTATAATTTATTTGTTATTCTTTTGTTTTCTCACTCTTATTTTGTGTCATATTATTTTCTCCCTTTGTATGTTTGAGTAAATATAACCACACACGTTGCATTTTTTGTTTGGTTTAATTTTGTACCCTGATGATGCTTAGGCTAGGCGAAACCGTTTGGTCACAAAAATTAAAATTAAATCTATGGTCTTGTACTTTTATTAACCTTATTTAATATCTTTCCTCTTTAATTTCTTCAGGTATTGATAAATATATTCCAACGTTCTGATAAATATAAATAAACGATAAATCTCATAATGGGGTTACCTAGGAGCAGTGCAGACCACCAGCACCTGAGGTTAAATTAATTTCAGTCCAGACCTTCCACTGCCAAACTGGTCGCCGGCTACCGGTTTGGCAGAATGCTATCCAAAGGTCGCACCACTTACTGGCATTGGACAACCTTAAACGCATTGCCCAAAATTCCAGTCACGTTCGTCACCAATTTATGACGGGAATCCGCGCAAGAATAATAATTAGTCAAACAAATCAAATATAGAGACCAGAGATTCTACCTAGGTGGTTTCGATGAGGATAAAAAAAAAACAATTAATGGAACCAGAAATCGTAAAAAAGCGACTTTATAATGTACGTTAATAGATTTTTTCGCGATTTCCTTATGAGTGTTCCAAAAATATCAAATCAAGGCTAATGCGATAAACGATCTTTCAATGAAATTACCTGATAACTCGTTGGTTAGCTGCGAAAAGTCAACTAGTGTGCGACCAGTAAACTGAATCTCTTATTGTAATCTGCGGCACGTTTTAGTCTCTCTCATCTTCCAAGAAGTGTCGAGTCTGTTTAAAAGGTATTGCAATGGAGACGGTTCTGATGACCTATGAGCAGCTGCACCAGCAAGAAAGTTAGTGGACGAGGCAGGATGAGAAGGAGTCGTTTTTACAAAATTATTTTTTTAAAAGGGACTGTGGCACGGAGCTGCAAGAGTTTGTCGCTTATCGTCCAAACTGGGAGGCGAAACAATTCCCCTGACTGTACAAGTACAGTCCATAAATCTCCCGCAAGGTGTCAGATATGTTCATTCTGCTGCAATCCAGACAAAACATTGGATTTAATAGAACCACCCAGCGCAACCCTCAGAGAAATAATATACCAGGAGGGATAGCGTGTTTAGTCAGGATTGTTGATTTTTTCCTGACTCGGGCGTGGCTAGGGCTAGGGTATTTATACATCCATTCATAGCACAAGTCGACATAATGTTTTGTTTATTTGTGTAAAACCATTTTTTCACAGTATTGTTATCAACAAAAATACAGGATATAACCTAAAAAACCGTTGAGTTATTTCCTGTAATGTCGCATAACAAAACGTAGTGGGCGGAGACGCCGGAGACGCGAAAGACGGAAAACATGCTTACATACCAAAAAGTGATGCGATATTATGTGACAACTTGTCTTATCTCTTTCTCTCTCACGGTTTACGACGACGTAAAAAACTGGAGAAAGTGATTTATCGTAAATTTGTATAGGTTGGGTAAAAACATTTAGCTCTCTCTCCATAGATGTACTGAGGTGTGGATATGTTTTGAGGTGCAACCCAACTAAGAATCCGACCAAATCATCAAATAAAGACTGAGGGCTGCGAGAATTCATTTTATAACAGCTTTCAATGCATTTCAATGATAGTAGTTAACTAATTGTAGTATCGAGGATCAATCAAAAAATTTAAAACTTATAGAGAATAATTTCTACTACTACGTCAATGTCATTTGAATACGTTTCACGGTTTCATTTACCTTTGTGAAATTTCACGGATGTTCACCTCCGCGGTCAGGAAGTCATAAGAAGAAAGAGAGGATAGCCTTGCCCAACCTCTCCACCTACACGGACTCTAAACGTTGGTGTCATTACGTGGGTGTTGCGATCGACCTTGTGGTACTCCGTTGCCAAATATATTACTTTTCTTTGGGCAATAGAGTCATTGCCGTCTGAACAATGCAACGCCCGTCCTTAAATCATTAATCAAATATTAGTGTGATAAATAATGCACAACGCTGACCCTGTGTTTACAAATGAAAAGTTTACCCTACGGTTTGGTAGCCACCTAGATATTTGAATAATATTCTCGACTCGTGCAAAACGGGCAATTTGTTTGGTGGATATCCCTATCTTAAAGAACGGAAAGCAATCTTTGAAACACGTTCTTAAGGTTGGAAAGCTGTGTTTGTTCTATCAGTATTTTAAAGGAAGATGCTCCGAAGAACTGGTGATTGATAATTGAAGAAAAACTATTCCTTCGGTATTGGTGCACAGCCGGGAGAAACACGAAATGTAAACTACAAATTTCGACAGGTTGGTAAATGAGCGGATCAAATATAATACCCGATGAATTCTCTGATAGATAAATCCTCCATCATTGCACAAGCAACATTACCCGCTAGTAAAGATGGAAGTGGAAGGAGTTCAAATATTGTCAGGTTATGCGTAACCCAGGAATATTTATCTTTCTTTTTAAGCATAAAAGACTAACCATAACGCCGTTTCTTCACATGGGATGGGTAAGCAGAGAGGATAGATCGCCACACAACTCTGTCTTGACACACACTCCTTGTTTCATGAACATTCTTACTCGTCTCACGCCTAGGACTCTTCTGTTATTTCGATTTTTAACATGACTCGACCCATGTCTTTCTATATCATTCAATTTAGCGTCACACATTCTTCTATTCTGAACAATATTTTCTCTACATGTCCAAACCATCTAAGCGTATCTTCCTCAATCTTGTTTTTATCTTAATTTGAACACATTATGCAGTACACCTACTACTGTTTTGTCTATCCGAAAGCACGGGCGACTTCAAAGCCAGGTTTAGTCCACCCTCTACATAAGACCGTTCACACATCATCCCCAAATACGGAATAGGCTTTGAAAGAAACAGGGACTATATAGCCTTAGCCTACGCCTCAGGACTTTTACTATAATATTTAAAAAATCTAAATAATACATCTCCTCAAACATTTTCATAACTACTAAGCCCCAAGCAAACCTGTCAACATGGGTTGCAAATGGTAAAGATCAAAATTTAATTAAAGAATCGATTAAATAAAATTCAAGTACAGTATGTTTATGTGACTGACCTGTCACAAAGTGTTTTACATTGACTGAATAAATTATTGCCAATCCTATCCAATATTTTTTAGGTTACGGTTGTGCGACTGCTATAGTTGTATAAAAATAACAAACTATTTACTTAAAGAAATGAAAAAATAACTTTGTATAAGACCACGAATATTATTTTAATTTTTATGACCGACCGGTTTCGCTCAGCCTAAGCATCAACAGGGTACCAAAAAAAACTAAACAACTGTGCGGTTATATATACATACATATGACGGTGACATGTGCTATGCGTGAATGTTCAAATAAGACCAAACAAAGATTGTGAAACATTACTTTTCAGAGGTACTTCAATAGTTTTAAATAGTTTTGACCGAAATTTAGAATTTTCACATTTTTAATCATAAAAAGACATAAAATCAACAAAAAGTTTCCATCATTATCTAGGCAAACTTTCTGTTATTCTGTTTGTGTGATATTTTTACTTTATAAATCATTTTAATGGTGTATTGATATTGCTTTGTTTAATGTGTTCAAATATGTATATTCAACATCCTTTAAAATATCTTTGTCTCTTTCTATCGAGTCAGTGTAGAGTCAACAATCCTGACTATGCTGTTTCGCAAAGGTACCTCTCCATGTCCTCCAAGGCTTATCACAATGGGCTATAGGTTGCCTTGATAGCTCAGTGGTTTAGAACAGTCGCATTCACACTCGTCAAATTTAAATTCACACTCGTACGTACTCACAAAGGAAATTATTTACAGTCAATGATAGTATGGCGGTGTGTTAAAAGTGGAGAATACTCGATTTTTTATTTAACGTTGGGTACCTACCTACTCAAAGTGTCAAAGACGTAAAACAAATAATAGTTATGCAGTGCAATAGCCCGAGAATGGCCACTTGCTTTGACCCTTGTCCAGATGTGTCCCTTCGACCGCCCGGGAACCGGCAGGGGGCGGGGGAGTGCCGATCTCGACCGACTGTTCCCGAACGCGAACGAACCAGGCACCCAACAAATCACCCAAGTGACACCCTTACAGATGACAGCCAGATGACATTCGCCCACGTTGGTCTAAATCTGTTAGGGCGGCCGCATTTACATTACAATTTAACAAGATCTGTACAGCGCCCTTGAGGTGATTTTTCACAAAAACGGCGCTATAAAAATCATCTAAATATTGTTATTATTATTATTATAGTTATAATAAAAGTACCCACCTACATAATATAAATACGGGACAAATAAATAATCGATTTGAGATTCGATTTACATAGTAATACACATCCAAAATTAGTCATGTTTTATGCCAAGCACTTTTTTATTGCCTATAAATAACTTTTATGACTACAAGAATAGTGCAAAACTTTTTTTTCAATCCGCGAAATGGTGTTTCAATATTGTTTGCTATTTTTACGTGGTTTTTTTTCTTCAATATCCATTGAATAGAGAAGGTCACCGATTCAGTATAGCAATAAATTAAATTAAGAAGTAATTAGTCATAGATGGTGAAAAATTTGCGCTATTAAATAATGTTTTTACTATCGCACTGTCCACGATGACTGTCCATATCATATCAGGGAACCTAGCACGAAACATCGATTTGGATTTTATCGATAATGTCGGAAATTTTAAAACGTTCCCGAGCCCGACTGCAGATCGCCAACGGACAAACGATAGTTCACAATGACTAAAGTAAGTATTTTTAGTCGAAGTGAGATGTCACTTGTTCGTTGGCTATCTGCAGTCGGACTCGGGAACGATTCTAAATTACCGAAATTGTCGATAAAATCTATGTAGATGTTTCGTGCTAGGGCCCCAGGAAGGTTTGTGAAGGTTCATTTTGAAAAAAAAAATACTTCATGGCGCATTAAAATTTGTTCTACATCATGGAATTTTTACACCACTTTAGGTGTTTTGGAGTTAAAAATGACGACCAATCCTTAAAAATGAGATAATATCGGTGCTAGAAAGTCAAAAGGCCCGAAGCGACACTTTGGTCGAAAATGAGTTAAATATGCAGTTTTGATCACTTTTTAATGCTCTGATTCTCGTATGATTCTGAAGACTTTTGTGGCCCTTCGGCCATCTAAAATATATATTTAAAATTCGGAAGAAGGCCTGAATCAAACGACACAAGTTTGGGACTTTTTTTTAGTTTTTTGACGCTTCGGGCAACTCAGTGAAAGCATTGAGTTAACTTTTTTTTTCAAAATCCAACCAGGTACTGAAGACTTACGAATTTTATTATAAAAAAACAAAAAACTTTCAAGTGCTCTGGTGTAAACTTCCCTAAATGGCGCTTCAGCCCTTTTATCTTCCCGGCGACGATATGTATTTGGACAAACCACGTCTAAAAGATGAAACAACCCGCTTTTAATACCTCCATGCCCTTAACGAGGGTTTGATTATACAAGGCCCAACGAATAATTAAGTTTCATTCTGTGTCGCAATGATGATTGACCCTTCTTGATTGAATTTCCACTTGTTAAGGAATAGTGTGTTATTCTCTGTGACGAGTTTGAATTGACGCAATATCATTTGTGAGTTCATTATCGTTACGGCGCTAGTTTTGAGGGTGGGTTTTGATATCCTCCACAAATGCTTTCCACTGGTTACTCGGTTACTGGTCTCTCGCCATTCGCTTCAGTCTTCTTGTATCTACATTCTGTCTATACCTATGTGGACATGGAGTTCATCGCAGTCTTTGAAACCTGCTGAATCATACGATGGTCTATGCGAGTTACGAGATGGTTTATTCTAATTCAGAATTAATATTTTTTCAGGGTACGTCCAAGTATTTCGCGATCAAAGACTGTTAATTTGGTTTCTTGTGTTTGGGTTAGGCACCACCCTTACACCTGCAAGTGACCACTAATCACCCGCGAGTTACTATACATAATTTGACGGACGAATCCGTGGAAGGAAGCAAAAAGATTTATCGAAATTTATTCACGCGCTATGGCGTCCAGTTTACGGTCGGATGATGAAACCAGTCGAAATCGAAACATGGGGGCTTGGCCTGATTCAATTGGGTCACGGTTCTTAGACGGAAGAAAGCAAACATCTTAGCTATGAATCAGAAAATCCGTGCATCTGAAGCAGAATAAACAGTTAGATCTGGCATCGCGAAACATTCACAGAATTTTCTGTCTAGATTTTATAGGTCAACACACTGAAGAGATGGCGGATTTGAAAGAAAACTAATGTCGCCTCAGCGACAGGCAAATTATATTAGTCATCTGTTGCAGAACGATTTTCCCTATTTGAAAATGATCAAAATCAATTTCACTCAGAGTAAGGAAAAATTGAGCCAACTTAAGGCACACTGGCACACCCACACACACTTCTATTGGTTTATTTATTCAATAGTCAAAACAAAGAGACACTGAAAACATGGTATTAATCTTGGAGTAACAATGTATGGAGAGAACTAATTATTTTTACCCAACCTATTAAAATTTGCGATAAATCACTTTCTCCGGGTTTTTCCGGCGTACATCATGGGAGTGAACGAGACAGCAAATATAATAGTCCGCTTCTATGTACTGTCACAATGATGTTGGGCTCCTGGGTCACCGCGGGACTCCGCCCATATTTTTCACTATGCCACTAAACTTGACACAACTTAACGGTTTTTCAGGTTAAATGCTATATTTTTGTTGATACTGTGAAAAAATGGTAATACGAATAAACAAAAACATTATGTCGATATGTGCTATGAATGGATGTATAAATACCCTGACCTTAGTTTTAGCCATGCCCAGGACCGCCTAGTCAGGTAAAAATCATCAAAAACTGACTACACTGCCTTGGATAGATACCACTCTATATACTCTAAGGTATTGATAATAAATAATTTCCTTTGTGAGAACGCACGAGTGTGAACTTTTCGCATTTGGAACTGATATTAATTGAAATTATCAAATTCAAAAAAGGAATCTTTTCAAATCCCTACCTAACTAATAAAGTACCACCTACCTGTAATGTATTTAAGTGGACGTTTTTCCATATTTGAAATGGAGCTAACATTTTTTTGTTGGCCCAAGTCAAGTTACACCCGTAATTTTTTAATTGTTTAAATTATTTATTATAATAAGGTTCCATTTTTAAATTCTCGTGAGGCAAGTTGGCATATATACGGCAGAGGCCCATCCATATAAATAATAAGGTATAAAATAACCGTTGCTCGTGAATACGGAATAATGTGGCTAGGAATGTTACAGCGAAATCTTGTTCCGCTCGAACAGCTGGCGAGATAAGGCGCAACGGTACTACTAGAGACTGTAGCAGGCTGTACTCGTAGTTGGTCAGAAGGTGCATGGGAGAGGTGAAACTAACGTGAACGTAACTCTTTCCCCTCAGCCTCACAACATACCCCGATTGGGGATGCCATAGTTCCCCTGGCTCCAGGCAAAAGGGACTCGTGCGATATTTAGATATACGCAACAATTTACTTGTCTTAAACCTGTTGTAAAAATAAAAATAAAATCAAATTATATGATTTTAAACTTTGATATGAAGCACTCACTTTGTGGTGAGACATAATTAAATTTGAAATAAAAGTATCTTTGTTTTAACAACACTTTATTGGAGACATACACCAACCGGTTTCAGTTCTACCCTAACCTTATTTAGGGTTGACAATATGAAACAGAAAAAAGTCATAAACTTAAAAGAACAATGGTCATAACCGAGACTCGAACTCGGAACCTCTACTCTATCCTGGAGTAACACTCTGCCAATCAAGCCATCTCATTAGAAAGAGGGTTTTTTAAACGATCTCATATTTGTATTGAAAGTTATTAATATTTCAATCACTTCCGATTTTAGACTGCCATCTTTTAAAGATTTTAGCTGGTCGATAATACATAAATATGAAACGCAACATAAGAGATGATTGGAGGCATTTTATCGGTCAGCAATAATTTATGGGTAATAAAGAAAAATACTTCCTATCTATAATATTTACGATTCCGTGAAATAGTTATGCACTTATTCATTCAACTTATAAAAAAAAATTGCAAATATATTCTGTATCAACTGTTACTGTGGGACTATGGCATTTTCAATTAAGGGTATGTTGTGAGGTTGAAAGTAGGGGGAGGGGAAGGAAAAGAGGAAGAGGAAGGTTAGAAAGTAACTGGCTATTCAGATCTGGTCACCAAACACGGCTAGAGCCATTTCGAGCATCGTTTCGATTCTGAAAGGTGGTCTTTCAACAGGGCGATACTATGAGTATCTACCACTCTGTGAACCTCGTATCTCAAATTTTCACTTTATTTAAACACATTTTACAAATATAGTATTAAACCAAAGTTCAAAATGTTCAAAATACTCCACATGGTTATTAAAATAACTAATTAACCATCACGCCGTTAGGCAGAGAGGACGGACCGCCATATAACAATGTTTTGGCACACACTCCTTGCTTCATTCACATTCATACACCGTCTTATCCATACTCTTCTGTTAGTCTGACTCTTCGCATGACCCGATTCGAGTATTTGATTTACTTGATCGTGCCACGTCTTTCTCAGGCGTCCTCCGACCTCTTCTTCCATTCACTTTCGCATCATATATTCTTTTCACACTCCTTTCTTCGTTCATTCGCTCTACACGCCCAAACCATCTAAGCGTCTCTTTCTTGATCCTATTCATTACGCTCACATCAGCTTTGCATTCTTTCCGGATATCCACATTTTTAATACGGTCATACGTGGTTTTACCGCACATACGTCTCAGGGATCTCATTTTCACAGCATTCAGTCTACTCTCATCCTTTCTCTGCCAGTTCCATGCCTCACTGCCATACACCAGGGTTGGTATAAGCGCTCCATTGTGGACTGCTAGCTTCGCTTCTTTGGACAATTTAGTATTTGCGCCGACAGCGTTTAGTCCTCCATTAATGGAGTTTCGTGGATTCACCCTCCTTTCAATATCCTTATCAGCCTTTTCGTCTCTCGTAAACATACTTCCCAAATACACAAATTCATCCACTCGCTCCAAGTATTCATCATTCACAACTGTTATTAACGAAAACATTTTTCATTATACCTATTGACAATTTCAACGTTTTGACTTACGAGGTGTACAATATATCTGCGCAACGATATACCATTCACGCGATGAACACAATACGTTATGCTGGATTTTATTTCATAACTCAATTCTGCCGAACGACACTCGATCTAAAACCTGCAACGGTTCCAGCGAATCGATTCCAACTACATTCTAATATTCACATCAAACACGGCGGGCGAATCGGCACTCTGACTGACTCCGTCTGACCGTTCGCGCGAAAGTGTTTCAGATTCGATTTTGGCCGATTACGATGTTTTTGTGAAATGTAACAAGCGGAATCGCGAGACAGCCCGGCCGCGAGGCGCGCGGCTGACCCACTTGGACACGGTGCCCTGTACACCGCACACTAGGAGGTATACAGGCAGGTAGCAGCGAGGAGAAGCGAGTGGAAGCAACAGACGGCAGTCAACTACAAGCGGTTCGGACCAACAGGCCGGCAGGCAACAGGTTGACCCGAGCGCCGGCAGATCCCGCCGGGGAAAGTTTCGCCGGCGACATGCTGCCGGAATTTTTTACTCACAGTTAACCCGACGGACGCGGCCGTATCATATTTGAGCCGGTGCCCTATTCGCGACTGTCGCAAATATGATCCAAGGGGTTTTGCAGCCGGTCTTGCACAGATTTAATTTTAGATATTACTATTGACATTTTTATTTATGGTTAATTTGTTGTTTTATTCAATTATTTTACTTTTCTACTTATTTAACAGTTCTGTTTCTTAGGACCAGATTTTATCGATCTCTGCATGCAGAATAATAACTTGCTGGCCGCGGATGTATCAGATGTGAGATTTTGACAGCGCACCACGTACTTAACGGTCGCAAATATGATACATGAAGTTTAACAGTCTGTTAAATTTGAATCATTTGGTCAATAATATATAGACCATTACTTAGAGAAAGAAAATCTTACCCATAAAATAAGTTTCAACACAATATTATTCCTATGCGTATTAGACACATTCGTGTTCACATGGGCAATTGTAGTTATTGCAAACAGAGTGAAAACTCTAACACACAGTTTTTTAAATTAAAAATTCGAACAATGCATACACTTGTTGTCTTTACTAGTTACAAACAAGTAGGCGTAAACAAGACAAACGCTGTTTATCAGTGACGTTTTGCAAGGACATCACTTTTGGAAGTGTATAATATGTATGCACCAATGCACACAATCTTATGTTTGTATTTTTGGGTCGACTCTGATAGCGTGACCCATAACAACATGCCGTGTGGATAATTAATACGAAAAACAAACAATACATTAAAAATTACGTAGCCAAATAGTTTAAAAAAACGCCGGTTTACAGTACAGCGGGTTCAATTGACAACCAAAATTTTCCAACAAAGGTATCTTTAAATATATGTAATAAAAGTCAATCCGATATTTTTCTCAATTATTCTGAAATCTCGCGGTCTAAAAGTTAATGCACTACTTATGCTTGGATCTGCCGATGACGGGTAAGAATGTACCAAATAATGCTATGAATATATTGACCTCTTGAAATGGGTATTCATTTATTCTATGCAATAAATGTTAGCATTCTCACTCTGTCTATACTGATGTTGTTTTAAGCTGCAAGTACGGAATAGTTATTTTCCATTATTCAATTTAAATAAATATTTGTTTGTAAGTTCGCGTGACTCTATCTGCGAGTGTTTATTGGTACATCAGTGGAGAGCGGAGTCAAAATCGTGTCAAATTTATTGAGGTGGTCAATGACCCGGTGGGTGGGACGCTTGCCTAACAGCCGGACGGGCCAAGTTCGATACTCACAGCAGTAACCCACTGTTAAACCTGAATATGCGTTTATTTATAATGTTCCAAAAAAAAATCACTTTATTAACTAAATTAATAACTAACACGCCGTTTTTGCAAAAAAGTAGGCAAAAAAGATAGACTGCCACATACTCCTTTCTTCATTCACATTCGTACACCGTCTCATACACACTCTTCTATTATTATGACTCTCGAGATGACCCGACACATTTTTTATTTATTTATTTTTTAAAGAAAGACAAACATTCCCAAGTTAAAAATAACATGACGATATTTGAAAAACTCATACTACCATCATAAAAAGCGGAAAATGTTGCTTGTGCAATGATGGAGGACTTAGCTAGCAGATGAATTGAACCCACGACGCTCGAGTGGGAATCTAACGCCTCTGTCCACTCAGCTACTAACCTATTTGATTCACTTGATCGTGCCATGTCTTTCTAGGGTTCCCCGACTTCTTCTACCATTTTCGCGTCATATATTATCCTTGCACTCCTTTCTTCGTTCATCCGCTCACTATGTTTTATAAGGAACTTGCGTCATTGGTCCCTTCGGCACCAGTGCACAGCCGAGAAACTCACTAAATGCGCGCCCAACATTTGTACACGGTTGAAAATCGACACATGAAAACGGGTTGCTTTTACGACTCGTTCTTGTGGTCAACAGCTCGACTATGAAATGATTTCCTTTGTGTTTTCTCCCTCCTACAACATAGGTTTCTTCAAGACCCAGGTTCACTCCTCCCTTTTCTTAAAAAGACCTTCCACACAGCATCAACAAGGATGACAAAGGCGCCGAGAGAAAATATTTCCCTCAGGGCCTCTTGTACGGAGGTAAAAAACTACACCGCCGAACGTAAATAAAACATTTCTTCACAATAAGTACAATAGTGCTTCACTCTGTTTTATTTGACTACATTTTTAATAATTTATGATCTTTGATAGTGTAGCGAGTGCCTACTCTAAATATAATCCTTCATTCAATAGTCACATTCTTATCTGCATGTTGGTAACACCAACGGCCAGCTTCATGCCGCCAGTCCAGGGCTCCTTCCATTCAACATTTACCGAACTACGTGGGACCTTCTCTCTCTCTCTTAAACGGTGTAATTTGCATTTAAATGTAAAACGTGTGCAATTACATGCATACATTGTAAAGATCCTTTCCGAGTTAATATTGCATACAACGAGTCTACACTGCCTTCCTTACTGCAATAGAATCGAGCGAAGGCTCGGTAAAAAATGAAATTGAGCGGTTCTTCCAAAACGTTCGCTCCTCAAATCATAGAACCTTTTGTTTCTGCTATCTATGTTTTGCTCAGTTGCCATTTATAAAAACGGTGGCAAGACTTGTCAAGGAGCCAAAGAGCAGAAAACTTTTACTTCACCGCGAAAAACGACAAACTTTACCGGAACGTGGTGAGATCTTGAACGTTTTAAAATGGCCTCGGCAGTTTTTGACAATGCGATGGCAGAGCTATAAATTATAAGTGATACGTCAACAAATGGGATGCTGGAAGAAAGTTCCACACAACTCGGATGATAAATCATCAGCGGGATGAAAGAACTAACTTTTAGGAGCAGGGTGTAAAAGTAATGGCGGCTTATTACGCTCGGTACAAAGCGGAAAATTTAACGGTTTGAGGAGAACAAAGCGAAACTAAACAATGAAAAGTTTTTTTTTGTTTAATTGAACTCTCGACAAACTCAACTCAAATGAAACTCTGAATGCGCAGACTCTCAATCAGGAAAATGATGATTCAAAATATTATATTTTCGTAGAAAGCAATCACTTTGTGGTTTGACATATTAAGACCACGGAATATTATTTTAATGACCGACCGATTTTAAAAAAACCTTGAGAAAACAATGCCTTCTTCGTAGTTTTCGAAAAGTACAAATATTTTTGTACAGCACTGTTTAATTAATAAATCACATTAAAAGATCTGACGTACAAGAGGAGAAGGCACGGTTGCGTGGAAGCATACAAACGTGACTGGTTTATAAACAAGTAGTCAAAAGCGTCGGGTTCGCACCCAAGCGTCGCGGGTTTAATCTTCTGCAAGCTAAATCCTCGATCATCGCACAAGCAACAATTTCAGCTTGTTACGATTGGACATACTCCAATTGGGGATGCCAAAGTCCCACTGGCTCGGAAATTAAATAAAAAATTGAGAGATTACAACGCAGCTCTCGGTGGCAGAAACACAAAAACTGTAGCTGTTTAAATTTGTATATGTATTAACGGCCCTCCATACTAGCCACCATATTCATATTAAAAATATCGCGCAATCTGTATATACGAGTATGCAGCTCTACTACCTTATCATAAATACATTTTCTATCGATTTCCATATTAAAATTTCTAATTAATATTTGCTAAATACCCTTAACGGAATTTTAATCCAGTCGGCTAATATGCGAATTATATCATGCGAATTCCGGTTTGAATGACAGAGACAACAATACTTTTGAATACGAGAATTTGATGGATACTCTAATATTAACCTCTCTAACTAAACATCGGGTGTTTTGGGTTAAGTACGAAGTTTAAAAGTATACCTTTAAAAGCCCACTTAGCCATTAATAATGTTTGGATGATTTTTATAGCGCCGTTTTTGTGAAAAATCACCTCAAGGGCGATTGAATAGATACACCGATAAAATCGTACTGTGGGCGTGTCTGTGTGCCCGACGTAAGCTCATTTTAATCATACTTCTGGGTGTCATTGACCAAACATTTTCGAATATCGAAATTTCAATCAATTTTATTTACCTTTCTACGGTAAAAGAATTTTCAAAATAATGTAAATTTGCCACATCAGTTTTCTTTCAAATCGGTAAATATCACGCCTTTGGGTATTTTCTGTTCAGTGCACCCAGCAAATATGGCAGATTTCAAACTATTACATGATTACTCCAATAAACTAACTCTAGTCTCTTTAGATGAACTTTATCATTTGTTTGAATTCTGCTAACCTGTACAGCACAGTAGACAGTAATTTAGAAGTCCAAACACTAGACACCATTATTAATCATGCTCTCAAATTGTAATACATTAACTATTAATCTTAATTCAATTTATATATCCACATACACAGTGAAGATGCAAAACTTCAAAGACCATTATCCCAGCCTAGTCGCGAACATGAAACTTAATAGTAATGATAGATCGTGGGCGTTGATACGTCTAATGGACCAACGTTGAACTTCTGTACTGCACAAGTGCACATCGACTGTGGCCATGAACGAACTGTCCAATAGTCTCTGGGCAGACAGGCTGACAGATTGGGGACAATGTCGAGAGTTAAACACTACGCGAAACAGCGTCGTGTATTGTTCTCCATTCTGATTGTTCAGAGGGGTTGACGGATTGCACGTTTGTAACAAAAGATGTAGCCACGAACAATTGCGAGACGAACATCAACTATATTGAGTTTCTCATGTTCTTATCTTAAGAGTTAAGATTATATTTTCTTGAAACAAACTGTTCAATTGGAAAGGGAGAACTTTTGATCGAGTTAAAACCTTTCTTCGACTGAAACTGTTGTATTATCATGGTTAATACGCCGTATTGACCACGCGTTTAACGTTTTATCTCGTATTCATATTGGTAGTCAAAAAGTTCCCGGTTTTATGACATTCTAAAATACTACTGCCACGGCATCCGGCAGTTGGATAGAAAATGATGCCGGAGTGACTCCAATATAAACAGAGCTATACACGTAAAACGACAACACAAAGCGAAGGTTTTTTCAATAAATGTACCGCGACTAGACGTTTAATATGATACACTTATATTCATTATTACTAGACATCGGATTGTATGCACTATCAAAATGGCAATATATGCTGGAAATACGCACTAAAAATGTATTAAAAAACTGGTTAAAATATCTAATAATGACGAGAAAAGGCTCAAATATAAACTCAAGCCCAAAAAGGCTCAGATGTGCATTATGCAGATATGCATATAATCCGTTGTCAAATAATGATAACGAATTACCTACCAATAAAAGTAATAAAACAGCGGAACTCCGCCACAGACGTAAATGCAAAATAATTATTGTTTAAACAATAAACTCACTGTGAGAAATACAGTTTTACCACCTGCATTATAAAACAACGTAAAAATAATAAGGTAACATATTTTTAAGCTAGCTTAAACCATCACATATCGCACAAAGTCACATTCAAAATAACAAACTCAGGCTCTTTAATATTTTTATCTTTGTTATTATTATTTTTAGATTTATATTTAAGAATATTTTATGTTAATATTATTATGTGCTTTTTTGATTCGTTGAGCTTGAAACATAACTTAACGAAAATAAAAAACATGTTTTAAGATGTTTTTCACATTTAACCCCTATCTTGGCAAGGTGAAAGATATAATACAGGGATAAAGATAAAAAGCTACAATTTTTTTTTAAACTGACCATAGGTGTCAGCAATTGACAAAACGATAAAGAAGAGATTTTCTAAAGTGTTGTTATTACTAAAAAGGTTAAAATACTTGTTAAAAAAAATAAAACGATAGCAAAGCAGGTGTAACATATATGTTACACTACCAAGATAAGAGTTAAAAAATATAATACAAGATAATAAGCCACAATTTTTTTCTAAACTGCCTGGTGTCAACAATTGACATGACGTTAAAGAAGAGATTTTATAAAGTGTCGTCATTACTAAAATTGTTCAAATATTTGTCAAAAAAATAAATAAAAGATAGCAAAGTGTAACATATATGTTACAGTGCCTAGATACGGTTTAAAAACACGCCTATACGCGCGATTCTCTATGGCAGACATCGACGTATTTAACAGTATATTATTTCACGAGTAAAGAAAAGTAGTCAAAACAATAATTGGAAGCATAGACATAAAATACAAGACACGTATAAACATATCAAATGTACTAAAAAATAAAAAATGTACGTCATATTCATACAAATCTTACGAAAAATGTAGCACCACTAATTTTGCACCACTAAATGTTTCACCCGCGTATGAAAAGGATAGCTTTTCAAAGAATATGTGTGTGGGGGAAGAGACACCTATATGAAGCGTGTTTCAAAGGTATGCCTCGTTGACTTGGTTTAATGCAACCAGGCGCGTTGTCTCAGTAACGTATCTACATTATTTAATTCATCTAAGATTGGAACAGTCTTGAAGTAACAATATATGGAGGGAGAGCTAATTATTTTTACCCAACCTACACAAACTTGCGAAAAATCACTTTCTCCGGGCTTTTATGGCGTACACCATGAGAGAAAAAGAGACAACAACTTTCTTGGCCCGCTTCTATATACTGTCATAATGATCTTAAGGTGCTGGTTCCTCGAAGTAACACTGGCGGGACTATGCCCACATTTTTTATTATGCCACTAAACTTGACACAACTAAACGTTTTTTTAGGTTATTTGCTATATTTTTGTTGATAAAAAATACTGTGAAAAAGTGGCTATACGAATACACAAAAACATTATGTCGATATGTGATATGAATGGATGTATAAATACCGTAGCCTTAGTCTTAGCCACGCCCAACTGCGCCGAGTCATGTTAAAATCATCAAAAACAAGTCCAAAACTGACTTCACTGCCTTGGATAGATACTACTCTATGTACTCTAAGGGAACAGTGATAATTATCGTAGATTACAAAGACAAAATCATTCAATCTTATAGCGCGCTGTTATTTATGTTGGAATTTTTTTACGCCTTTATTCTTATAGTGAATATTGTTGACCCCAAAAACTCCTGTTAATAAAACCGCGTTTGCACGTTTTTTGGCACCTCCCTATTGGTCATAAATGTTGGTCAAAATTAGGCAGAAGTCAGTAAACACTTGAGGCGTGATGTTTCCATTACGATATCGGTATTGCGGATTGTGCCAGAAATATTATGGGGAGTTGTTGACTATTTGGACACAAGTCAAAAAACAGTTGCGGTTGGAAGCGTAATACTAGATAATACCAAATATGTTTTATTTATTTTTACAGTTAATACCGCACAAGAGTCCCAACTGCTCCCAACCATCTAGCCTGTGAAACTATAGCATCCCCAATCGGGGTATGTTGTGAGACTGAAGGTAGCGGGGAGGGGAAGGAGATGGAGAAGAAGAATGTAGGGAAGTACCTGGATATTCAGATCTGGTCACCAAACACGGCTAAAGCCATTTCAAGCAAAGTTTCGATTCTGAATATTGGTCTTTCACCAGGGCGATACACAGAGTAATGTGTTACGACACATTTTTATTAAATATATTTTTTAAATGCAAACACCGGGTTTGAACCCGCGAACTCTGGATTCATCACTCGACCACCCCGGAGGCCGTCAAATAATATAGTTTATGCCTTTGCGTAGGTATGCATATTCATCAGACACGAAACAAAACACGGGTTAATCCATTTCAAGCAACAGTTCTGAATGGTGGCGATACTGAGAGTATCTACCACTCCGGAACGTGTCGCGAATATACCTTTTAAATATTATCTCATTTGAAGAATATGCGACACATCAAATATTAATTAATTAAAATGTATTTTCGTTTTCATTTTATTGATAAAGATCAAACCTTAAATTAAAGCACCGGCGCTCATTTTCTCCATAAAATGGTCAGAGCATTAGATTTAATTATTAAGAAGCACTAGAAATAAAGAAATACATTAAAATGAATAGTCTTATTCTTAATAAACAGGTAAATTTATCCAGTAGTTCAATATTAGGTATATTTCCTGTTAAACTCATAAAATTTATCATTATTCTTTAATCACCTTCTCAGTTGACGTTTTGTCTCTTTTAATTCATATTATCTGTCTCTTTCTCTCTGTTTCTTTGTTATAGTGTAAATATTATTCTGTTGTTTTCTCCTTGTTTTGTTATTTTATTTTATATTTTGTTCTCCCTCTGTATGTATATATAACCGCACACTGTATTTTTTAAGATTAATTTTGTACCCTGATGACGCTTAGGTTAAGCGAAACCTGTCGGTCATAAAAAATTTAAATAATATTCGTGGTCTTATACAAATTTATGTTTTCATTTCTTTAAATAAAATGTATTGGCGCACGCCGGACCTCGAACCCTCGACCTCCGGAGATCTTAACCGCTAGGTCACGGAGTTCGTCAAAGGAAGGAAGGAAAGGTCGAGGAAGCCTCGGATGCAATTTTGAGAAGCAGCCTCATCTAATGCACATTACATCATTTTCCATATTTCTCGCAGACGCAGCCTACCAAAAGTCATAAGCGCTCGAAATTAATCTTTTAATGTGCATTGAATAATTTCAACCTTGAATTTCAAACATCGGCGAATCCATTCCCACAACAAGCAATATCGATCGCACCAGTATAACAACAACAGCTAGCATAAAAACAGAATGAAACACATAACGAATAAAATATATTCTTTGCTCTGTAAATGGGTAAAGCGATTTTCATGAAAAAAACGTAGTTTCAGAAACCGTTTACAGAAGAACCTCGGTTTGCGTGTAACTCTGTATCGCAAGACGAGAAAATTTATTTAAACTAATTTTAATTTACAAGTATTATTAACCCTAATCTAAAAATAAGGTAAAAGATAAGATAATAAGCTACAATGTTTGTTTGAACTAACCACATGTGTCGACAGTTGACAGGACGATGAAAAATAGATTTTATAAAGGGTTGTCATTACTAAAAATATTGGTTAAAAAAATAAAAAGTTTGAAAAGTTGGTGTAACATATATGTTACACTGCCTAGATAGGGTTTAAAAATAGAATAATATAAGTACAAAAAGATAAGATCATAAGCTATAATCTTTTTTAAACTGACCACATGTGTCAACAATTGACAGAACGATGAAGAAGAGATTTTATAAAGTGTTGTCATTACTAAAAATGTTAAAATATTGGTTTAAAAAATATGTACAGTTAGCCAAGTTCATGTAACATATATGTTACACTGCCAAGACAAGGGTTTAACCAAGCGGTTTCTTGCTAAACGACCAATTTATCTGCAATGTGAAAAATTCTTAGAAAATACCACCCGAGTAAGGCTGTACCAGTGCGAGAGATGAATCTGTTCAACGACAATGCAATGTCGCATTTCTGCGAAATCCTCAAAAAGAGGTAAAAGTGATTTCACTTGTGATTGATTAATTTATTTAAGTTATGTACTTCATAATGAATAAAAACAACATTAAAAAGTAATGAAAATGAAATAATAACTTTGTATAAGACCACAGATTTAATCTTACGTTTTATGACCGACCGGTTTCGCTTAGCCTAAGCATCATCAGGGTAAAAAAATAAACTAAACATAAAATACAGTGTGTGGTTATAAACACTCATAAATACAGAGGGAGAACACAATTTAAAATAAGAGAACAGTAAGAAAAAAAGAATAAAATTTAAATTAAAGCAAAGAAACAGAAAGAAAGAGACAGATAAAATAAAATGAAAGAGTCAAAACGTCAACTGAGAACGTGATAAAAGAATAATGAGAGATTTCATGAGTTTTCAGGAAATATACCTAAAATTAAACTACTGCACAAACTTAACTGATTATTAAGAGTATGGCTATTAATTTGAATGGCTTTCTTTATTTATAGTGCTTCTAAATTATTTGATGTGTTGCCATGACAAAAAAAAAGTTATGTTTTTATTTCATTCTCATTAAATATGTCAAACATGGGCTTTCTTCTCCTTTAACATGGGCCTCTTCAAGACCCAAGTTCAATCCTTCCTTTCCTCAAAAAGACCCTCCACCTTAGAGTAACGTAGAGACCTAACATTGCGAAATTTTGTCCAAAGCACTTTTGACCAAGGATTGACCAAGGGAGGTATGACGTATATGCTTTTCCAGCCAATCGGATAAAAAAGAAAACCTAAAGATAAACATTATTCTGTCTTTATCTGTTTGCCAACAATTTAGCGTTAGTATCATGAGAAAGAAAGAGACCGGGATACTTTGGGAAAATATGTACAATATGGGTATTCCCCACTGTAATGGTTTCTTATGTGACAGCTAGTAAATATCTCTAAGTTAAAATATACGAATCCACTAAAACTCATTTCAAACGGAAGTTTATTATATTGGAACGAATAGTCAAAAGATTAATTACATATTGGTGTAAGTTACTAGTTGTTTTGTAGGTTAGAATGTTAAATATTTGAGATCTAACTAAAAAAAGACGATTTTTATGGTACATACGTGTGAAAACTGTTTGTCCTTTTGTACTTCGATTGAAGCAACCAAGTATAGCACATATGGCCATGATGTTTTGCTAGATATCGGACAAAAAATAACTCAAGTTTTTAACTATTTACGCACTTTTGACAGTCCGTTCGCCTGACACTCCAAACCAGAATGAAGCTCGTACAGATCAAATATTGCGGACATGGTATTCAGCACGCCCCAAATCGTGTATTGGTTTCAACAATTGTTTGTCTCTTTTTCTCATATGCGTATAGAACCGAGCATAAAGAGAGAGCTATATTTTATGAGTTTGTCAACGATTTGTCACAAATTAGTACGGTCTCTTTATATTGTTACTCTAAGCCCTCCACACAGCATCCCCAAAGATGACATAGGCCTTGAGGGAAATTATTTCCCACAAAGCCTCCTGTGTGGAGTTATTGTAAAAAAAAAAAAAACACTAAGTGATTTTTTTCTATGCAAATATAAAAAAGGTTCTAATATATTTTGGATAAATAATTTGTAAGTGCATATTCAAAAGTTTTGGAACGAATCATCCTAGTTTTCAGATTCAATCATATCTTATATGGGAAAATTTGTTTAGGAATACGCATACGTTTTTCGAACGAATTGTGCTCGTGAACCGAAATTCCATTATTTACAAAGAAAACAGTTTTTGTAACAAAATCTATAATGTAATTTTTTTAACTATTATGCAAATTTGAACTGTGATTTTGTACATATTCTTCAAAGTTTTCCCACAAGTTCTTTTGATGCCTTCCACAGCCAGCGACACACGTAAATACCAGTTTTCGTTAGTTTATCTGATATTCATGAATAGCCGAGCATTTTCAAGGTAATTTAGGTACTTGCAGTTTTAATTTATTTTCTAGAATTGTGCCAATGTACAGCGCCCTTGACGTGATATTCCACACAAAATTATTTGCATTTAAACAAAATCACTTTTCCGATAATTTCAGTTTTTTGAAGCGCCAGCCATAAAATGCGAAAGTATTCATATGATCTACATTCAACAATGTATTTGTTAAACATTATTATGCCTACTTTTATTGTTACATTATTCTTGTTTTATTAATTAGTAGTCAAGTTAGCTCATACCAGTGGAACATCACAGAATTTAACTGCATTTGCTAGGAAAAAAAACTATTTGCTTTTATCCACCCATTTCAAATAGAGAATAATGTCCGCTTAAATACATCGTAGGTAGGTACCTCAGAATAAAAATATACAAGAGTGAGCGCTGCTGTAGTCAGTTTTAATGAGGTTTGCCGGACCCGGCTAGACCTGGGCGTGGCTAGGAGTAGGGCTCGGGTATTTATACATCCATTCATAGCACATGTCGACATAATGTTTTTATGTTTATTCGTATGACTACTTTTTCACAGTATTGTTATAAACAAAAATATAGCATATTACCTAAAAAACCGTTGAGTTATGTCAATTTATGTCGAATATCAAAACGTGTGGGCGGAGTCAACAGAGACGCGGGACACGAAGAGCACTCTTACAATACTTAAAAGCGGTGTGATAATTTGGGAAATTTTGCGGTCTCTTTATTTCTTACAATGTACGACGTAAAAACCTGGAGAAAGTGATTTATCTCAAGTTTGTTTGGTTTAGGTAAAAATAATTATCTCTCTTTCCATATGTTGTTACTCCAAGGTAGGTACCTATTAGGTAGGTAGGGATTTGAAAGGATTATTTTTTAAAATTTGATCATTTCAACTAACATCAGTTTCGAATTTGAAAAGTTCACACACGTGAAGAGATTATTTATAGAAAATAATATAATTCTATTTGAATTATGACGTTCATCTCCTGTTACGGTCATCTTTAGAGTGGTACTACTTAAACTGCGGTATCTATACATTTTTAAGTGTTAGGGGTGGATAACATTGGTTTTATGTAAGTTTTATTGTTAAATATTGCTATATCACGATTTTTATATACTGCAGAGTTTTAAATCTTTTTAAATTGATTTTAAATATAATTTCATATACCTACCTGTTAAAAAAAACATATTAGATGGGATAAATTGTATTTAAAAAAAACAAAAAAAATACAATGAGTTTATATAATGAAAGGTTGGTGAATATTAAATGATGATGTATTTTTTGTTGGATATTTCCTTGGAGTAACAATGTATGGAGAGATAGCTAATTATTTTTATCCAACCTATAAAAACTTGCGATAAATCACTTTCTCCGGGTTTTTATGTCGTACACCATGAGAGAGAAAGAGACAACAAAAATAACACACCGCTTTTATGTACTGTAAGGATAATCTCGGTCTCCCGCGTCTTCGGGGACTCCGCCCACATGTTTTCATATGCGACTAAACTCGACATAACTAAACGGTTTTTTAGGTTATATGCTATATTTTTGTTGATAACAATACTGTGAAAAAGTGGTTATACGAATAAACAAAAACATTATGTCGACATGTGCTATGCATGGATGTATAAATACTCTAGTCTTGGTCCTAGCCATGCCCAGGTCTGCCGAGTCTGGCGAAAATCATCGAAAACTGACTACACTGCCTTGGATAGGTACCACTCTATGTACTTATGTTGCTATGCTATTTTTTGCAACACCATTTCTAATTATTTAGTAATTGTAAGCATTACCAGCAAATTTATTTACTGTAAGCCTATGTAGTGTCCAGTCTTCCATACTGGCATATCGACAAATGTCAAATTTCTTGTCTGAGAGAAAAAATAATTTGTTCTGAAAAGGGAGTCAGTCGGTTCTATGAATATATGTAAATATACAAGAAATTAAATGATTCAAGTGAAGTTTTTGATCCCTGCCCCCCAACAGAAAAGAGAGAATAATTCCGCCGCTTGGATAATGGCTCCCATGAGTTTCTACTAGCCGGAGTAGTTAGTAGCTACCGAGGAAATTTTCTCTCTGCATTTCCATTCAGACCATTGCGACTGGCCACGTATCACTAATGGACTCTGACACTGAATATATAATTCATAGACGTGTAATCTGTACCGATTTGAAAGAAAACCAATGGCGCTAATTTGCACTTAAGACCTTTCGACTCCTACGCCTCAAACAGGCGAATGAAATTGATAATATCGTGGCCGAAAAGGCAAAAGGCTGAGGCGTTATTTTGGAAAGTTTTTTTTATTGTTTTACAATGGTCTTCAGTACCGGGTTGGATTTTGAAAAATAAAAGTTAACTCCAATGCTCTCACTGAGTTACCTGAAGCGACAAAAACCTAAAAATTCCCAAGCCTGTGTCGCTTGTGTCAAGCCTTCTCTCAAATGATAAATATATTTTAGATTGCTGAAGGAGCACAAAAGTCTTCATAAGCAAACGAGAGTCAGAGCATTCGATGAAGAAAAAAATAAAAAACTGCATATTTAACTCATTTTTTACCAAAGTGTCGCAAAAGCCCTATTGCCTTTCCATCGACGATATGTTCAGGGGTCCTAGAAAGAAATATCGATATTGATTTTATCGATAATGTCGGTAATTTGGAATCGTTCCGACTGCAGATCGCCAGCGAAAAAACGACATTTCACATCGGCTAATCGACTAAATTGAGCATGTTTAGTCGACACGAGTTGTCGTTTGTTAAATTTATCCAATTTACCGACACTGTCGATAAAATCTACATCGATGTTTCGTGCTAGGTAGGGTCCCAGGAAAGAATTTCGATATTTCATCAATTTCACCAGGAGTAAAGGCAGCACAAAGATTGCCCGAGCCGGGAGTCAACCGAACACCACGAGCCACTAGACGCTAGAGGAATGTACCAGGAGCACAGAACAGAAGAGAATCGAGAAAAAAATATAAGGAGATTCAAGGTAATGCTTGAGATGGCTTTTGAAGATAAAGACTGGACCACAAACGGATTATGGTTAGTACAAGATCGTCAGCTTATGACGCTTGTGTGATGTTGGAGCATTGGTTTCCCCCCAACTAACAAACAGGCTCTAAAAAAAATTCGTAATGATCACTGAATGAGTTTGCAATTACACTTTTTTGCTGTTTAATTTTCTTGTTCAATCGATTTGCGGAGTGAATCGAGGGGATTCACTTCTTGTAGGTGTTGATTAGAACTTAAAAAATAGTTAAAAACACTTTTTTCGAATAGGAATATACAACGACCTATGTAAAGCGCCTTTGTGATTAATTACTAAACAGCGCTATGTGAAGTTGGCCGATCATTATTATTATTTAATTGTTATATAATATTAGGTTATAATTATTGTTAGAGATGGACATTTAGTAAGATTTATTTTCAATTGTTTTGAATATTTTAGTGAGTATTCCACTTCGGAGACGTTTGAAAATTGATGTCGCTTCTTACCCTTCTGAGATAAGGATGACCTTAAAATTGAGGGTATACGTCTACCTAGCCCAACCTCTTATGAGAAGGGGAGGATGACCTCAAAATTGCAAGTAAAAGTATACCTCACCTAACCCTTTTTAAAGGGGGAAGAATGACCTTGAAATATGGATATAAGTCTACCCTACCTCACCTTCTTTTTAAGGGAGGGAGAGTGACCTCAAAATGGCGGGTATAAGAATACCTAAACTTACCTCTTTTGAGGAGGGGAGGATGATCTCAAAAATGTGGGGATAAGTCTACTTAACTTAACATCTTTTGAGAAGAGGAAGATGACCACAAAGATGTGGGTATAAGGGTACCTAACCTAACCTCCTTTGAAAAGGGGAGGAT
The DNA here is from genome assembly GCA_022651775.1 of Drusus annulatus. Classification (NCBI taxonomy): domain Eukaryota; kingdom Metazoa; phylum Arthropoda; class Insecta; order Trichoptera; family Limnephilidae; genus Drusus; species Drusus annulatus. The sequence continues at coordinate 416,487 of JAGWCC010000139.1, forward strand.
GATCTCAAAATTGTGGATACAGGTCGGCCTAACCTAACCTTCTTGAGGAGGGGAGGATGACCTCGAAATTGTGGGTACAAGTCTACCTAACCTAACATCCTTTGAGAAGTGGGAATAACTCTCATTGTAAATGTGTACAAAATATTGGGTTAGAACCCTCGACAAACTGGTGCCATTTACCACTTGTCCGGAATGAAAAGATCATTCGTCAAGATAATTGACTACGATCTATGACGTGGTATTGCCAGTAAAGTCGCCATACCACGTCTTCCAGTAGGTACTTGGAAAGTGTACTATAACCAACTTAACCACTAACTACCAGTTTTCTCTTAAACTAGACAGTCAACTATCCATAGTATGCCTTAACTCTAGCGGTTATTTATTACTCTATTCATTTATAGCAGAACATTGCACCGACAAATTACTCTAAAATTTTACCAGTGTTTATTTTTTATGTGATATTGTTTTATTTCAATCATTTATAATAAAACACTGTCGCTCTTGATAAATGTACAACAAGAAAATAAATTACTGTTGAATTTAATGTGTTATGCAAAGGCGAACGTCAAAACTGCGGTGTGGTGACGGAATACTAGTAACTACATCTAGCAGCCGTTTCCATTCAAGCTTTCTCGTTATTCGTTTTTTCTACGGGCGCCAACGGCCAAACAAATCAAACCATTCGTCGCGCAAACTTTAATTAAATCAAAATAAACGATTTTTTGGATTGGTGTTTTGAGAAGAAAAAACGACAAGAAGCACTTTCATCGAGCGTTTGTTATGGCGTTGAGACCGCTCCGTACGAACTACTTCTTTTGGTGGCAGTTCGCACTTCCTTCATTGTTCGTTGAACAAATACATCAATTGAAGTTGGTAGTTCCGCTCATATGTGCATTTTTTAGCGTTGTGCAGTTCTAACTTCATTCATTTTTCATTGAACAAATACTTCAATTGAAGTTAGATTACAAAGAACTACTTTATTTTGCGGCAGTTCAGTCGCGAAGTTGAACTTCAAAGCCTACAAAGAAGTACTTCATTTCAAGTACTGTAATTGAAGTTCGACTTTAAAGAACTATTCCATTTTGCAGTAGCGCACACTTCAATTGATGGTCGACTACAAAGATTTGGCGAAGAACTGGTTCTTCCTCAGTTCCATCTCATTCCAGGAATTTTTGGTGGAACTTCGATTTATTTTTTTTTTTAGTGGTTTTCGGTCGAGGAACCGGTTCCAGTTCTTTTCACTTTCAAATCTCTACCGATTAGCACTTTTTTTTTGGCGAGGAACCAGTTCCAGTTCTTTTCGATTTTAAATCTTTACCGACTAGTACTTTCTTTGACGAGGAACTTTTGTTGATTTCCTAGTACTTTTGAAAAAAAACACCAGGAACCGGTTCCAAAAAGAACTGGATAAATAACCGGTTCCTCGCTGGTCACCGGTAACTGGAACCGCAACACACCCAATTCTGATATCGACCGTCTCTAATTTCAAATCTCTCCTTGGCGAGTTCGACTACAATTGAAGTGCTCAATGCGAAGGGTTCATTTTAAAGAACTAGCAGTTCATGAAGCATTTACAAAACATTGAAGTTTTCAACGCTAGTTAGTTAGGCAGAGCTAGGATCACGCCAGTGACAACACAATACATTAGAAACATAATAATATGAAAGTAACAGTTTGATGAAAAAAATAGTCACAAAAGGATTTGTAAATAATCATAACTGAGATTACGCTAGAGTGAAAGTCTTCTAGAATGCACTAGAGCAGCCATTTCTCGGGCCAGTCGAGAGATAATGGAAACAGCACGACAGCGGAAGATCTATTAAAACCGGAATGGAAAAGAGTCGATAAAGAAATCAATGATTTATCGAAGTCCAGTTTGATAGTCGCTTTAAATTGGTCGCAATCAAACTGACCGGCCGGCTGGCGGGTTCACGCTCGACGTGACTTAACTCTCGGCCAGCAAAAACAATCAATGAAAGTCCACAGCTGGTCGAGCAGAGATCGCCAAAGTGGCCGCGTCGCTTCCCGGTGGTGGTTTCGGACAGAATTCTTCTACACGTCGAGGATCAAAGAGAAACATCATCCCGGGGAAATGATTCGGAGGCGGGCCGAAGCAGGGGTAGATAAGGCTGCGTGGTAAAGGATTGGAGAGGGACGGGAAGGCCGGGGAGGGAATGGCGCGAAAAAAAGTAAGCATCAAGGTCTCAGGCATCGCCCGGTGAACTGAGAAATTAATGAAGAAGATATTCGTCGACTACCTAGTATCGCATTTTCCATCGCCTTTTAGCCCCCACCTGCGCATTATGTGCCATGAGGACACAACGGCTATGAATGCACCTCTTATTTTCGGAGGACCATAATTTACTGGAAAATGAGGCTGATAAACCGAGGCTGTCTTTCGGTGTGGTCAGACGCGAGATTGGCATTTCTCTTCGTTAGCTACATGCATTTTTGAGATACCTAAACTTCCGCTATTTTCGATCTCATATTAGCAATGAGGACTTTGTGCATTTTTTCAATTTACAAACATTAACTTGCCGAAGAAATGTAGCGGATTCAGTCATGTTATCACATTAAACACATATCGTAGACAATTAACTTGATAGCCCTGATCTCCTGCAACTCTCACAATTCCAAGTTCCAAATCGCAACGTACTTTTCATCTCCCTCGTTGTAACACCAACTCTAAGCAAAAGCCTTTCATTTACAGGTCTACAAATTCATTCAACATAAATTCTTACCACATTGACATTTTTAATCGACTGCACCCAAACTAGATCGCTGAAACTAACCTCCCATCTGCTCCCGTCCTTCTTCCTTTATCCCATTCCCATGTTCCCTTCCACCTTCCTCTCCCCCCATTAACTTAATAAAGTTACTAAATTAAAACTGTATATTGTCACACTTTATTTATAATATATTTCATCAGCAGAGAAAATTTTTAACTTGGCATGACTTGTTATTTTTATTATTATATAGTATGTATTAATTAATCATTGTCGATTTGCTGTTAATTTTCCCAAAAATGTGACTCAAGTTCCACCCGTCTACTGGAGTGAAAGCTAAGGGGCGATGGCAATAAGAAGGCATTGAAAAATATACCTGGCATCTGTACAGTCAATTATACAGGCATGCACTGTAGCAAGAATCATACTTATGAAACTTTCATACACATACTAGTATTAAATGCAGCAGGCTTTATTTTCTAATTAAACGTAAAAAGTGCATATAACCAGGAATCGATTAAGACGGCAGAGTTTAATTCGTTGTTAAAAATTACAGTTCCAATATGCTTTGCAACATTTTCAATGTCATTATTAGTTGTGAAAAAAATGCAAAATATTTTTTTTTCTGAAAGGAGGCGAAAAAGAAAATATATTAAGAAAATATGTTGGTGAGACAAATATGTTTGGGAAAGGCTGTGTTAAAGAATACGTCACAGATTCGACAGTCGCTTACAGGAAGACATTAAACTCTATCAACACTGTACAATCAATCATTGACAATGGATACAGAGGAAAAATAACACGATGTCAAGACAGAAATGTTTATAAGCACGGTACGAAAGCTAATACTAATATTTTATACCTATACTTAATATAACATGCTGAAGTGCTAGCGTGCTAAATACTTCACATACATTTTGTTACAATGTTAAAAGCTTTTATGGTTGTCGGTACAGTTACGCTATATAAAACGATACGAAAAACAGGATTTTTTTTACAAAAAATTCGAGATCTTCAAAATTATTATTTATGAGGAAATTATTCTAAAATTCAATTTTGGTCCAATTAGTTCAAAATGTTATCATATTTGGCGACACTGCCACTAGGATAAACATAGGCATATTATCTTTTTTGTTTAAGTCTATAAAAAGATTTATCAAGCCGGCCTATATCTATGAACAATGAATTGCTATTCCTCAAGAAGAGAGAGGAATTCATGCTTAACCTACGACAATGTCGTTGGAAAAATAAAGTTAACGTACGATACGAGTAATGTTACCAGCTTCAAACTTTAATGGTGAAGCAGATAATTTTAGTAAGACATTCCGGCTATTGACATTAAATATTCACTTTCTTTGTTGCAACTCAACCAGTTCAACCTTCCTTGCCGTAGACTCAGAGACGATGAATTGCTGTTCCTCAATCATCACTCCGCTAATTATGGGTATCATTCTCCACTGTCGAGAATGTCGAAACTTCTTAACTATTAATTCTTTTAACTTAATTCTTTTTTACCCAACCTATTCAAATTTGAGATAAATCACCTTCTCCGGGTTTTTACGTCGTACACCATGAGAAAGAAAGAGACAACAATTTTTCACGAATTATCACACCGCTTTAAAGTATTGTTAGAATGTTCTTCGTGTCCCGCGTCTCCGTTGACTCCGCCCACACGTTATGATACGCGAAATAAATTTACATAACTAAACGGTTTATTAGGTTACATGTTATTTATTTATTTTTGACAATACTGTAAAAAAGTGGTTATACGAGTAGATATAAACAAAAAAAAATGTGGACATGTGCTATGAATGGATGTATAAATACCCTAGCCCTAGTCACGCCCAGGTCTAGCCGAGTCTGGCAAACCTCGTAAAAACTGACTACAGCTCTCTGTACAGCGCTCTCTCTTGTATATTATTGCTGCGAGCAACAAGCCCATATTTGGCTTTACTATCTACTTCAGCAAAACAACAAGCCCAATAGAACCAAGAAAACTTTTCAGACTCTCATTCTTTGAATTCATTAGAAGATTATCAACATTATCTGCTCCTCACTACGAAAAATTAAAAATACCTCCGATATACTTTATTTTAAATTTGTTCTCATGTCCTAAAAATTAAAAAAATATAATAATAAAGAAATAAAAAATAAATAAAAATTAAAAATAAAAATATATGTAAGAATCAGCTTAATTTTAAGTTATTATGATATGGTGATTGTGTCCTGCCAGAAGTGACCTGCCAGGTAAGTATGTTGCTGTATATTTATATAAACTAAGAATTAATATTAATTAAGATTTGTACAGCGGTGATTTTTCACAAAAACGGCGCTATACAAATTATCCAAATATTATTATTATTATTATTAATGAGAAGAAACTGGGCAAAATGGAAAAATCAGTCAAAGTATAATAACTTAACTAAACAGAAGTGTAGCTCTTTGAACAAGTTAATACCAGTTGGAAACAGGGTACACGACACGTGATTCCGCAGGTTGACCCGAGCATTTAGCACCTGCTTTATTGAGAATCCGTGTTCGGCTATTCTGTTATGCTCGAAAACATTACATTTGGTAATTGGCATTTCGATATCGAAAGCAAACAGACGTCTGATAGAGCATCGAGCAAGCCCGGAGAATTTATTCAGCAGCTTTAAGATGTGTGTTCGAGACATGTAGTGTCCGGCACAAATAATTTGTATTAGGGGATGGTTCTTACACACCCTCCTTTTTGTTACATGCTTTAATTCGCCCCGAGAAAGGGGTTTGAAACGTTTGCCACTTGCAATTTCGACTGGTTGACTGGACCGTAGGGGGTAACCTGACCGATTTTTATCTCTGTTTTCTCATTGTTTTGTTATTTTATTTTGTATTTTGTTCTCCGCTTGTGTGTATATATAACCGCACACTTCGTATTTTTTGTTTGGTTTAATTTTGTACCCTGATGATGCTTAGGCTGAGCGAAACCGGTCGGTCATGATTTTTTTAATAATATCCGTGGTCTTATACAAAGTTATTTTCTCATTTCTTTACAATATTTAAAATTAAATTTAAAAAAAAAAACAGAAAGGTTTTATATATACCAGGGGTGTTAGTTGAAGTTTGCCGGTTTTACTCATAGATGTCGCTAGAGATATGTATACATTTTTATGATTTGGCATCTATGTAATATTTTTCTATGGACATATTAGCCTTCAAAAATACACAAGTTACATTCTGCCAAAATAATAGTGTCATAGTTATTTACCTCAGTGAATATGTCGAGTTTCGTTCCAACTAAATCGCATTTGCGGCATTCGTTGCTTTTCTTATTTCATCAAAAGAATTACGTTGAAGCTCATCGGTTGCTGGTAGAAATTTATAGTAAACATGCTCCAGTGATTAGAACATGTGAGACATGGTTTCGTCAATTTAAAAGTGGAGATTTCGATTTAACAGACAATGAACATCCTGGTGCAACGAAAAAGTTCGAAGACGAGGAATTGCAGGCGTTATTGGATGAAGACCCAACCCAATCGCAACAACAATTGGCCCAAACACTTAATGTGACCCGAGGAGCAATTTGCTAACGTTTAAAATCCATGGAAAAGATCCGAAAGTATGAAAAATGGGTACCACACCAAATGAACGAGAGACAAATCAAAAATCTTGAGACAAATCGCACCGCCTCATACAGCTAAAGTAGTGAAGAACACTCTCAAAGCATTGAATTGGGAAATATTATCGCACCCGCCGTACTCTCCAGACCTTGCCCCGTCCGACTATCACCTTTTCGCATCGATGGGACACTCACTCGCAGAGCAGCGCTTCACCAATTTTGAAAAAGTCGAAAAATGGCTCGTCGAATGGTTAGCCTCGAAAAAAAATTTTTTTTTGGAATAATATCCATGATTTGCCTCAAAGATGGGCAAAATGTATAGAATCCGATAGTCAATACTTTGAATAAAATTTTTTTGAGATTCCCTTGAGAATTAAGCGTTTTCTTTTTTGAAAAAACCGGCAAACTTCAACTAACACCCCTGGTAACAGTTAAACAGACGCAAAATACAATCGATGATAAAACCGCAAGGTTTTGTGTGGCTATATCATCGATATGTTCACGATCGCATTGTGCATAATACTCTTAACCTAACCTAACCCAATTTAACCCAACCCAATCCAACCCAACCCAACCTAACCTAACCCAACATAACCCGACAGTATTCCTCTTTTTTTAATTGAAACTTTTGACCGATCCCGCATACCTACGCTATATCTGTTGGATCAGGTTAGGTTGCCATATTATTTTTAAAAACTAAAAGTAAGTACTTACCAATTGGCACGAATTAATCGAGTCATAAATAATCTTGGCATAGCAAAGTACCACAACGATAGTATTTGTTAAGAGATACGTTTGATTCGAAAGTTGCTAATTCGATTATAAGTAAAAAATATATTTTTGTACGATTGCGTAGCGTAGACAAACCTGTATATAATCACCACCAACGGTTTTTGAAATAAATAGAAAATCGTGAAAAATCTATTACGTTCTAATAACTTTGGAAAATACTAGGCGAAAGCGGCCGCCAATATTATCAAAAAGTTGTTTTTTAAGAATCTCTTAAGAAAAACTGCAAATTATTTATGTTTATTCTGTACGGGTAGTTCATTTTTATTTATTTATTTATAAAATGGGTACTGGTGTTTTAGGAAAAACGTTCAAAAATGCCTTTGCTGGTTTTTAAACTGCACATTTTACTGACATTTATGTGGGTTTTTCATAGAATTTTTAGGATAACAGTTGAAAGTTGTATTCACTGGAAACATTAGACATTTTTCTAAATACTCGTAGAAAATTTGCAGATAAATCATTTGTAGTATTGCTTGTATTAGAATGCTACGAAGCGACGTTCAGCGCCATTTCGGGTGCTGAACCTTAAACCCGCAACTTCTCCCGCGAAGTCTAAATAAACAGTTGTCGTACTTTGAGGGAGTGAAAAGATATCGGGGTCTTTTCCCAGCCTAAAAAATGTCGCCAGCCAGTTTTGCTTTGTCTACTTAAATAAAAGTCGCATTTTCACTCTCAACAAGAGCGAGGTCTAAGTGCCAACTTTGTTCAAGCCAGAATTGTTGTTTGTCGTTATATTACTTTACATGTATTGTTCGTCAGATTGAAAACAAATCGGTGTGCCAAAAAGTTTCGCGTGAAAATATACAACATATAATGGGCTTGTCACGACCGCGACACTGCGGCCGCTGTGAAGCGAATAAAATGCTTATATTGCCATCTCGGCCAAGTGAGTTTAGTCGCTTATTACGGTATTACGCTGTTACGTTATTACGTTATTAACCAATGGGACCTTTCCCCTTTAATGATTACGTAACAGCCTCGGTCTGCTGCGCGTACTGCTCTTGTGGGCAAGGTAACGTCCGGCGGAATTTACTTTTAAATTTTTGGTGAAAATTCAGTCAAAGTAAATTACAAACCGTGTTTACATTATTAATATTATTATGTATGCTTTAAGCGGTACGAACCGTGATTTTTTACTAGAGAACAGAGCGAATTGTCTGAAGTAATGCTTTATACCTCTTATCAATCTTCGTAAAGGTATCTTGAACATGCCTTTCGTCTGCCAGTAAACCGACTTCTGCGTAAAAAGCCGGTGAAAACCCTAGAAGGAGGGCCTCCAGTGGGCCACCCCACGCAAAGAGGCTGGGCCTTGCGATAAACTGACGTAAGTCAGGACAGGGACGCCTGGAGACGCCTTGTCGAAGCGAAGGGTCCCCGTCCCGAATAGGACAAGGGAAGAAGATGAAATGTATAACTTAATCCATAGTATTATTGAGTAAATATATTTAAGTGCCAATGTCTAATGTAATTGTGGCCTATCCAATGTGAATGTCTAACTTATGGTTCGTCACTTTTTTTAGTTTTTTTATTTATTTTATATTAGTTACTTTTACATTAAAGTTTACAAAGTATCTAATTATTTCATTTTATTTTTAAATTAATGATATTTTTACTTATACGCTACTTATTATTTTAATTTATACGTATTTTAAATGATTCTTACAGGCTATTTTGAATTTATTGATGGGCATAATTTTGATGGTTTCCGGCAGCGCATTATAAAATTTAATCCCTTTATAAAGTAAGCTATTTTTTTTTTGTCTTTATTTTTTTTGGTCATCTGATTTCTTTGCATGTCCTTGCATTATGTTTGTGAATATCAACATTGTAGATCATTTTGTCAGAAAAATATTTTGGTAACTAGCTGTTCTTCATTGCATGTATAAACATCAATGTGTTTAATGTTAGCATCTGTTTCACTGTACACTTTTGTACACCCATACATCGACAAACAATCGCCTTTCCAAAAAATGGACATATTTAAGATCGGAACTCTTTCTAGGTGTCGTATTTAATGGACTTCCCCTAACGTCAACAATTTCAATAATAATGAACACCTAATTTCTTATCCTTAAATATTAATTGGATTGCTTTTTTATCTTCAAAACCTCAGGTGATGTCCATCACAAATACGTAACTGATTGTAATCATAAAATAAAAATAAAAAAACAATCGGCACAAAAATAATTCTGGACAAAACATGTGAGATTTTATCAAACAGATTCATCTCAGATACAAAATTATGTTAATTAATAATTATAATTGTAACAAGCAACTGACATCTTGTTGCCACGTGTTTTGCCGCTAGGCCCTGCAGGCTGCGTTTGATCAGCTGTTATGCGGCCACTAGTGAGTTTTAGGTCTTCGATCTTTTATTTCTATTGGCACCTTCAGTCGGTGTTGTCATGTGATTGATAAAAAATCAAAACAATATTAACAGACCTCCACACTAGCGAATAAATTCCCGTAAATACATTTGAAAATCTATAATTAAAACGAAAATGCAACTAAGCTACTATATCATAAGTACTTTATTACTAATTTATGAAGATTTTAATATTTAAAGAAATGAACAAAATAACTTTGTATAAGACCACGGATATTATTTTAATTTTTATGACCGACCAGTTTCGCTTAACCTAAGCATAATCAGGGTACAAAATTAAACTAAACAAAAAATACAAAGTGTGCGGTTTTATAAACACACAGAGGGAGAACAAAATATAAAATAAAATAACAGAACAATGAGAAAACAAAAGCGTAAAATTCAAATCATAACAAAGGAACAGAGAGAAAGAGACAGATAATATGAATTGAAAGAGACAAAAAGGTCTTGTGCAAAGATATTTTTAATGTTTATTTAAATATGTAAACCACAAAGTGATTGCTTTCTGGGAAAATATATTTTAATACTTACTAAATTCAGTCGGTTAAAGCAAATAAAATATTATGGCCGTTGTTAGATGGATAACAATGGCTCAAAGATGATGCTCAACGTAATCAATACGGATTATAAATTACATCAATGTCGTCGAATGATAATCAGATGAAGATAACTCATTATACGCCAAATAAAATATATAACCTTGACTGACGATATTAAAATGTGTAATATGTCTCCGATGATTGATGTACTTCGTATGTAATGCCACGAATAATGATGAATGTGAATCATTTCCTCGTATCTGGACAGTTTAAGGGTCAGCACTCAAAAATACACACTTTTCGGTTTTCTAATACAAGTAATACTATACAAGATTAATCTATCAATTCCATACGTGTAGTTAGGAAAATGTCTAAGGTTTGCAGTGAATACAAATTTTACACAGTAATTTAAAAAAAATATTCATACTGAAATTTCAGGTAAAATGTTCTAAAATGGCTGGGCTGTTTTTAAAATTGCACCTACATAAGGGTACATTTAAAAAAAAATTATTGTACATAATGAAAATAAATTATTAGGGTTAGCACCCTAAAATGCAAACTCTTTGATTTCCTAGTATAAATAAAACAACCCATTTTGAATCTGTAAATTTTATACGGGTAATTAGTTAAATGAGCCATAAGAAAAAAAAAGATGGCAGCCTAAAATCGGAGAAGAATCGGGAAAGAAATTGAAATATCAAATAATTTTCAATAGAAGTATGAGATCGTTTAAAAATGCCGCCTTCTAATAAGGTCTTAATGGCTCAATTGGCAGAGTGTTACTCCCGGATGGAGTAGAGGTTCCGAATTCGAGTCTCGGTCATTGTTCTTTTTAGTGTCTGGCTTTTTTCTGTTTCATATTTGTGTTTTAGATTACTGATATTATTTAAAATTTTAAACGTTTTTGGCGCACATTCCGCTTCTTCAGAGTTAAATAATGAAAATCAAAGGTTGTATTTTATGAAACCTCAAACCACTAATGTTGTTTTTAAGATGCATAAATTCCTAAGTTTATTATTGAAATATAATTTAAGTATAGAGATATCTCCGGTGACGGTATTTCATCCTAATAATAATAATAATTTACTGTTTGCATGACAGAAATATCACTTCACCGCCCAATGTATCTGTTGAGTTTTATGAAATCTAAGATTCAATCCATTTAGCTAATTTACAAAGCTAGGTTAACCCCGTCAGCATCTAAACTCACCAGTATAATAGCATATTATATAAGTGGTCCGCAATCCTCAATCTACTGTTAAATTAAAAAAGTTCGTCATTTTTTGACACAGCCCGCGACAAATGTAAATATCCAATATGGTAATTTTGGGTATTTAAATAGTTTTACGGTAAATTTAGCCATAGATTTTAATTATTTCTAATTTTGAAACTGTTAATTCGTGGTGGAATTCCAATTCAATGATTTAATAAAACAAATTTATAACTTTATTCCACTTTTATTTTATGACTGGACCGGTTTCAGCCTATGACGGCCATCTTCAGACTAGTCCGAAGATGGCCGTCATAGGCTGAAACCGGTCCAGTCATAAAATAAAAGTGGAATAAAGTTATAAATTTGTTTTATTAAATCATAGATTTTAAGTTTTTTAAAGCGCCCTTGAGGTGATTTTCCACAAAAATGACGTTATATAAATTAGCTATAACGTTATATCGTTTTTTGCTGTAAATGAGGCATAATATCCTCCATTAATATTTTTTACTTATATTATTTTTTTTTTCTTTCTTATGAATATCTATTCATTTTTATTTTTCTTTGATATTATTATTGTGTGTATTACAACTTTTATGTTAATATTATTATTACTATGTATTAATATCAATTATGGAAGGTATTGCATTGCACTACTCCTGCATACCTTCTGTAATAAAACTTTAATATATGAAACAAAAGATCATGGGGTCGAAAATACCAAGTAAAAAGAAAAACAAACTACTTATATATGGAACAATGGGCCTTGGGGTCCAAAAAACGAAATAATAGATAGAAACTTGGAAAATATTAAAAAAATATATGCGTTTTATTTTATTTTTATAGTATTAATACCGTACAAAAGTCCCAACTGCTCCCAACCGTCTAGAGGCTCAGCATAGTGTGGAGGAGATGGGGAAGAGGAAGGTTGAATTACCTGGCTATTCAGATATATTCACCAAACACGGCTAAATCCATTTCAAGCAACTTTTACGGGGAGAATAAAATCGGCCTGCCAACATTGCAAAGGTGACAATTATGGCAAGACCATAAACATTTTTTCGAGTAATTATATTTATATAATACCCTAAAGGCTGATTCACACCAACGTCCGGATCCGCTCAGTGCCGATATTGTTCCGCAAGAGAGCTTATTGATATGGTATGAATATCAATCAAGGAGTATGTGCCAAGACAAAGTTGTATGGCAGTATATCCTTCTGCCCACCCTTGTGATACTTAACTACTTATTTAGTTAAATAATTATTTTGAAGTGTAAAAATACTTACAACGCAGTTTTTTTTTTAAAACCATTTTTTTTATCACTAAATAATATTTTTAATAATTAATTATTAATAAAAATATTATTTAGTGATAAAAAAATGGTTTTTGATTAAAAAAAAATCTGCGATGTTAGTATTTTTACAATTCAAAATAATTATTTAACTAACTAAGTAGTTAAATATCACAAGCGTGGGCAGAAGGATATACTGCCACACAACTTTGTCTTGGCACATACTCCTTGATCGATGTTCATACCATATCAATAAGCTCTCATGCGGAACAATATCGGCACTGAGCGGATCCGGACGTTGGTGTGAATCAGCCTTAACTTATGTTTATCACATAAAACAAGAGCAATAAGAGTGATGTATTTGATAGCAATAAATAAAATAAGAACATTTACATAATCATTAATTTCGTAGGAAAGATAAGAATGATTTTTTCGTATTTGAAAAATATCACCAGACTAACTTTTCCTCGCGTGTTCAATCAATAATAATTAGCGTTGATAAAAATCTCTCTCCGGTTAAATAATGGTGCTATAAATAAATACGAATAATCCGTCTAAGTCCCTCGAAGTAGATAAACAAAAAAAACTGAATAGATACCGCAGCACTCGAGCAGTTTTGGTGACGAACTCGGGGAGATAATAACAATGGTGGTTTTGTACGTTAGTCCTACCGTTTTGTTTAAATAGCGATAACGTTTAAATGATATATCATAGCGCTATCGGCCAGACAGGGGAGATTTTGCCACTAGGATATAAGAACTTTATATAATTTTATATTATTAGAAAATAATAATTAAAAAAAAACATGTTGCTGATTGCAAGCATTTCTGTGATGATTAAAAATATATAAATCTATTATTTCCTTTCTCCACCTAAGTATTTTAACCTTAGAGTATGTAGAGTGGTATCTATCCAAGGCAGTGTAGTCAGTTTTTGATGATTTTTACCGGACTCGGCAGACCTGGGCGTGGCTAAGACTAAGGCTAAGGTATTTATACATCCATTCATATCACATATTGACATAAAGTCTTTTGTGTATTCGTATAACCACTTTTTCACAGTATTGTTATCAACAAAAATATAGCGTATAATCTAAAAAGCCGTTTAGTTGTGTCAAGTTTAGTGGCATAACAAAAAAATGTGGGCAGAGGTCCGCGGTGACCCAGGAGCCCAAGATCATCGCGACAGTACATAGAAGCGGTGTATTATATGTGTTGTCTCTTTCTCTCTCGTGGTGTACGACGTAAAATCCCGAAGAAAGAGATTTATCGCAAGTTTGTATAGGATGGGTAAAAATAATTAGCTCTCTCTCCGTACATTGTTAACTCCAAGCTTTTAACTGACAAAACTACTTTTTAACTTGTATACCGACTGTGTTTGGGTGAAAAACGTCATTCCACATTTGTTTGCATGCAAACTTAGGCCTAGTGGTTTAAACCACTGCCACGTATCGATGATTAGCGGAATTATGATTTTTTTACCGTTACCATTTTGAATAATCGCCCCCGTTAACCACCAATTCTCGGCCCGTTTCAACGTTTGATCGAATTACGATCAGGTGTCAAGCATAATGTCGTCATCGTTATGTTATCACTAAGGCCTAACACAGTCAATATGTGCGAGTATATAAATATACAAAGTAAATTTTATCAATTTTCATAAAGTGTAGTTGGTACTCAACTGGTGATATAAATATATAAAATATTTAAGAACACAGCACATACAGAGTGTTGCAGGACGTACCCGACAAACTTTAATTTGGAGTGAAACTTTAAGGTGGCATTTTGGTCTCCGGCGACATTAAAAAAAAAATCAAAAACAACTGAAAATTCTGTCACATGCCGCCACTGGTCATTCAGCGGAGAAAGCGCTAGTTGTTATATTGGCCTTTAAAGGGCTGCCGTGTTCAAAATTTATGAATCACCTTTACCCAAATTAACTTTAAGCTGATGTTAAATAGTACATTATAATACAAACAATAATTAGATTTTTTTAATGGATTTGGAAAAAAAAATTATGTGAGGGAAAACTTTATACGTGAGTTCAATTAGACCAGTCATTCTCAAAGTGGTCTATATCAACCCCCAGGGGTCGATTCCAACCTGTAAGGGGTCCACATCAATGAAAAAAGAAATTGGGGGTGCATGAGACGTAAATGGGGGTCCACGAGAGTGGATTCCATTTAGGCAGGCCGTCACCAAAATGTTGGTTCCTTTTTTGGGGAGGATATTTTGTTGATGTACTAGTACTTTTCGATTTCAAATCTCTACCGACTAGTGCTTTTTTTTCGGAGAGGATTTTTTGTTGATTTGCTAGCACTTTTCGATTTGATATCTCTACCGACAAGTACTATTTTTTGGCAAGTTCAACTTCAATTGAATTGTTCACCGCGAAGGGTTCATTTCAAAGAACTAGCAGTTCCTGAAGCGTTCATAAAACTTTGAAGTTTTTCCCAACGCTAAAAAAAAACAATATTGGGAAAGCAGGGGGTCTATACAAAACAGAAAAAATCGGCAAGTGGTCTACGGTACAAAAAAGTTTGGGTACCTCTGAATTAGACCTTCTTGTAATTTAAGTTTTAAAGGAATAAACAAAATAATAACTTCTTAAGCGAGAAAACTTCTTATGCGGGTACCTTATAAGCGGGTTACACTGAATTACTATTTTTATTGATTTTTTTTTTGAAAATTACTGTCGTAAACAGTGTACTATTAAAAAAAAAAATTTTTTGGATAAGTAAGAAATAATATTGGGTGGTTTATAGAGCAAGTTGAGCTAACTTTGATTAAAACTGACTCAATAATACCATTTCATTTCATCATTCGTATATACTAGTCATATCCGGGTATTAATATTATTTAAGTACAATTCTCTGTCAAAAATGTTGAACGTTTGATGCACACCCATATAAAAATGAATAAAACATTTATGTATATTGAAATCCTATTATAACGTTTTTCAGACATCTTTTTGTATGTGTGTCAGGTTTTTAAAATTTCTGTAAAATTGACAAAATCTGTGAAAAGGTTGAATTTCAGATTAATAGTCATTATTTGTTTTTACAAAATTTCATCGCTGTGCTGCATCCAAAAGAAACAGTTACATAATCTTAGTGCGATACACGACAGTCGCGTAACTTTACTGAAATAGTCAAGATAAGGACCACTGCTGGTTATTTACTGACTGTAGAATGTGTTTTCAAAATATATTTAGTAGACGTAGGTAGGTATTTGCTTTTATTGAACAAATACATGTGTATAAACAAAAAAAATGTATATTTACACATTTTCAATGATGCAATTTTGCACAGAAAGCTATATTGTTATTTAACTATTTTAAAGATATTTTTTCTAAAGCAGCAAACATTTTATAACAGTGAGCTGTGGCGTCGTGAAATTTGATGAGAAATTTAAAATTTTTAGACCAACGCAACTATTTTCAACGAGAAACGTCATTTACACCATAAGATATGAAGCTTCGAAGTATACATTTAACTATCAAGAAATAATGAGACAAGATGACAAATTTATTTATTTCATGTTTTTCAAATGTTTAAGGTGAAGTAACGGAATCTACTTAAATTTCACTATACTTAACAATTTATTGATTAAAATTTAGAAAACAACATAAAATGACTTAAAATGCAAATATTTAGCACTGGCCAAACTATTTCGAGCGTCAAACGACAAGGAGAAACGCCATTTTTGATTAGTTTTATTTATTTTAAATTAGTTACTTGTACATTAAAGTTTACAAAGTATCTAATTATTTTCTTTTTGACTTATATATCACTTATTGTTTTGATTTATATGCATTTTAAATAGTTCTTACAGGCTATTTTAAATTTATTGACTGGCATAATTAGGATGGTTTCCGGCAGCGCATTATAAGATTTCATCCCTTTATATGAAGTAAGCTATTTTGTGTGTTGGCTTTATTCTTTTCTGGTAGTCGGATTTCTTTAAAATCCGTCAGTAAGAAAATTATTGTATTGTTTTGTCGGGCGAAAGCCGCCAATAACGTCTTGTTTGTAATGTTTTAATGATCTTCATAAATATAATTCCGAGTAACAGTTTATCCGACAGCAACAACTAACAATTAAAATGAAAAGTAAACAAACATACGTTACGTGAACGCTTCCGCATTTATTAGCAGGCTTTATTACGCTCTGTTCTACGTCTAGCATTTATTAGGAGGCTTTGTGTTTCTACTACGTGAACGTAATTGTTTAAAACTAAAGAGTAGATACTACGTACCCGGGAAAATGGATGACTATAATAATAAGAAATCCAATAATTCAGCCTTCAATTTTGTTTGAATATTAAATTTGTTGACTACTAAACAAAAATTACGTTGTAATATGTACAACAGTTTATTATTATCACGTAACTATTTTTAAGTTGTCAAAATGTATGTCAATCCAACCAAAACTTTAACATTTGAACTCCGTTTAAACGTAAAAAAAAACGTAGTGCATATTGTTTCAACTTTTGACACATTTAATGATTACCGCTATTCGGTTATTTTAAACATTTGAACGGTCTCTGTTAAACGCTGCCTGTCGTGCCGTTTCAGCCTTCGAAGAAATAATATTTTGATATTTTGCTGAATATGCAAAGAAAAACTTACAATTTTTATACATACTAAGATTTCAATTTATATCTACTTACGTGTATAGTAACCTGATGTGCTTGGTTCTATTATTGTGAAATGTATTCATTTTTTTCTTACTAGATGTGTGGAAAAATAACCTTGAATACATCTAAATAAAAATACAAAACAAAAAATTGTGATCTGTAAATCATAACGATCATGTTGTTATGCTTGTCAGCTGGTCGCAATTTGTTCAAAACCTAAATTGGGCCTAGAATGGACGTTAAACGGGGACCATTAAAATGACAATAAAACCGAACGGCGCTAATCATTAAAATAATACTATGTCAAACGTGACGAAGATTTGAAAAACCTCAAGCTTAGTGTTTTAACTGATTAAAATGTTAAACTAATGTTCCGACTTTCGAGCGACAAGCGGTGCTAACTTTCGATCAAACAAATGAACGTCGAGAACTTAAGTTTGACGAAAGGTGAAACAACCCGGCCTAAGCTACTTCAAACAGTTTCTGTTTTAAAATTCGTAGTTAAATTTTATTATGCTATTTTGATTTTATGCTTTACAACTTTTAGAACTTATTTAAGATTTTACTTAGCAACGGGACTCTTCAGAAAAAAAAACCTCAAACAGTTACATATATACACGTTTAGACCACTGTGAAAGGAGTCAGATTTGTGAGTTGATTGCAAAGAACGATAAAAAAATGCAATAATTTAGAATTTAGGTACAACGGGCGATGTTTTATGAAGAAAGAAAAGAACAGTATTCCTAAAGTCCTAGCACGAAACATCGAAAAAGATTTTATCAACAATGTCGGCAGATCGGAATCATTCCCGAGCCTGACTGCAGATCGCCAGCGAACAAACGACAACTCACGTTGACTAAACATGCTTACTTTAGTCGATTTTAACTGTCGTTTGGTCGTTGGCGCTCTGCAGTCGGGCTCGTCAACGATTCCAAACTACCGACATCGTCGTTAAAATCTATGGCGATGTTTCGCGCTAGGGCCCCAGGAAAGGTTTGTGAAGGAATCATTTTGAAAAAAAAAACTTCATTAAAACTGCATTAAAATATTGTTCTAAATCTAGAAATTTTTACACCACTTCAGATGGAGTTGAAAATGACGACAAATGCTGCATTTTTTTTATAGCGTGATTTACTCATTTTTTAACCAAAAAATAGATCTATCATATTTCGGATTCCCATCCGGGCGTCGTGGGTTCAATTCTAAGTCCTTTATCATTGATTAAAAAACATCTTCGGCTTATTATGATGGTATTAGGAGTTTTTTAGAATATTGACAGGTTATTCGTAACCTGGGAATGTTTGTCTTTCTTTTTATCAAATAAATAAACGATGAAATACAAACGATAATGTAGATTCTTAACAAAAACTCGATGGAATAGAAAAAAAATCTCTAAAATTTCTAAATATTATATCATAACAGATAAATAGTATACACAAATAGCACGTACGATAACTGAGTAAGACCTTGGTTCAAACAAAAAATATATAGTTTATTTAAAACCTATGATTAGAAGACTACAAACTACTGATAACAATATCACATTTAAAAAAAATCATATTTAAAAAATAATAAAAATAATAATAACAACCTTTTTTACACGTTGCACTTAAAATTCCAATTCACACACTTAATAATATTTGCATTCGACAAAAAACCAACACTTTTCAAATCGAATTGCGATATTTATCGACTATTTGAATAAGGAAGCCGCCGACGGAGTGCGAACCGATTCAGGTCGAATCGAACTGTCGACTGTCGACTGCCGATTGCGGACGGGCGCTGTCAATCACGAATCGATTCGAATCGCGGGTCGATGTTTTGATGGACGGCGTCCGCGTCTCCCGCGCGCGCTCCGTGCGGACTGCGAGTGCGGCCGTGTGAAGTGCGTGGCGGACGTACGTGCTCGCTGCACGCCGAGAAGTTCCACACTGCAGACTGCAGAGTGCAGAGTGCAGAGCAAGAGCCGGGAGGCGAGCTGGAGAGCGAAGAGCGCGGCGGCAGAGAGTGCCGGAGGAGTGTCGGTCGGCGTTGGCCAAGTCCGCCCGCCGCTATCTTTTCTATGCGCTTTTGCCAGACCGGGCGGAGATCGAATAGTTATTACGTTAATAATCATTAATTTTTAAAAAAATCACAATGTCATCTTTTGCTAGCGCCACAGGTGTCGCGAGAATAAATACGTTAAAAAAATCAAATTAAAAACAACTTTAAAGCAGGGGCGGCTCGTGACTTTTAAGTGTGCTAGAGCAGTGGTCCCCAACCCATTGGCCGTGGTAAAATTATCAAGCGTCGACCGGTCCGCGGCGGCAAAAAGGTGATATTGAAAAAAAAAACGACGTTATTTGATGTTGTTGTAGCTGAAAATATATTTTTATTTACCAGTTTTGGTGTGTTCCACCAAAACTGAAAAATCTTCAAAAAATTTATATCTTTTAAATAAAAATCATTTTCGGCTACAACTAAATCAATAACGTCGTATTTTTCAATATCAGCACTCTAACATACACAAAAGTCACGAGCCGCCGTTGCTTTAAAGCATTAATGCTTATGTTTTTATTTTATTTTTATATTATATCCTGGATAGAGTAGAGGATCCGAGTTCGTGTCTCGGTTGTAACCGTTGTCTTTTATTTTCTGACTTCTTTCTGTTTCATATTTGTGCTGTCGATTATTGATATTATTTTAATTTATTTTTTAAAATAAGCAATAATGATTTAAAGTTAATTCGAATTTCAATATTATTTAAATGCTTAATTTCAAACGTCACGGTTTTGAGTCCCGGTTTCGCCAGCGGTTAAAAGAGGTTCCTATTACGAGTACGACTACGTACGAGTGGTTTCTGGTTACTGATTACGACTCGAGTACGAGTTCAACTACCGGAAGGTAAAATTTTCTCTTTTCGAGTGTAGTCGAGCGCCACCGGTTAGCAAAAGGTTCTCACTTCGAGTTTAAGCTGGGTTTTTTTTTTTTTTTTTTACGTGAATACCGCACAAGAGTCTCAACTGCTCCCAACCGTCTAGAGCCAGTGAGACTATGGCATTCCCAAAATAGGGTATGTTGTGAGGCTGAAGGTAGTGGGGAGAGGAAGGAGATTGGGAAGGGGAAGGTTGGGAAGTACTTGGCTATTCAGATCTGGTCACCAAACACGGCTAAAGCCATTTCAAGCAAACGTTTCGATTCTGAATGGTGGTCTTTCACCAGGGCGATGATACTTAGAGTATCTACCACTCTGGAACGTGCCGCAAATATACTTTTTATTATTTTTACATGAATTAAATGTGTTATGACACATTTTAATTAAATAAAAGTAATTGGCGCACGCCGGGTTTGAACCCGCAACTTTTGGATTCGTAGTCGAGCGTCTTACAACTCGACCATGAAGGCCGTTGATGGTTAACAAAAGGTTCTCGTCCCGGGTGTTAGTTCCATAACGCCTTATTTCTCGAGAAATCAATAATAATTTATGTAAATATGGCATACTATTCGATCGCCCTCCCAACAGATATCCGAAAATAATAATACGCGATCGAATCTCACGGAGAAGTGTCACGTTGGTACGCGAATCACCAGTGACCCAGTCCGGCGGAAGGGAAAGCGAGGCCACCTCGGAGAACGGAAACATTCAGTCATATGGGAGTTTATTGACCTGCGATGTGTTAACTTAGACCTTTAGATAAGTGCAATAATAATATCCCAAAAGGTAGAAATGCATATAATTTTAATAATTTCTTGATTTATTGCATTTTGGCCAAAGGAAATAACCATCAACGTCTGTGATAAAAATTACATCATTTTAAATTCATTTTCGTCTTCAAAGCAAAGTAGGAGTTTAGCAGATAGATGTTGTTTTCAAAGTGGATTTAGCGGCAAGGCAAAAGGAGCTAAGTCCGATAGCTGCCATTTATTTAAAAAAATCACATTTATTTATTTGTAAACTAACGGACTATTGTCCAATTACAAAAAAAATACATGACACAAAATGGGAAAAAAGAGCAACAGAGAAATAACAGCACATACATAATATTATAATCTTGGAGTAACAATATATGGAGAGAGAGCTAATTCTTTTTACCCAACCTATACAAATTTGGGATAAATCACTTTCTCTGGGTTTTTACGTCGAACACCACGAGAAAGAAAGAGACAGCGAATTTTCCCAAATTATCACACCGCTTTAAAGTATTGTAAGGATGTTCTTCGTGTTTCACATATCCGTTGATTCCGCCCACACTTTTCATATGCTACATAAATGGACATAAGTCAACGAATTTTAGGTTATATGATATATTTTTGTTTATAACAATACTGCAAACAAGTGGTTATACGAATAAATAAAAACATTATATGCTATAAATGGATGTATAAATACCCTAGCCCTAGTCCTAGCCACGCCCAGGTCTAGCCGAGTTCGGTAAAACTCATCAAAACTGACAACAGCAGCGCTCCCAAGAAAAAAGTTTTTTACATCTGAAATAATTTATAAACATGGGTTATTTCCTCCTATCTTATTGTAGTCAAGTAAAAATTCAACAGGGTGTAAAAGAAATAAACCTTAATTTCAAGTAATATTTATACAAAGACAGAACTGAATAAAAAAAAAACATGCAAAAAAAACATAAACATGATCAATTTGATTTTTCTCTTTCGCATCACTTATTCTTCGTGTTTTTTTACACGGCATTATTGCTGGTGCTAAAAATGAAAGAACAAAACACAGAGAAAATAATATTTACATCATACGCCTACGAAATATGCAAATGTATTTGAAATACTAGTTGTTGCCCGTGAAAAATCACGGGATGCAACGTGGCTTGCCAAGAAAAAAAAAATCAGTTTCTTCAATTCACCCATTTTAAATTTAGAATAAGTCTGCTAAAATACATTATATGTAGGTACTTTATTAGGTAGGTGGGGATTTGAAAGATTCTTTTTGAAATTTTATAATTTCAATTAACATTAGATTCGAACGGTCGTATGTACTCGCAAAGAAAATTATAGACAGTGAAAATGAAATTATAACTTTCTAAGAGACACTACATACATATTATTGATAAAGATCATACCTTCCATAAAAGTTCTGGTGGTCATATTCTCCATAAAAATGGTCATAGCAACAGATTAAATAATTTAACTAAAAAATAAAGAAAGTCATTAAAATTAATAGTCATATTCTTAATAATCAGTCAAATTTGTCCAGTAGTCCTATAGTAGGTTTCCCGTAAGCTCGTAAAATTTCTCATTATTCTTTTATCACCTTCTCAGTTGACGTTTTGCCTCTTTCGTTTCATATTATCTGTCTCTCTTCGTTCCTTTGTTATAAATTAAATGTTATTCTTTTGTTTTCTTACTCTTCTCTTATTGTATTTTATATTGTGTTCTCCCTCTGTATTTACGAGTATATATAACCACACACTATGTTTTTTGTTCAGTTTATTTTTATACCCTGATGATGCTTAGGCTAAGCGAAACCGGTCGGTCATAAAAAATAAAATAAAAGCAGGGGTCTTATCTTAGAGTATGCTAGAGTTAGCCCAAGCCAAGGCAGTGAAGTCAGTTTTTGACTTGTTTTTGATGATTTTAACATGACTCGGCGCAAATAGGCGTGGCTAAGACTAAGGCTACGGTATTTATACATCCATTCATATCACATATCGACATAATGTTTTTGTGTATTCGTATAGCCACTTTTTCACAGTATTTTTATCAACAAAAATATAGCATCTAACCTAAAAAACCGTTTAGTTGTGTCAAGTTTAGTGGCATAATAAAAAATGTGGGCGGAGTCCCGCCGCTAACCAGCGAAGATAGCCAGCTTAAGATCATTGCGACAGTATATAGAAGCGGTCCAAGAAATTCGTTGTCTCTTTCTCTCTCATGGTGTACGATGTAAAAACTCGGAAAAAGTGATTTATTACAATTTCGGATGGGTTGGGTAAAACAAATTAGCTATCCCTCCATATATTGTTACTTCAAGGGTCTTATACAAAGTTATCATTTCTTTCTCATTAAATATGTCAAACCACAAAGTGATTGCTTTCTACGAAAACATGAAATTATAGATGGTTAATTATAAAGCATTGCGCAGCGTATGTACGAGTATGTTATTAATTTATTCAATATATTGTCGGTTTTAAGTTTATGAGAACAAAAAAGAAATTATCATATGGCAAACAATAGAAATTATGTCAACATAGCTTATTTTATTTGTTTATCGTTTACGTTTCAATGGATTTCCTCCATTTGTAAATATTATTTGAATTTTATGTTTAAAGCGGCTTTACTTTAAACAACAACAAAAAGTCCGTCTAAAGTCTTTAAACTCCCAGTTTGACTAAATATTTTTACTTGTAAGTATCAAAGTTGTCACAGACACACTTCTCACACAGAAGCATTTCTAGCGTACATCATGTTTCAAACCTGGTATTCGACTTCACAAAAGAAAATTAGAGTGAAATTGAAAAGGGTTAATTTTCAATAAAGGTAATAACGGAAACAAAACGGAATATTTCAATTTGAATAACGTATACATTTTTTGTTCATTTTGGCTAAAAACAAAAAGTAGGTGAATGCAAGACAAAATATTTTACTCAGTGACGTTTCGTAAAGACACCAATGTCGGAAGGGTATATATATATATACATATATGCACCAACACACACAATCCTAAGTATTTTTGGGTCAACTCTAATTTCGAAACCCATGCGGCAGTGCGGTTCAGTTTATCTATAAAAAACTTTGTTAGAATGTTGTTCTGCATATAGAGACTTGCTGCAAGTCGATATTAAATAATAATAATAACAGTGAACTTATATAGCGCAGTTTTGTGATATTTCACCTCAAGTGCGCTTCATACTAAATTTATTGGGCTAAAAGACTAACCGGTAACCGTATTGTTATAAACAAAAATATAGCATATAACCAAAAAAACCGTTGACTTATGTCCATTTATGTCGCATATGAAAACGTGTGGGCGGAGTCAACGGAGACGCGGGACACTAAGAACATCCTTACAATACTTTAAAGCGGTGTGATAATTTGGGAAATTTTGCTGTCTCTTTCTTTCTCATGGTGTACGACGTAAAAACCCGGAGAAAGTGATTTATCCCAAATCTGTATAGGTTGGGTAAAAAGAATTAGCTCTCTCTCCATATATTGTTACTCCAAGTTCATAACAATTGTTTTATAGTTTGGTTAACTGACGCATATAAAATTATATTATGGCCACTCATTTCTTAACAAATAAATTGATTAATTGCTATTTATAAAACGACCAAATGGTATTTTTACACTGCCTTTAATTAAAACTGACCAATAAAGACATTCCAAGCGACGCTGGGAACATTGAACTTAGTCAAACTGTTCCTCATTGAGCTTGTTTACGACTACATCCGGATTATTTTATTGCATTTTATATACTAGTATATACAAATATATTCATGTTTTTATTGTATTGAGCTATTTTCGACGACCTCCGCGGTAGAGTGATTGAGGTCCTCGGATACGAACCCAAAGTTCTCGGGTTTAAATCCCGGTGTGAGCAAATAAATCATATTTATGTTATTCAACAAGTAATCAATGTTAAAATATTATATAGTAGTTCTCGGAGAAATTCTACGCCGGCCTAGCCGGTCACGAAAATCCCTCTATAAATTATCTCGCTGCTTACAGCAAGAACGAAAAATTAAAATTAAAATTAAAAAATTAAAAATCCTAAGTCAGTCCTCCGCAAGGAGTGTCCCCGTCCCTGTCCCAATTCTTAATATAATTCAAAGTCCCTCCAATAATTAAATTTAAAAACTCTTCCAAGTAAAGTATCATTAGATAATCCATTTCGCAATTATGTTAGTCAGAAAACTATTTTTTTAGGAATTCTGTTTTTAAATATAGTATATTTGCGGCACGTTGCAGGTTGGTAGATACATCCAATATCACCCTTCAGAATCGAAACGTTACTTGATTGAAATGGCTTTAACCGTTTGTGACCAGATCTGAATAGCCAGGTACTTCCCAACCTTCCTCTTCTTCGTTTCCTTCCCCTTTCCACTACCTTCATCCTCACAACATACCCCAATTGAGGATGCCATAGTCCACTGGCTTTAGACATTGGGAGCAGTTGGAACTCCTGTGCGGTATTCACTATAAACAAAATTAAAAAGGGGCTGTTTGACTGGCCCTGCAACTGAGGCAATAATAACAATAACATTGCATTTATATAGCGCAGTTTTATGATACATCACCTCGAGTGCGCAAGGTAATATGTTATAAGGCGAGGTTAAGAAAATAAAATTAACGATATTTTATCGGTATCACTAAAAATTCCGAGAACGAAAATATCAGAACAAGTTCCGACATCAAAAATATGTCAAAGAATTTCTAGTATGGGTCAAAATTTATTAAAAAAAATGTTATTACTAGCCCCACCTCATATTGAATTAAAAAAGCTTTTAATATGTAAATATAGAAAACGTCCAGTTTATATGAATGCCAAACTTTAATCCTTCAGTACACTGATCTCATCGGATTATGTTATATACATTTGCATATTAGCATAAATATGCATAATGCATACTTGAGCCACTTCGGTAATTTATTTTAGTCTTTTTAGAAATGAATGCATATAACAGCAGGTTCATCCTTCGAAACTGAGCTAAACACGTGATCTTTAAAACTTTAAGCTTTGCGTACATTTTTTTAATACATATTTTTTAAAGTAAATATCGCACAAGAGTCTCAACCTTAGAGTATACAAGAGGTAGCCCAAGCCAAGGCAGTGAAGTCAGTTTTGGACTTGTTTTTGATGATTTTAACATGACTCGGCGCAAATGGGCGTGGCTAAGACTAAGGCTACGCTACGGTATTTATACATCCATTCATATCACATATCGACATAATGTTTTTGTGTATTCGTATAGCCACTTTTTCACGGTATTTTTATCAACAAAAATATAGCATCTAACCTAAAAAACCGTTTAGTTGTGTCGAGTTTAGTGGCATAATAAAAAATGTGGGCGGAGTCCCGCCGTTAACCAGCGAAAATAGCCAGCTTAAGATCATTGCGACAGTATATAGAAGCGGTCCAAGAAATTTGTTGTCTCTTTCGCTCTGATGGTGTACGATGTAAAAACTCGGAAAAAGTGATTTATTACAATTTCGGATGGGTTGGGTAAAACAAATTAGCTATCCCTCCATATATTGTTCACTTCAAGGTCTCAACTGATCCCAGCCGTGTGGAGCCAGTAAGGTTATGGCATTCCCAATTGAGGTATGTTGTGCGGCTGAAGGTAGTGAGAGGAATAAGATGGGGAAGAGGAAGGTTGGGAAGTACGTGGCTGTTAAAATCAGGTTACCAAAGATGGCTAAAGCCATTTTGAGCAACGCTTCGATTCATAAAGGTGGTCTTTCACCAGAAGGATACTGTGTGCTTCTATAAAAAATCCACAAAAATGCGTAAAAAAAATAAAAATAACAGTTGTATACCTAAACTAAAGTTTTTCTTGCACCCTGTCATCCCCCAAATCAAAATTAGGAAAAATTGTATATCTATATATTTTTTAATTAAGCATACTTATCGTCGCCGGAAAGGCAAAATGGTTAAAACGCCATTATGGGAAGTTTACACCAGAGCACTTAAGTTTTTTTTTAAATTACAAATTCATAAATCTTCAGTACCTGGTTGGATTTTGAAAGAAAACTCAATGCTCTCACTGAGTTACCTGGAGCGAAAAGTTCCAAACTTGTGTCGCTTGAGTCAAGCCTCCTCTCAAAATGGTAAATACATTTTAAATGACTGAAGGGCAACAAAATTCTTTGGAATCAAACGAGAGTCAGAGCATTGGAAGCAGAAACAAAACTGATCAAAATTGCATTTTATTTTAATTTTTGAAAATTTTATTTAAACCATATTTATTAGTATTTCAAATTTTAATGTACAATTTTTAGTCAAAAGTTCTGCTAGGTAATTATTTTTACGCGTGACAGCTGTTTCGCCTTCTGAGGGCATTATCAAACTGTCGCATAAATTGCATATTTAACTCATTTAAGCCCTTTTGCCTTTCTAGCGACGTTAATTTTTTACCTTTATCGTATATTTTGGATTTGTTAGTGCATATTTGCACGTACATTTCGACATTTTGTAGAGGATTATAATCCGACGTCTACTGATCTACTATAGTCGACGTACGTTGGCACATCTATATCTACTCGTATTCCTTATGAATTAAGTTAGTATGTATAACCTGATTGGTAAAAAAAGATCGTCTCGTGGCACCTGGTGTCTTGTCTCCTCCGGCGTCTATTTGTTCTAGCGGCGACAACGCGGATATTCGCGAATTTGAATTAATAACGAATAAAAATTCAAAGGAAAACTTCCAAACGCGATTAGACGGAGCTAAATGTGCAAATTATGCGATTCGCGGTCGTCGCAAGGAAATATTCAGGTGATACATAATGGAATTTAATGCTCAGTACCTTCGAGTACATTCGAAAACAGTAATGGATCTTTAAAATTATATGCCAAAGACATTGTTTTAAATATAATTATCTACTTAAACAGTGTAGGCGCCGTTCGTTTAACCCATATTTGACTGAATAAAACTACGCCTTTTTAAAATTGATATGGAGGTTTCTTTTACAGTATATCATTAGCTGAAGTTTGCTGGATCACTTTTACGACGTAATACATTTCGACTCAGTTCGAGAATTGGGAAAGTGGATAGGATTTTCACCCAGTACATCTTTTCTTAGGATTTTTAATTCAGTAGGTGATTAAAAATAGTATTAACTTTACAGGTGATGCACTTTGAACACAACAGTACATCATATTTCTAATTTAAAATAAGATAGTATGTTAGATAAATATGGAAAAGCTTCAAATTCCATATAAAACACACGAGGGTACCCGGGTACCCTTTCAGTCATCAGAAAGTGCAGGTTTTACTTAAGCGTTTTCCGCTCATATACTACCCTCCACATATCCAGCGGTTATGTTTAGTTGTTCATTTTACTATTTTGGAGAAGTCAGGAAGTTTCAGCCGGATAGACTTACTAAAACATTAAAAAAAACTATGCTGAAAACCGAAAAGGGTATCCGAGGACCCTTTCAGTCACGTAAAGGTTAAAAACTTTTGGTTAAATTTGAAATTTTTCATTGGTGTGACAGCGAGTATAAGTCGCGATATTAGAGTTGATCCAAACGGCATAAACTTATAATTGGACGTAGTTATGTAGAAAGCGTCCAATCCTCAATTTTTCAAAATCGAGTTTTGCATGTTTTCCTATAGATAAATACGAGATTTATGTCTGCTGAAAACATCCAAGCTCCAAATGCAATAGATTTTTGGTAATTATTTTTTTTAGTAACGCACATTGCAGATATTTGACAATTGAAGCTTGAAAACTTTATAAAATGAAAGATAACATAAGCTATACATTTTTTTTAATACACACATTGATATATTATAAGTTACCTATTTATAATAATGCTCATACAGAAAAAAAAATACACTGATATTCACTTTACAAATACCGATTACGCATATTGATGCTTTTTTATCGTCATATTTTCAAACGCCCTTTTCTCAGTTTCATCTTTTTGGGATTGGACGCTTTCTGCATAACTACGTCCAATTATTTGTATCGGTGCATATATATAAACACCTATACCTACAACAGAGATGACCTTTTCAAACGTCACTGAGAAACAGTATTTTGCTTGCTTACGCCCACTAATTATTATTAGCGAGTAAAAGTACCTATACGAACTTCAAATTTGATTGTTTGAAAAGTTTTAGTTTGTTATTTTTATTACATTAAAACATAACTTTTGTGAAATTTTGAACCTGTCAGGGGCCTAGGAGTCAAAAGGTTTTAAAATAATTTCAATTAAGTTTTCTTTTCTATAAGTCATACTTCGTTTTTCCATGACTATGGGGTAAATTCCTGGCAAAAACAGTTTTTCAGAATTTCAAAAAACGCACGTGTTCTTTCAATAATGGTAAATAGCACTTTGATAACACAGCCAATGATATTTCATGTATTGTTTAGCGAGGCATTGTATCGACTCAT
This sequence comes from Drusus annulatus, assembly GCA_022651775.1. Taxonomy (NCBI): domain Eukaryota; kingdom Metazoa; phylum Arthropoda; class Insecta; order Trichoptera; family Limnephilidae; genus Drusus; species Drusus annulatus. The sequence continues at coordinate 445,731 of JAGWCC010000139.1, forward strand.
TACCTTCCACAGAAAAAATGAATAAAATAACACGTGCAGAAGCAATAAGGTATGGCCTTTTAACACGCATAGCTAATTAACGCTATCTAAATTACAAGTATGAGGAGTGAAAACAGTTAAAATTATTAACTACTGTATTGTTTTTTGTAAGTTGAAGAAAAAAACGATTTAAAATCTCGTTGAAAATTGTCCAAGGTAATAATGATAAATATCTACAAAAAGGGGTTACAGAAAAATATGACGTGATTTTGAATGCAATTGAGTACTTTTAATATCTTTTAAATATAATAATGACAAACTATTGATAGATCCGTTGTACCTGACGGACTCCGTGGTCGAGTGGTGAAGACGCTCGAATATCAATCCAGAGGTCGCCGGTTCAAACCCAGCGTGCGCAATACGTTTTATTCAATTAATACACATTTAATTAATATAAAATAATATGATAATAATATTCTGAATGGTGGTCTTTCACCAGGGCGATACTTGGAGTATCTACCACTCTGGAACACACCGCAAATATACTAAAAATATATATATTATTTTACATTAATTAGCTGTGAAAGAAAACATACAAAAAACATATTTATAAATGAACATGAAATAATTACCTTGTATAAGACCACAGATTTTATTTTTATTTTTATGACCGACCGGTTTCGCCTAGCCTAAGCAACATCAGGGTACGAAATTAAACCAAACAAAAAACACATAGTGTGTGATTAAATAAAACAAATTTATAACTTTATTCATCTTATTTATTTTTTTACTGGACCGGTTTCACTAACGGCCATGGACTAGTATAAGGTTGTTCTTATCCTATGAAGTTTATATACTATTTTTTAAAAAAATAGTATATAAGCCATGGAATAAGAACAACCTGTACTAGTCTGAAGATGGCCGTTATAGCCTGAAATCGGTCTAGTCAAAAAATAAAAAAGTGGAATTAAGTTATAAATTTGTAAATAGAACACATACACTTTGTTTATAACCACTTTTTTATTCAATATTATGTCTACCGGTTTCGGAAGTACCCTTCCATCATCAGGACAATATTAAATTAACCTTTATCATTAATTAAGCCACAAAGTAAATGCTTTTTACGAATATGTTATGAATTTGTTTTTATTTAATCATTAAAATGGAATTCCACCATGAATTAACAGTTACAAAATTAGACATAGTGTGTGGTTTTATATACTCATACATACAGAGGGAGAACACAATATAAAATAAAATAAGAGAACAGTAAGAAAACAAAAGAATAACATTAAAACTATAGAACTACGTATTTTTTGTTTAGTTTAATTTTGCACCCTGATGATGCTTAGGCTAGGCGAAACCGGTCGGTCATAAAAATTTAAATAGAACCTGTGGTATTATACAAGTTAATATTTCATTTTCATCAAATATGTGAAACCACAAAATTTTCATCAAATATGTCAAACACATTGCTTTTTTACGAAAATATATTGATTAGATAAAATTTACTTGCGCACGCCGGGATTCGAACCAGCCACCTCCGGATGCCAAGGATCTTAACCGCTCGTTCACGCATATTTAGATATTACGGTATGCCCTGACCGGGCGGCAGATGTTGCGAGACACCGTTCTTGAATGCGATAGATAAGTCAATTTTCCAGATAAGAGAAGCGAATCCGAAGCCATCGGGTGAACGCGAGAAAGGCCGGGCAAGGAATTGGTTCATCGGGAAATTTCCGTCGCCTCACTTCGGCTGGAAAATGTCCGTAATGTGGGGCGATGTCGTAAATATTGCGTGTCACCAGATAACCGAGATACATTCATAACAAACGCGGAATATTATGGTGTGAAGCCCCGGGGGCGATTCTTCATGAAAATCCAAACAAAAAATGTGTTCTTTTGTTCATTAACGCCTCAGAGCAATAATATACAACAAGAGAGAGCGCTGCTGTAGTCAGTTTTGATGAGTTTTGCCGGACTCGGCTAGACCTGGGCGTGGCTAGGACTGGGGCTAGGATATTTTTACATCCATTCATAGCACATGTCGACATAATGTTATTGTTTATTCGTATAACCACCATTTCACAGTTTTGTTGTAAACAAAAATATAGCATATAACCTAAAAAAAACCGTTGACTTATGTCCATTTATGTCGCATATCGAAACGTGTGGGCGCAGTCAACGGAGACGCGGTACACGAAGAACATTCTTACAATATTTTAAAGCGGTGTGATAATTTGTGAAATTTTGTTGTCTCTTTCTTTCTCATGGTGTACGACATAAGAATCTGGAGAAAGTGATTCATTCCAAATTTGTATAGGTTGGCTAAAAAGAATTAGCTCTATGAATATGTCGAATAAAAATAAAACCTTTCCGAACATTCAAATTAGAACAACATATACACTCGTCCGTTTTTCGATAAAAATAATAAGTAGGAGTAAGCAAGACAAAAAGCAGTTTCTCAGTGTCGTTTACATGTGCACCGATACACACAATCCTAAAAGTGTAAAGTTTCTACGATCGACGATTTTACGATCTAGTGACAGGTGAAATATTACAAAAATTGTATGTTTATAATTCAAATGTAAATATTTTATAATGACTGAAAACTGTTGACAAACTGCTATATGGGACTTTATTATAATACACATCGGTCAATAATACACATTTTGACCGGTCGGTAGCCGAGTGGAGAAAGCGTCGGATTCCCACCCGGGCGTCGTGCGTTCAATTCCTCTGCTGACTAAGTCCTCCATCATTGCACAAGCAACATCTTACGCTTTTTATGATGGCAGTAGGAGTTTTTCAAATATTGTCAGGTTATTCGTAACCCGGGAAAAAAAAACATCGTCGGTGGATTTTGAAAAAAAAAAGTTGACTCAAGTAACTCAATGCTTTTACTGAGTTACCTGAAGCGATAAAAAGCTTTAAAAAAGTTCCTTGTGCCGCTTGAGTCGAGCCTTTTCCCAAACGGTAGATATATTTTAGATGGCTGAAGGGCCAAGTCTTCAGAATCAAACGAGAGTCTGAGTGTATGATGCAGAAAAAAAACTGATCAGAACTGCATATTTGATTCATTTTTGACCAAAGTGTCGCTTAAGCCCCTTTTGCTTTCCAGCGACGACACGTACAATTTGAAATAGTAATAAAAATAATAAAAAAATAACCTAATACAGAACGATATATTTGGATTTAAAGTCAGATTGAGTAGTAGTGGTTATGGCACACACATTTTAATTGTTTTTAATTATTTAAATTAAAACCAACATACATACATACATGTATATCATGCGAGGCTTGACGTGTTTATAATTTGGAAAGGAATGTGATATATGAGGTAAGAATATTTTGTATTACAAAACAGAGCATAATTGTAAGCGAATTATTTTACGTGATTTCGAAGCAGCCGGGGTGTGAAATTTATTATGATTATGATAAATTATGAAAACAACAACGCATTCCTTCGCACATTCTAGTTGTTGAACTAACAAAGAATTTAAATCAAAACAACACTGCGGGGTGATTGGTAATTGATGCGAATTATAACAAAGTGACGTAAAGGAGGAGATACGAGTACATATTCAAGTACAAAAGGTTCTTATGACATAGTGTCAATTATAAGCTTTTGCGGAGTGATGTTTGCATCAAGATTTATTTTGACTTTTACAAATCTGGGCTATACTTTAATCCTTTATTTCTCAGTGTCATGTCTGAAAATAAAATGATTAATATCTCTTAAATTCGTAAGACAAAGTATGCTATTCTAGTCACAGAACATTTCATAGTGAAGAAAATTATTTAAAAACCTGACATTTTGAATTTAGGGGCGTCCAGAGGCCGGGAGAATTTTTTTAGTTTCGAAGTTGGCACACCTGACGTGTAAGGGGGATCTTAATGGTCAGTTTGTTTGGTCCCGCGTGTTTGTAGGCCATTTTGTTCAGTCACAGTAAATTCTTCCGATGGAGAGGTCGTCGCGCGCTCCCGCCACCTCCCGTCCGTGCGAGATCCGCGCGGAATTATCGGATCGTTTTGCGCAGGAGGGAAAAGCTTTTCTGGACTCTATTGTGACGAGGGATGAGACCTGAGTGTGTCACTGCACCCCAGAATCTGAAAGACAATCACTTCAGGGGGGTCATTCATCTTTCCTAACTAACTAACTAACCATCACGCCGTTTCCCCGCAGGGGTAGGCAGAGAGGACGGACCGCCATACAACTCTGTCTTGGCACACACTTCTTGCTTCATTTACATTCATACATCGTCTCATACATATTCTTCTGTTATTCTGACTCTTCACATGACCCGATTCAAGTATTTGATTTACTTGATCGTGCCATGTCTTTCTCGGGGGTCCTCGACTTCTTCTTCCATTCACTTTCGCATCATATATTCTTTTCACACTCCTTTCTTCGTTCATTCGCTCTACATGCCCAAACCATCTAAGCGTCCCTTTCTTAATCCTATCCATTACGCTCATATCAGCCTTGCATTCTTTCCGGATATCCACATTTGTAATACGGTCATACATGGTTTTACCGCACATCCGTCTCAAAGATCTCATTTCCACAGCATTCAGTCTACTAATTCATCTTTCCCAGCCACCAAAAGTTCAAGACGACCCATTCAGTCAGAAAAATCGTGGAATTTGTCTTTTGGGAGCGAAAGGGGGTCATTTTGGTGGATTTTATCCCTAAAGGGACTACCGTTAATGCAGAGGCTTACTGCAATACCCTAAAAACCTTAGAAGAGCCATTCAGAACCGCAGAAGGGGAATACTGACCCGGGGAGTCAGCCTCTTGCATGAAAACGTTTCACAGGAGCTGCTGACATCGTTTGGATGGGATATTGTCACCCACCTCCCCTATTCACCCGACTTGGCGCCTTCGGACTATCACCTTTTCACTGAAAAACTAAAGGAGTTTTTGGGTGGAAAACGTTTTCCCAACGATCAGGAGGTCGAGGATATGGCTGAAATAGCTGGCGGCGGAGATCTATGACACTGGCATGAGAAAGCTGGTGCCCCGACTACAGAAATGTCTCGATCCTATAAATTTCATTTGAAAACGACAATTTTTTGACCCTACATAAATGTTGTGACCTTGAAATAATGAGGGAGAGCTAAATATTTTTATATATTCGTAAAAAGCATTAACTTTGTGGCTTGCCATATTTATAAATAGAACATATATACTTTGTTTTTAACCACTTTTTTATTTAATATTTTGTCTACCGGTTTCGGATGTACCCTTCCATCATCAGGACAATATTAAATTAATCTTTATCCGCTCTAGTGAGTACTAAATTTTCTTCAAGAAATAATAATATAATATAATATACATTCTCCAGATACTTCAAAACATACATTTTTTGATCGTGTACAGAATTTATCTCCACATATGTTTCTTCCAGAAGAGATGAAGTTATTATCTAAAGGTTTGAAATATAACTTAAATTATAATAATAATAATATTCACAACGCTATTGAAAATGTGGCAGTAGATATTGAAAGTGCATTAACCAATCAACCTAAAACATTTCAATATAAAAGTGCGGAAATCATTAAACATCAAATAACAAAAATTACAAAGGTCACTAATATGGAGAATATACACATTAAAAACATTCGTAGAATTTTAGATGAAGAAAATTTAGTACTCACTAGAGCGGATAAAGATTAATTTAATATTGTCCTGATGATGGAAGGGTACTTCCGAAACCGGTAGACAAAATATTAAATAAAAAAGTGGTTAAAAACAAAGTATATATGTTCTATTTCTAAATATTTTTAACCAATCTATACAAACTTGCGATAAATCACTTTCTCCGGGTTTTCACGTCGTACACCATGAGAGAAAAAGAGACAACAAATATAATACACCGCTTCTATATACTGTAACGATGATCTTGGTCTGGTGGGTCACCGCGGGACTTCACCCACAATTTTTATTATGCCACTAAACTTGACACAACTAAACGGTTTTTTAGGTTATATGCTATATTTTTGTTGATTACAATACTGTGAAAAAGTGGTGATACGAATAAACAAAAATATCATGTCGGTATGTGCTATGAATGGATGTATAAATACCCTAGTCTTAGCCACGTCCAGGTCTGCCAAGTCAGGTAAAAATCATCAAAAACTGACTACACTGCCTTGGACAGATACCACTCAATGTACTCTAAGGTTGTAACCTTACTTTCTACATGACCCTCATATGAAGTCATTTTGGATGGTAGCTTGGATTATTCTTGGATTTAAAAAAATATAAACTAAAACGATGTGTAATTAAAAAGATGGAACCTTTTCACAAGAAAAAAAGGCATTTGAATTAAAGTAAACAAAATAAAACGTGTGCTTGAGGAAGAACCTACATTATTAGCTGGTTGATGTTTAGACGGAATAATCTCTTAAAAAAAAGACACACAAATAAAAAGGCTTTTTTTTCTTCTGAAGTTAGAATCAATCTGGTAGTGTAAAGGTGCAGATAATAATTTCATCATATTTGCTCTCTGCTACGCCATTGACCATAAAAGATTTTTTTAATCAGATTTATCATGCTCGTACACAACCAGAAGAACAATTCGTCACACTGTCCATAATACTCGTTCACGACAAGAACGACGCATTACATGTTAATGTAAAAACAATACCGATATGTTGTGGACCGCATATTCATGCGATCGTTGGCAGATCACCGTGTCGTGAAGTGCGATCGTTTTGTGTAAATAGATAAGTATTATTATTATTAGATATTATAAACTATTATGGGATGCAGAAAGATTATGAACATTTTCCAGCTATTCGGAGCCAGAGGGAACTATGGTATTAGCATTGTGACCGCTCCGTAAGAAATACTTCTTTTGACGGTAGTTCCCACTTCTTCATTGTTCATTGAACAAATACTTCGATTAAAGTTGGTAGTTTCGCTCATATGTTTATTTTAGCGTTGTGACCGCTCCGTGTGAACGGTTCCCAGTCGGTAACTGTGTTTTTTTTAAATCTCAAGGAACCGGTTCCAAAAAGAACTGGACAAATAACCGGTTCCTTGCCAAATCAAATTCAAATCTCTTTTTTGCTAGTTTGACTTCAATTGAAGTGTTCACTGCGAAGGGTTCATTTTAAAGAACTAGCAGTTCGTGAAGCATTCACAAAACATTGAAGTTTTTCCCAACGCTATATGGTATACACAATTGGGGAATTTAGAAAGCCTGAAATAAGTGGGAGGGAGAATAATAGAGAGGGAATAATATCTGGTCACTAACAAAGCTGTAGCCATTTCAAATAACGTTTTACTTCTGAATGATTGCCTCTCAAAGGGTGGCATGGAGATTACCTCCCGCTCTGGAGGGAGGTGGAAATATACTGTGGGTAGATATTTACAAATCCAGTAAAATCGATATGAACTGTGTATCTGCTGCGTTAAAATAAATCATTTAAATTTGACAAAAACAGGGAATTATTCAGAAAATAAATCATCCAAAGACGGGTCGGTAGCCGAGTGGAAAAACGCGTCGGTTTCCCACCCGGGCGTCGTGGGTTCAATTCTTCCGCTGGCTAAGTCCTCCACCATTGCACAAGCAACATCTTCCGCTTCTTATGATGGCAGTAGGAGTTTTTTTCAAATAGTGTCAGGTTATTCGTAACCCGGGAATGTTTGTCTTTCTTAAAAAAAAGAATTAAAAAAAGCATAGCGCCTGTACGGTCAAACGTTGAAGAATAAAATATAACTGGGAGAAAAACTGGCAAAGCCAGACGATAGTGATTTTACATTGTTATAAAAATCAGCAACAATTTGAATAGTAGAGGACATTGTTTTATGACGAATTCATTTGATAATATCCTTTTTTATAGTGAATACCGCACAAGAGTCCCAACTGCTCTCAACCGTCTAGAGAGAGTGAGACTATGGCATCCCCAACTAGGGTATGTTGTGAGGCTGAATGCACTGGGGAGGGGGATAATATGGGGAAGAGTAAGGTTAAGAAGTACTTGACTATTCAGATCTAGCCACCAAACACGGCTAAAGCCATTTCAAGCAACATTTCGATTCTGAACGGTGATCTTTCACCAGGGCGATACTTGAACTTGGAACGTGCCGCAAATATACTATGTATTATTTTATATGAATTAAATGTGAAATAATCCGTATTAATATAATTTTTAAAAATTGCGCACGTCGAGATTTGAGTTCGCGACCTCTGGATTCGTAGTCGAGTGTCTTAACCACTCGACCACAAAGGCTGACCAAATAAATAAACGTGTTTAGAGACTTAGTTGAGTCAGTGTTAGAAGTTATCAGCGATCACCAAATAATGAGACGAAAGGGTTGAATTTGATAACAATATTTAGATAAGAAACAAGGGCTCCTACAACAAAACACTAAACAGGATCCATGACTTATTACCGACACTGTCGACAAAACCTCTATCGATGTTTTGTGCAAAGCACCGGTTTGAAAAGCTCTTCAAATAAACACCAAAACATTTGCCAATAATAAAACTGATCAATTAAAAAACATGTGCCCAAACAAACTGTTGAAATGATTTAGCTTCCGAGTTGATAAACAACGACGTATGTCAAGATGAGACAGATTTCCCGAAGAAATCACTCGTCAGCAATCATCAGTCGACGAGTTACGTCAATCAAAAAAATATTTGAGGAACAAAAAATAACACGTATTTAAAATGTTTCCTGTAATTTATATTTCAATTTAAAGACCGGCGTTTACCCACACATATGCATTGCTCGCATAAAGCACGTTTCAAACTTTTTATTCGACTTCGGAAAAGAAAATTTCAGTAAATTTAAAAAAAAGGAATTAGAAAAAAAACAAAACTTACTGTTTATTTCGAACTTTTCAATACACCCTTTTTGTTCCTCATTTGTCAGTAACAATAAATAGACGTAAACAAGACAAAATGCTGCTTCTCAGTGACGTTTCGCAACGACATCATTGTCTGAAGTGTATTTATTAAACTACTTTAAAAAAAAATCCCGGGTTACGAACCTGACAATATTTGAAAAACTCCTACTGCCATCATGATAAGCGGATAATATTGCTTGTGCAATCATGGAGGACTTAGCCAGCGGAGGAATTGAACCCACGACACTCGGGTAGGAATCCGACGCTTTTGTTCACTCAGCTACCGACCGGTCACAATACACACAATCATAAGTATGTGTCAGTCGGGTCAACTCTAATCGTGCGACATATTGAGGGCCCTCGAGGTGTTATTTCAGAAAAATTGGCGCTATATAAATTAGCCAAGTATTACATAAATGATTTATTTCATTTTATACGTCTTTATGGGCTTTTACATAATTGTGCAATAGATGATATAAAATAATAGTGACACAGAAATAACACGGAGTAAATGATTACCACACAAAAACATAAATAAGATACTAGAGATATTTTAACGGAATAAATTAAAATAAGTATTTTTGGAAGAGGTATGCTATTATAGCCTTCTTGTAACTAGATTCAGTGCAGTTGAATATATCTACTATTTCTGCGATGGAATTACCAACTACATGCAATCTAGGTACAAGCGAGTATCTAAATGACTCAGTCCTGATAGTATTTTTACACTTAAAAATAATTTTGGATCGAATAGTTCTATTAGCTACATTTTATTTATTTTATTTTAATTTTACTAGAAACACAACACGCAAACAAAATATTTACAAAAAACATGTTTAAAGTATTATCAAATAAAAAGATGAGTGTAAATATTTCAAATTAATGTGTTCGCCGCATACATTATAATATTGTAATTAACAGTATAATACACAAACCCTGCACTGCGCGCAACATTGGGCCTCATTAACACCTGATGCACACAACAATAATGGCATGGTGGCCAAACAAATAAAATATAATTATCTAAAAACAATGTTGCAGGCAAATGACGAAGAATTAATTTAATTTTTAATCATAATACATTTTTTTAAGAGAATCAATTTTACTATGCATTTTATATTATATGGCTGTTTGTATCATATTTTTAAAGGAATTGAGTAAATTTGAGAAGATATCGATATTGTGAAATTTGCCAATAACATTGTTTAAACGAGACGTTCTTGACACAAAATCAAAACAAAATACATGGAAGGTAATTAATTAAGCTAAGTAAATCAGGGCTGTCTATAATACATTTACAAAATTTAAAAATAAAAGTCAAATAGGAAATAAGCCTTAGGTCTGAGAGTGTGATTTATTTTATTGAAATTGGAATTAACTTTAAAGCATTAATGCTTATTTATTTTTAAATATTCAAATAATAATAATCTAAAACACAAATATGAAACAGAAAAAAGCCAGAAACTAAAAAGAACAAAAGGTGGCCGACTAAATTCGGAAGAAATTTAAATATTAATATTTTTTAATACAAGTATGAAATCGTTTAAAAATACCGCATTGTGATGAGGTATTGTTGGTTTAATTGGCAGAGTGTTACTCCCGGATAGAGTAAAGGTTTCGAGTTCGAGTCTCGGTCATGACCATTCTTCTTTTTAGTTTTTGACTTTTTTCTGTTTTATATTTGTGTTTTAGATTATTAATATTATTGAAATATAAATAATTATAATTCTTCCATTAAGTCATTGTAATTTATGGCATTTATGGATACACCGATTTGGTAGTTAAATTTATGTTGAAAATGTTCAATGGATTAAGAGTGGATTTTAAAGTGAGGGGTGAGGGGACCAGATAGAAGAATTATATTCGACTTAACTTCGATCTAATGAAGAGTGCAGGATTTTTGATGTTGAAATTACTAAATTCCCTGGCATTTCGGAGAATAAAGCCAAGATTTTTAAATGTTTATTATTTATTGTATTTATGTGTAAATAAAATTTTAGAATTGAAAATAATGCCGAGGTAATTAATTTCTTTGACAGATGTTAGGGAAAATATTTTATTCACAGTTGAAAGGTTGATTAATCGTAAACAACCTGATTGAGTGGCATTTACTAATGTTTTAAAAAGTTTGTTTAGTTTACACCGATCATGTAATTTATTTTAAATTTACTCGAATGTGAAAACACAATTATCTATAGTTTTTATAAGTTTTAAAGTTTTTTTTGTCATCACAGCGCATTTTTAACGAGTGTGACGCAGAGCTTTAGGCGGTCATAGAGTTATAATATAATATATGTGTGACGCATTCATAAATAGGATTGCCTCGTCAAATGAAAAGTCATCACCATATTATTACAACGAGTAAATCACACCCATTAACGTATTATCAACAGAAGCAGCTCTGCTGCATCTCAATTAAAAATAACACTTCATTATTTTATTTTATTACACACTTATTCCTTGACGACGTATGGCAGTGAGTCGTGAAATTGCAACTGACAAAGGAAGAACGAAAGTAGAGTGAATACGGTAGAAATGAGATTTCAGACGCGCAGGAGTGGTAAAATCCACGTAAGACAATCAAACCAACAATCAGGAGATTCTTCGAACATGCATAGTGAATAAGCAGAGACAAAAAAAGTCACGAGAATATGTGACGCGTAAATGGATGGAAAAATAAGTCGGGGACCCCTTTAAAACAATCATATCATCAAGTGCATAAAATACTCGAGTCGAATCGTAGAAAAAGTCGTAACAAACCAAAGTGTTTGTAGGTGTTTATTAATGTGGATGAAGTCAAGAGTGTGTACTAAGACAGATTTGTATTTATTTATTTATTTTATTTATAACTTTTGTTTCTTACATTATTTTTTACATTACCCACCCTCACTCAGGTCATAAGAACCTGTTCTGAGGTAAGTGACAGTGAGTACAAGTCCAATGTTCGAGTTTGTCATGGAATGAGTGAAGAATTTCAAGTGCTATTTTAGGAGGTCTTCAATTTCCTTGCGGTCCTTACTCATTAGCCATTTAGTAATGTTTTAATTAAAGGAATACATATTTGTGATGGCTACAGTCTGTGGTGGGAGTTTGTTGTAAGTGTGAGGCGCGATGTACATATGGTGTCTTTGTGCAAAAGCTGTATTGTATTTAGGTACTAAAAGTCTTGTTGTTTGGCCCTTGTATTTTTATTATGTGTGATATACATTAAAGATTTTGAAGAATGAGTTATTTTTAACACTATTTTAATATATAACTGTCTATTTAGGCGTTCAATCTTATCTCCCTCCCTATGCGGGGAAATGATAAAATAATCAGTTATTTAGTTAGTATTTTCAGTTGTAGCTATTATGCAAACCCAAATAATTTACGTAAGAAAAACACCTCTGAATAGATTGTTAATCAAAGTACCATAATTATATTGACAGTAAAACTTGGAGAGTTCTGGCCATCTCTAGGAAACGTCTACACTCCTGACGATCTCCTGCTGTCTCCCACTAGTTCCTTAGGACTACGGAAGCCTTGTTGATGGTAACCTTCCATCCTTGCTACATCTCCCAACCAGCAGTTCAGAGTAGTTCAGGTTTCATAAACTTTGTTATTGATGGCTTTTCAAACAATCGGCATGGCTAGTGGTTGTACCTCATTTACCAAACACGATTTTATTGTATGGTTTTAAACATTCGCCTCACGAGCTTCCCTTTAAACGTATAATATTATTTACATTATTAGTTGTTATTCACAAGTTATAATAAACATTATCTATTAATAAAATCAGAAATCATTACTACCTACAATAAATTTGTATCGAATATTTCAGGCAGGATGCCTGAAGGGTAAAACTTATAAATCATTGTATAAAAAATATTTTGTTTTTGTAGTTTTATTGCTATGCCATTTACATTTGTTGCTTATTTTTTTAATTATTCGCTACAGGTTTCGACACTTCCGAGTCATTAATTAGCGTTTTTAAAACTAACATAAATTATAGAAGTACAGAAATGAATTACATATTTAATGAAAATGAAATAATAGCTTTGTATAAGCCCACAGATTTAATTTTAATTTTTATGACCGACCGGTTTCGAAATTTTGAATTTACAGTGATCAAAAGAAACGCTCTCCCCAACAATCGGGATTTTGAAGATACGATGGTTTACGTAGGAGGGGTCGATATGTGAGCCTAATACTGCCGAGACACATAAGGGAGGAATTAGGGGGATGTCACTTGGTTGAGGGATCTATAGCGTTCATAAGACAATGCAAGTTCGGTTGGATTTGAAAAGATTATTTTTAAAATTTGATAATTTCATTTAATATCTGTTCCAAATGTGAAAGTTCACATTGGTGCGTACTAACAAAGGAAATTATTTAAGTTATTTCAATTTGGAATTTTAATTAATGGAGGACTGAACGTTGTTGGCGCTAATAAGAAATTATCCAAGGAAGCGAAGCTAGCAGTCCACAATGAAATGCTTATACCAACCCGACAGTGAGGCAAGGAACTGGCAGAGGAAGGATGAAAGTAGACTGAATGCTGTGGAAATTAGATCACTGAGACGTATGTGCGGTAAAACCATGTATGACAGTGTTAAAAATGTGAATATCCGGAAAGAATGCAAGGCTGTTGTAAGCGTAATAAATAGGATCAAGAAAGGGACGCTTAGATGGTTTGGGCATGTAGAGCGAATGAACGAAGAAAGGAGTGTGAAAAGAATATTTAACGCGAAAGCGAATGGAAAAAGAAATCGGGGACGCCCGAGGAAGACATGGCACGATCAAGTGAATCAAATACTTGAATCGTGCCACGTGAAGAGTCAGAATAACAGAAGAGTATTTATGAGACGATGTATGAATGTGAACGAAGCAAGGAGTGTGTGTGCTAAGACAGAGTTGTATGGCGGTCCGTTCTGCGGGGAAACGGCGTGATGGTTAGTTAGTTATTTTAATTTAAAGGATGTTTAATTTTAAGAGTAAAGTGAACTTGGTAAGAAAACGTCACGAAATTGTGTCATAAGAAATAAGGTATCATTTAATTATTATTATAGTCGGCGAATCGTCTACTCCAGACGGCCGAAAGTAGTCCATGGTCCGCCATACATCATGATTCATGATTTTGATGCAATATTTATAATACTATATTACCTCAGCAGCCGGCCAGGGCCCGAGCCCCAGTCCGCCAGAGGGGCCTTGACATTTTAAATTGAGACACTGCATTATTAACGAAAAAATTCGCTGTTAAAAGTGTTACGTTCGCCATTCATCAAGAGTATCACTGAAGGGTTTAATGTAGTAAATAATTTACGAATGATTATATACTCGAGATGTTTTTACGAAAGCAGATACTTGTCGAAACCCTTGGGTAAAAATTAAGGTATTCACCAGCTACTTAGGTGTGCTCAAGGTAATGCAGTTACCTCAGAGCAATAATATACCAGGAGGGATAGCTTTGCGAAACAGTGTAGTCAGGATTGTTGATTTTTTCCTGGCTCGGGCTTGGCTAGAGTTTTTATGGACACACCTTTTTAGATCCATTCATAGCACATGTCGACATAATGCATTATTTTTTTGTGTAGTCACTTTTTCACAGTATTGTTCTCAACAAAAATATAGGATGAAACCTTAGAGTATACTAGAGGTAGCCCAAGCCAAGGCAGTGAAGTCAGTTTTGGACTTGTTTTTGATGATTTTAACATGACTCGGCGCAAATGGGCGTGGCTAAGACTAAGGCTACGGTATTTATACATCCATTCATATCACATATCGACATAATGTTTTTGGGTATTCGTATAGCCACTTTTTCACAGTATTTTTATCAACAAAAATATAACATCTAACCTAAAAAACCGTTTAGTTGTGTCAAGTTTAGTGGCAAATAGTGGGCGGAGTCCCGCCGTTGATCATTACGACAGTATATAGAAGCGGTCCAAGAAATTTGTTGTCTCTTTCTCTCATGGTGTACGATGTAAAAACTCGGAAAAAGTGATTTATTACAATTTCGGATGGGTTGGGTAAAACAAATTAGCTATCCCTCCATATATTGTTACTTCAAGGATGAAACCAAAAAACCGTTGAAGTATGGTCGCATAACATGTTTTTTTTTTCATTTTATTTTTCCGTACGAGGATTTTCATAATTTTTCAGTTTTGGTGGTGCACTGCAACAGTCTGCTGAAAAATCTTCACACAAATAAAAATCTAAATCATTTTCGACTACAACACCAATATTGGTGTTTTTTTTTTAATCCTAGCACTCTAGCAGAATAAAAAGTCACGAGCCACTGGATGCCACAATCCTACTGGCTCTGGGTAGTTGTGACTCATGAACGGTATTCGCATAAAATAGCCAACACACAAAATACCTTATATGCCGGAAAACCATCAAAATTATGCCTAACAATAAATTAAAAATAGCCTGTAAAAATGTTGTAAAATTCATATAAATTTAAATTATTAATTAGTATACTCGTATAAGTTAAAATATTATAAAGTCAAAAAGAAAATGAAATAAATAGCTACTTGTAAACTTGAATGTACAAATTAACTAAAATAAAATTTAAAAAAAAACCTTGTTAAATATTTATTTTAGTCTCGTTTAGTGTAAAAAATTAACATAGGGTTTTTAGGGCATTCAATATATCATTCTTTGAGGCGATATTTAACAAAAATTTTGCACAGTAAAAATGAGTTAACCAAGTTTTGAAGGGATTTTACTAGTAACTTCTCTATTCACGTATGCCTCCTTCTATAATGGTATACAAAGCTTGAAGAAAAATTGAAAAAACGATATTAATAATTTTCAAATGAGGAATGAGATCGATTGAAAATTCCGGTTTCTTATAAGGTCTCGGTGGCTCAATTGCCAGAAGCGATACTCCCGGATAGAGTAGTGGTTCCGAGTTCGAATCTCGGTCGCGACCGTTATTTTTTCTGTTTCATATTTACGTTGAAGATTGTTGACATTATTTCAATAAATAATATAAAAATAATGAGCATTCAAGCTATTCTAATAAATAAATAAAATGTTGGGCAATAATATCGCGAAACACTACAATCAGCGTCAACTCTCTACTGGAACATGGTGAGACCTTCGTCAATTTCTCGACCACCGTCGTCCCACTCATCGATGGGAGACGCAATAAAAAGTCAAAACGGTCTGCAGCGTTATTATTTCTAGATAAGTTTACGCGGAGAACGTATCCACACCGGATAAACATTCACAGTCATGTGCAGGCGCCGTGGATTCATTCCGCCATTGTTTCATTTTAATGTCCCATTTTAATTTCACAATGGGCACAGAGCGACGCCATCAGATCTCAGATTGTACGTAAAGAGTGGTCGGATCGGCACGACTTCACTAATGTTCATAATAATGGTACATTATTATTTCGCCCTCATCTAGAATATGCTAGTGTAATCTGGTCCCCTTTCTATACCGTTCATATTCATCAGATTGAATCCGTACAACATCGCTTCTTACGCGGTATTGCATGGAGATGAGGCCATTATTCATATGATGAAATTGAACAATTATTGAAAATGTCTTCATTAGAAAAGCGCAGAAAAGACTTTGATTTAATTTTCATTTACAAAAATAATAATTGTTTTATTGACTCACCTTCTCTGTTGCAACTTATCCAGTTCAACATTCCTTGCCGTAGACTCAGAAACAATGAATTGCTGTTCCTCAGTCATCACAATACTAATTATGGGTATAATTCTCAAATATCCAGAATGTCAAGACTTGTTAACTCAAGCCATGGTCTTGAAATTTTTGGTAGCAGTCTAAATGATTTTCGTCATTCTTTACTTTGACTCTACCAAAACTTTGACTAGACCATGGCTTGAATGTTCTCTCTTATGTTTATTTTGCCTTATTTTTGTCATCGCTTCATTTATTTTAATGTATATGCTATTTTTTCTCTGTTGTTCTTTTTTCTATTTCGTGTTTTATATGTATTTTTTGTAATTATACTTTAGTCCGTTAATTTATAAATAAATAAATAAAATATTCCAGAAGATATGCAGGTTTGGTGCAATGCGATACAATCCACGAAAGACATCGAGCGTGTGTTTAAATCGATGGTGAAAGACAACGATTAAAATTAAACAAATATAAGATGAACAACTTTGCTTCCGCTGTTATTTTCCGAAATTCGAGGCTTTATTGTAAAAAAACCGGTTATACATTTATAATTCCAAGTATTGTCCATCGCTCGCCACTACTTTCTTCCATCTTTGATGTAGCGTACGAATCCCGCGTTGAAAACACTGGTAATTTTTTGAAGCGATCCAATTTTTCACTTGTGCACAAGTACGGAATTGCTGGTCATCCAGGTCGTGCGCCATTGATCGAAACAAATGATAGTCAGAGGGAGCAACGTCTGGAGAATACGGCGGGTGGGGTAGGACTTCTCATTTCAACGTTTTCAAGTATGTCTTGACCACTTTCGCAACATAGGGTCGAGCATTGTCCTGCTGCTCCTCCCGCAAATAACGAAAATTTGACTCGTAAACTGACATTTTCAATCGAGAATAACTTTATGATGCAGACACAAATCGTCTAATGTTTCTATAAGGTTAAGTTGATAGATGCCTAAGTTTATTTCACGACGTCCATGATCTATTTATTTCGACCACTACTTATGGCTAAAGCCATCTAACTAGCCATTTCGACGGCCTGCGTAGTCGAGTGGTAAGACGCTCGACCACGGATCCAAAGGTCGCGGGTTCGAACCCGGCGTGCGCAAATAAATTTGATTTAATTAGTATCGCCCTGGTGAAAGAACCACTCTGGAAGGTGCCGAAAATATACCATGTATTATTTTATATGAATTACGTGTGAAATAACTCATATTAATTAAATAAATTTTAATTGCAAGAGTCAGGATTTGAACCCACGACCACTGGATTCGTAGTCGAGCGTCTTAACCACTAGACCACTGAGGCCGTCAAAGGGTGGATTAAAGCAACCAACATTTTTCTCTGCAAGTCAAGTTACATCCCGTGATTATTCACGGGTAACAACCAGTTATGTTGTTAATGTAATGCGGTAAATATCTCTATTAACCGGATCAATACTCGAGATAGTAACTAAAGTTTCATTAATTAAAGTAATTACGTGATCAATTAATAATCAACTACCACCGTTCTGGTTAACCGCTAGCTACCGCGCTGTGTATTGCAAATTAGAGCCTCGCCCGTAAACCGGGGAGTACACATTTCTAATATCCGTCGACTGCAGAGAGTGCACAGAACGGGAAATCAATAGAAGTGTATATCTTCGCTGGAAGGGCAAAAAGGCTTAAGCGACACTTTCGTAAAAAAAATGAGTTAAATATGCAGTTTTGATCAGTTCTTTTTCCTGCATCTAATGCTCTGACTCTTGTTTGATTCTGAAGAGTTTTATGGCCCTTTAGCCATCTAAAATATATTTACCATTTGGGAGAAGGCTCGCCTCAAGCGAAAGATATTTGGAACTTTTTGGAGATTTTTGTCGCTTCAGGTAACTCAGTGAGAGCATCGCAATATTTACGTAATATCGTTCGAATCCTAGGCCCCAGACAGGTAAATTAAAATGATTGTAGGTCGCGCAATTAGAGTTGATGCGAACAACACATAATTAGGATTTTGTGTATTGGTGCATATGCATATCTGCATAATCTGCACTTCCGGCTGCGATGTCCTTGACAGAAGTCACTGAGATACAGCATTTGTCTTGCTTAAGCATTGTCATTGATATTAGCGAAAATAAATTAAATATTTAAAAAAAATGCAAAAAACTGAAAGTTTTTTCTTTCATAATATATATGTTTTAATTTAGCTACAATTTTCTTTTCTGAAGTTGAAAAAATAGTTTGCCAACATGCTGTATGCAAGCAATTTACCTGTGTGAGCACTGTGTCCGACTCAAAATTCGCTGCGATACCTCTAACTGTCATAAATGTTTTATCAATTTCATCCGAAGTAGGATAAAGTTGAGCTTACTTCGGGCACGCGGACTCGCCCATAACATACTTCCATTTGTTGATCTCTTCAGTGAGAAAGGGCTGAGTTTACAGCAGGAGGTTGGGAGTTTATAGTTGAATAGTTGTGAAGCTGTAAAGCAAGTTTCAGTGAATTCGTAAGTGCTAAACACGGCCAATCTGATCGATTTATACTACTCAAGTGTATACAGGGAATTGTTACAAGACGTACCCGACTTTAACCAGCAATTCCTAACCAACTTATTTGGAGAGAAAAAAAACGTAGATGCCATTTTGCCCAATGATGCTTTTTTCACGCGGCGCCATTGGCTAGAACATTAGCTAAAACCTCAGAGTAAGAATCTAATGGAAGGATAGCTAATTTGTTTTACCCAACCCATCCGAAATCGTAATAAATCACTTTTTCCGAGTTTTTACATCGTACACCATGAGAGAGAAAGAGACAATAAATTTCTTGGACAACTTCTATATACTGTCGCAATGATCTTAAGGTGCTGGTTGACGGCGGGACTCCGCCCACATTTTTTATTATGCCACTAAACTTGACACAACTAAACGGTTTTTTAGGTTAGATGCTATATTTTTGTTGATAAAAATACTGTGAAAAAGTGGCTATACGAAAACACGAAAACATTATGTCGATATGTGATATGAATGGATGTATAAATACCGTAGCCTTAGTCTTAGCCACGCCCAGGTGCGCCGAGTCATGTTAAAATCATCAAAAACAAGTCCAAAACTGACTTCACTGCCTTGGCTTGGGCTACCTCTAGTATACTCTGAGACTAAAACAGTGCGTACCACCAGAAGCGTGCACTCCATAACAGCAAATCAAAGCACTGCCTAACCTTCGGTATACGTATAATATTGGATTAAATAATATGAAATAATTGCAAGAAATTAATCTACGCTTTCAAAAATACGTGCGAATTTCAGCTAATCATACCGCCGCGAGCGCCTCATCGACCTTCCTACTATAACGTGTCAAAAGCAGTAACTACATACGCTCAAACACCGCCAACGTCATAGTAGATTATTCTATGTTCACTAGACTACACAAAATAAGCATGCTGTGAGCTATTGCGCGTTCATGTAACTCTTTTTTGTTGGTATCCTTGTTAGAATCTAAGGCAGTGCTTTTTGAGAACAAATTCAATAGCAATCGGTTACATTTGTTGGTGCATATTTCTATAATCAATTGATCCGCTGTTTTTCCTACTGCCTACCATGATCGAAAACTCTGTACACGCCTATGCGTACCACGTGGTGCGCACCTTTGCGCATTTTTTCTAGATCTATTGACGGGGAAATTTCATTAAAGCGACAATATTATGTGGTGTTCGTTCTTTTGGAAGTTGTCTCTGAACAAAAAACTAAAAAAATACCTAACGACATGATAAAAAACGATTGAAAAAGCCCGGTAGGTAAATTGACAATCGATGTCGGTTAAAACTTAAATGCGTTATTTTTTTAAAGCGTGCTGACGGAAAAGTAAATGGTAGAAGAAGTCGGGATGCCCGAGGAATACGTGGCACGACCAAGTGTACATCCTGTTTTCTTATAGGAGTAGTTTGTTTTATATGTGAATATCCCAAGAGTCATTCCTGTCGGGATCCAATAGAACCACAGGAATCCCAATTGGGGGAATGTTGTGAGGTTAAAGAAAGTGGGGTGACGAAAAAGACGAGAAAGGTTGAAAAGTATCTGGCTATTCAAATCTAGTCAGTAAACATAACTAAAGCAACTTTTCAACTCATGGTGGTCTTTCACCATGGCGATACGATGATGCCTATATTATTATCTTTCGATATAAAGGATTGCATCCATTTGCAGCAACTAGAAAATCGTTTAAAAGGCTGCCTAAACCGGTCGGCATTTTCTCATCGATAAATCGACAACACAGTGCTACATCACATATATAAATATTACTACGGCTAAATCAATTCACCTCTCGGTGAAAATAAAACCATCACATAGGAATGAGATTTTCTTCCAACGACAGACATCCGCTTTGGGCACGAGAGTCTTTAATGCACATATACATTGTGCCTACACATTTACTTCGTAAGCCGGAAGTAGGAACGAAACAGGAACCAGGCAACCGGATATCCTGATGATGCTCGTTCGCAGAGAAGAGAACGGGAAATACTTATTTAGGTAGAACTGTCAGAAGCCTTTGAAACGTCGAGAAAGAGAATCGAGTATTTTAAGTTCAGTACTACGCTTGGTTAACCTTTAAAAACTTTGAATCTTAAACCGTCATGGATACGCCTCCATGGTCGAGTGGTAAGACGATCGGCTACGAATCCAAAGGTTGTGGGTTCAAACCCGGCGTGCGCAAATAACTTTTATTTAATTAATATGTGTCTTAACGCATTTAATGCATATAAAAAAATATATAGTATATTTGCGGCACGTTCCAGAGTGGTAGATACTCTAAGTATCGCCCTGGTGGAAGACCACTATTCAGAATCGAAACGTTGCTTGATTGAAACGGCTTTAGCCGTTTGCGACCAGATCTGAATAGCCAAGCACTTCCCAACCTTCCTCTTCCCCTCCCCAGTACTTTCAGCCGCACAACATACCCCAATTGGGCAGTGGTGGCTCGTGAGTTTAAAGTGTGCTAGAGTGCTTAGATTGAAAAAAAAACAGTGTGAGTGTTGTTGTAGCCGAAAATGATTTTTATTTTCGTTAAAGATTTTTTTTGTATGAATATTTTCAGGATATTTCAGTTTTGGTGGTGCACTGCACGAATCTCTGAAAAATCTTCATATAAAAAATTGAAATTTTGAAAAAAAAAAAACAAAATGTTTTCGGCTACAACATCAATAATGACGTTTTTTTCAATCTTCCCACTCTAGCACACTTAAAAGTCACGAGCCGCCACTGCAATTGGGGATGCCATAGTTTCACTGGCTCTAGACGGTTGGGAGCAGTTGAGACTCTTGTGCGGTATTCACTATAAGAAATATTTTTTTAAAAACTACAATACAAACAGGCGAAGAACTTCCTAAAAGACATTGAAAATCGATCGAAATCATACACTCCTCGCACTGGTGGCGGCGACAAGGTTGAAATTGTCACTTGACGCAGGCCGCCAGTTTCGATTTATGCTTTTTTTTGCACCGCCAAAAAGCATGTTTTATTTCATTTTGTGAAGCTCGGGCACAAATCCTGAAATGATGTCATATTCTGAAAAAGTTAATTTTCCACATTGTGCAATGAAACCAACTCCGAAAAAAGGTTCGAATTCGACATTTCGAAGCATTTTTACCGCCCTGATACTTTATTTTTTATAGGCTTCTAAAAATTGCCGAGTGAAACTTATGTTAATGCCAAAATTTGCTCCATTTGCAGAATTTGATAAGGGACCGGTAAGTAGCCGAGTTCACAAATGCGTCGGGTTCCCAACCAGGCCTCGTGGGTTCAATTCCCCCGCTGCCTAACTCCTCCACCATTGGACAACCAACATTTTCCTCTAAATGATGGTAGTAGGAGTTATTCAAATATTCTAAAAGTCTAGAATAATTCTAGACGTTATCAATTTTCAACCCAAAAAACATATTTTTCATGATTTTGTAGATCGCAAACCAAATCCATCGCCTCAATGTGCTTTTTCTAGAGTGGTATACGAGTATACAGAATCAAAACGATGCTATAAATGGCAATAGCTGTGGTTAGTGACCTGATATGTATGGCCAGGTATATCCCAACCATCCTCATACACATCTCCTTCCTCTCCACACTCCCTTCAGCCTTACAATATACTTCAATTGGACGTAGTTATGCAAAAAGCATCCAACCCCAAAAAGATGAAACCGAGAAAAAGGAGTTTGAAAATATGATGATACAAAAGCATTGATATGCGAATTATTTATTAAAAAAATAAATGCAAGTCCATGTTATCCTACATTTCAATTTAAGTAAAATATCTGAAATTTGGGTAAGTAAAAAATTGAATTACCAACAATCTATTGCATTTGAAGCTTGGATGTTTTCAGCAGAAGTCTCGTATTTATCTGTAGGAAAACATGAGAGACTCGATTTAGGCAAATTGTGGGTTGGACGCTTTCGGCATAACTGCGTCCAATTGGGGATGCCTTAGTCCCACCGGCTCCCGAAAGCTAGGAGCGGTAATATTGCTGATATTCAGCATGCTAACGATAGCGACATTCAATCTGTATTTTTAGAGTGTATTTTTCATCACAGGCAAAACAGCTGGCAGCTGTTCAATTAATTTTGTATTCATGATCCAATATTATTGACTATGATATCATTCTTAACGTCATTGACTAATTTAATTTATTCAGGGCAGTGACGTTTTAAAAGAAAAAAAAACATGTATTTTCAGATCTGGTCACTGAACAAAGCTAAAGCTATTTAAAGAAACGTTGCAATTCTTAATGTTGGTCTTTAACCAGGCCGATACCAAGCGAATCTGCCACTCTTGATTCAAAGATATTTTCCTATGAACACTGTTTCAAACGTTTTGTCGTCGCTGGAAAGGCAAAAGGGCTTAAGCGACACTTTGAGTAAAAAATGAGTTAAATATGCAGTATCATTTCTTTTTTCTGCATTGAATTCTCTGACTCTCGTTTAAATCTGAAGACTTTACTAGTATTTCAGCCATATACAAAAATATTTATCATTTAGGAGAATGCTTGACTCAAGCGACACAAGTTAAGGAGTTTTTTTTAGCTTTTTGTCGCTTTAGATAACTCAGTGAGAGCTACTGAAGACTTATGAAATGAAACTTCAGTCCTTTTGCCTTTTCGGCGACTTTATTTATTACGTATTGTCACACCCTTGGAGTAACAATGTATGGAGAGAGAGCTAATTATTTTTACCCAATCTATACAAATTTGGGATAAATCACTTTCTCTGGGTTTTCACGTCGTACGCCATGAAAGAGAAAGAGACAACAAATTATCCCAAAATATCACACCGCTTTAAAGTACTGCAAGGATGTTCTTCGTGTCCCGCGTCTCCGTTGACTCCGCCCACACGTTTTCATATGCGACATTAACGGACATAAGTCAGCGGTTTTTTAGGTTATATGCTATATTTTTGTTGATAACAATACTGCGAAAAAGCGGTTTTACGAATAAACAAAAACATTATGTCGACATGTGCTATGAATGGATGTATAAATACCCTAGCCTTAGTTCTAGCCACGCCCAGGTCCGCCGAGTTCGGCTAAAATCATCAAAAACTGACTACACTGCCTTGGATAGGTACCACTCTCTATGTACTCTAAGGTCACACCTAAGCTCCGCGTGTTGCCGTAAGTGGACATTTAGCGTAATAACTCTCGTAAAATCAATGTGATAAATGAGAGGTAATTGCAATTAAAATAACAATTTAATTTAATAACACAGCAAATACGCATAATTGATCCGCTTTTATTAATTTATATGACGCAGAAAATGTTGATAATGAATAATAACGAATAAGTCATACGAAAGAAAATGCACAAAAAAATATCGGAATATACCTACGAATTAGTTTCACGTCGATCAAGCCCGCGTTCGATATTTTTTAATCTTAACACCTACATAAAAAGTCACGAGCCGCCACTGGTCAGGACATTGCGACGTTGATGAAACATTCTAAAAATGGCAACACGTTTTTATTGAAAGGGATAAAAAAACCAAATAAACGAGAAATCCAGTTACTATTTCCAAATCTAAAAGCATTCATTAGTCATTTCTTAATACAGTAATCAAAAAACACTATATTTATGCAATACTTAATCCTGTTTCGCCATTAGCTGTAACTCGCAGCCACTGAACACATAATACCTAGAAGTGTTCATCTCTTAGAGTATACAAGAGGTAGCCCAAGCCAAGGCAGTGAAGTCAGTTTTGGACTTGTTTTTGATGATTTTAACTTGACTTGGCGCAAATGGGCGTGGCTAAGACTAAGGTTACGGTATTTATACATCCATTCATATCACATATCGACATAATGTTTTTGGGTATTCGTATAGCCACTTTTTCGCAGTATTTTTATCAACAAAAATATAACATCTAACCTAAAAAACCGTTTAGTTGTGTCAAGTTTAGTGGCAAAATAAAAAATGTGGGCGGAGTCCCGCCGTTAACCAGCGAAAATAGCCAGCTTAAGATCATTACGAGAGTATATAGAAGCGGTCCAAGAAATTTGTTGTCTCTTTCTCTCTCATGGTGTACGATGTAAAAACTCGGAAAAAGTGATTTATTACAATTTCGCATGGGTTGGGTAAAACAAATTAGCTATCCCTCCATATATTGTTACTTCAAGGTTCATCTATACCGATTTGAAAGAAAACCAATGGCGAATTTGCCATCGAGGCAACTTATACCCCATTGTGATAAGTCAATGTACATTTGTACATAATACTGTTTTAACCTATACAAGATAATAACCTATACAATAATATACAAGAGAGAGCGCTTCTGTAGTCCGTTTTTACGAGTTTTGCCGAATTCGACTAGACCTGGGCGTGGCTAAGACTAGGGCTAGGGTATTTATACAACCATTCATAGCACATGTCGACATAATGTTTTTGTTTATTCGTTTAACTACTTTTTCACAGTATTGTTAAAAACAAAAATACAACATGTAACCTAATAAACTGTCGAGTTATGTACATTTATTTCGCGTATCAAAACGTGTGGGCGGATTCAACGGAGATGCGGGACACGAAGAACATTCTAAAAATAATTTAAACCGGTGTGATAATTTGGGAAATTTTGTTGTTTCTTTCTTTCTCATGGTGTACTACGTTAAAACCCGGATAAAGTAATTCATACCAAATTTGTATAGGTTGGGTAAAAAGAATTAGCTCGTTCTCCATATATTGTTACTTCAAGGTTTTAACAGCCCTCCACGCCAACGACAAAATCTGGGATCCAATCGAAGATCAAAGGCATAAATCGATCTGCTACCCTTACATTATTACATTTTTGTATCGATATCCATGTTTTTATTTCTGAATGTAATCGCTTAATACCTTTTAATGAAAATCTTAACATTTCTCGGCTATCGCGGCAGCCGACTGAATAAAGGTTTTTGGCGATTTATAGCTAAAACCTTTGATTGAATCCCAAATTTCGCGATACTTTTACAAGACTTGTTTTAAAGCGCCCTTGAGGTGATTTTCCCACGAAAACGGCGCTATAAAAGTTATCCATTTATTATTATTATTATTATTAAGACGGCCTCCGTAGTCGAGTGGTAAGACGCTCGACTGCAAATCCAGTTCAAACCCGGCGTGCGCAAATAAATTTTATTTGACTAACATGTGTCATAACAGATAAAATTCGTATGAAATAATATATATTGTATTTGCGGCACGTTCCAGAGTGGTAGATTAAGTATCGCCCTGGTAAAAGACCACCATTCAGAATCGAAACGTTGCTTTAATTGGCTTTAGCCGTGTTTGGTGACCAGATCTGAACAGCCTGGTACTAATCCAACCTTCTTCTCCCCCATCTCCTTCTCCTCTCCACTACCTTCAGCCTCACAACATAACCCGAATGGAGATGCTATAGTCCCACTGGCTCTAGACGACCGGGAGCAGTTAGGACTCTTGTGCGATATTAGCTGTAAAAAAGGAAAACATGTTTTGTTTTAAGTACCTTTATTATTGTATTATTTTGAAGATTTTCTCGTGATATTTTATGGCATAGTATTTTTAAGCGTAAGTTTGGGGTGGTCAGTGGTCGACCGTCTGATTTCGCCCTAAGATGCATCCATATCATCGTAGTCCAAATACTGCAGCGGGGATTACATCTTCAATTTAAAAATAATATTCATGGTGATAAATGATGGTCGGTTTAAGTTTGATCAATTTCTCCACGAGTAGAGAAAATCGAGCTTACTTCTTGTACACAAACACGTCCACGGTACACTTCTATCGGGTTATCTCTTCGGTGCTCGCGCGTCATACGACGCGGCCGATACGCCTCCCCCCCGGGCTGCGGACTTACGCGCCCGAGTTACGACCGCTCCTGGCTGTTTGCTCTGCTTGATGATGATTGATTCTCTCAAATGTCGTTAAGACTACACACTGCCCTGTAGTTAAATAGGTGATTGGCGTTCTAATAAATTGCGGAAAATATTGTAACCCTCATTTATAGGAAGATGGTTAAAATAAATTTAAAAAATCATCGTGACGTCAGCCACAGCGTCGACATGTTTATAGGACGAGTGTCGAGCCGCGAAAAATTAAAACGGCGTAACTCGAAGGCGGGACGAAAAAAATAGTGCGTGTCGACAGCGTATACGTAGGAGGAACATACAGTCTAGTTTTCTGTAGCATGCCTAGAAAGGTGTTCTACCCTTGAAGTAAGAATATATATGAAGAGGGAGCTAGATATTTTTACCCAACCCATACACATTTGCGATAAATCACTTTCTCCTGGTTTTTACGTCGTATACCACGAGAGAGAAAGAGACAAGAAAAGTCGTCACATAATATTGCAGCACTTCTAAGTATGTAAGGATGGTCTCCGTCCGCGCTAACTTCACATCATCGAGTCGCATAAATTATGTCAACGGATTTTGAGGTTATTTCATGTACTTGTATTGATTAAAATACTTAAAGTGGTTATATAAATAAATCAAACATGATGGTGATATGTGCTATGCGTGAATGTTCAAATGAGACCAAACGAAGATTATAAAACATCACTCATCAGAGGTATATTTTAACAGTTTTAAATATTTTTGACCGAATTTAGAATTTTCATATTTTTAATGATATAAGACATAAAATCAACAAAAAGCTTCCATCATTATTTAGGCAAACTTTCTGTTGTTAGTTTTTTTATGTGATATTTTGACTTTATAAATCATTTTAATGGTGTAGTGATATTGTTTTGTTCAATGTGTTCAAGTGTGTTTATTAAAAATGTTCGAATTCCACGTTGGCGGTAACTAATAGGCTATCCAACATAATTTAATAATATATCTTTGTCTCTTTCTATCGAGTCAGTATAAAGTCGACCGTCTTGACTACACTGTTTCGCAAAGGTCTCTCCATGTCTTCTAAGAGATAAACAAAGAAAAAAGATTAAATATATAACGTGCAAGTGGATGGACGGAAACATCGGGAATGCTCCTGGAAGGCACGGCACGATCAAGTATTACTAATCTTTCACAGCATAACAATACTGCGACACCTGTAAAAACGCAAACACCAGTGTCTTTTATAATATAGCGTCGCATTTAATCTGTGAATAGTATGGATTAAGGTATTTTAAAAATGACCACAGATTGTCATTTGATTTCGTTAGGTCACATGTTACATCACAGACTCACATTTGAAAACAAACAATTTGAATATTTTGGTCACAGTCACATGCTACCTGTAACACAATATTACAGCGATAAGAAGTTATTTTCAAAACTACATAAGATTATGAGTTAATACTCAAAGCAATAATATACAAGAGAGAGCGCCGTAGAGAGCTGTAGTCAGTTTTTACGAGGTTTGCCGGACTCGGCTAGACCTGAGCGTGGCTAGGACTAGGGCTAGAGTATTTATACATCCATTCATAGCACATGTCGACATAGTGTTTTTGTTTATTCGTATAAACACTTTTTCACAGTATTGTTAAAAAAATATATATTTAACATGTAAACTAATAAACCGTTGAGTTATGTCAATTTATTTCACGTATCATAACGTGTGGACGGAGTCAACGGAGACGCGGGACACGAAGAACATTGTAACAATACTTTGAAGCGGTGTGATAATTCGGGAAAAATTGTTGTATCTTTCTTTCTCGTGGTGTACGACGTGAAAATACGGAGAACGTGATTTATTTCAATTATGTATAGGTTGGGTAAAAAGAATTGGCTCTCTCTCCATATATTGTCACTTCAAGTTTATAATATAGCGTCGCATTTAATCTGTGAATAGTACAGATTAAGGTATTTTAAAAATGGCCACAGATCGTCATTTGATTTCGATATGTCACATGTTACATCACAGACTCACATTTGAAAACAAACAATTTGAAAATTTTGATCACAGTCACAAGCTACCTACATATAAAATTACTGCGATAAGTAGTTATTTTTAAAACTACATAAGATTATGAGTTAATCCGACGGCTGTCCAATAATTTGTTCGTATAAAGCCACGGGGACGTTTTTCCGTTAACAAGTTTCAGAATTCATGACTAATTTCACAAGCGATCTGATGCGTGGGGGGGCTTTATCGGTTTTCCATCACAGCGTGGCGTTTTGATTGCTTCACATGCTAATTTTGATTGAAAAAGCTCCAATAAAAACGTTTCTCTGAATTGCGACGCGGAAAATGATAATATTTTGACGTATTTTTGGGGATTTGCGGGTTTTCGTACATTTTGAAAACTGCCAACACGGCTTTAATCTTATATTCTGTTCGTACAGAATAAGCCAAGGAAATATAAGCCTTATGTGTGAATATTTGATTCAAAATTATTTAATATTAATTTGAAAATTACCAATAAATTCATCTTAGCCTTGGCTTTGACTTGAATGTTCTTTCAAATATATTTATGGTTTTAAAGTTTATTTTGTAGAACTCCATTTTATTTTTAGGGTTTTTTAATTTTATTTAAACAATAATTATTATTGTTTAAATTTTTTTTTCAAACAATTTTTAGTTAAAAGCTCTGCGATGTAATTATTTTTACGCGTGACAAAATAATTACATCGCAGAGCTTTTAACTAAAAATTGTTTGAAAAAAAAATTAACATAATAATAGTTATTGTTTAAATAAAATTAAAAAAACCTAAAAATTTCAAATATATATTTTAGTCCTAGTTTTATCATTGCTTCATTAAAATATTATGTATGTGTTGTTCTTTCTCTGTTGCTCTTTTGTTCCCATTTCGTGTTATGAAAATTACTAGCAAATCGACAAAAGTTCCTCCCCAAAAAAGTACCAACAGATCAACAAAAATTCCTCTCAAAAAAAAAACACTAGTCGGTAGAGATTTGGAATCGAAAAATACTAGAAAATCAACAAAAAACCGGTTCCTCGGACAAATGACATCGATTTTTATTTGCCAAAAAAAGGAATCGGTTTCTCAGAGAAATAATATCGACGGTTCCAGTGACCGGCTTGGAACCGGTTCCTTTTAACCGGGGCAGTAATATCGACCATCTCTAGTTATACAGAGCACCGTCCATCGAAATAGCGATAAAACATACTCAGTACGAAAAGAAAACCAGTACTTTGCTCTAGGCGAATTAAAAGATCAATCCTCAACTCATTTTAAATTGTTTCTTATCAAATTCCAACAATCACGCCGCCGCAATATTGCGCCTTGACGTAACGAGCTTACTTCGCATTAAAACAGATGGAGTTGGTTTGTTTAGGCTCGGGCGCCTAGCGGGGGCGCGAACCAGTTTCCAGATAAGGCACGCAGAGCGGTGCGAGTCACGGCTAGGCGGCGTTCCGGGAAATCGACAAACATCTGAGAATAGTTATTGTGATTTTGTTTACAGCCCGAACGTATACAAGGGATGTTACGTTGCGAAGCCTAGTGTTCCGTTATGTTGAGAGAACACAATCCCGGCACGACTCACGGAACATATAATACATAAGTAAGTACTGGTAAGCATGGTAATTTGTTACAACCTTTGTTGCAATCTTAGATGAATCGAATAATGTAGATACGTTACTGAGACAACGCGCGTGGATATGCACTAAACCGAGTCCGCGAGACATACCTGAGATTAACTACGTTTAGTTTCACACAAACATTCGTTCGACAGACAAGCTGTCACCAGCTGCCACAAACGCGTCGCTGTGGGCTCCTTTCTGAGAAAAAATGCCTTGAGAGGTGTAAAAATCATTCGGGAAAGTAAAAAACATATCTCATCAAGTTTCTTTTCATTCATAATTACCCACAAATCACTTATTATTTCAATTCAATAAATACAATTATAACGAGGTTTAAAGGTTCATAAAAACGGTGTGAGATAGCGAATGCAAAAATACATAAGTGTGTGAAAGACAACCAGAGCTAGTAGCGCAATACCCGATTATAACAGTAGCGTGGGACGTTCATATAGCTATCTTATCCGTACACACATATTCTTTGAATGGCTATCCTTTTCATACGCGGATGAAACGGAATACAAGACGTTACTAGTGCTGCTACACTTTTCGTAAGATTTGTATGAATATGATGTGTTTTGTATTTTATATCTATGCAGACAATACGATTAAAGGCGATGCAATTAATATTAATGAAAAATCAAAGATGACAGCCAAAACGGAAGAATTAAAAAAAAATGGTACCAATAATTTTCAAATTAAGTATGAGATCGATTTAAAATGCCGGTTTCTTAAAAGGTATAGATGGCTCAATTGGCAGAAGCGTTGCTCCCGGATATAGTAGACGTTCCGAGTGCGAGCCTCGGTCGCGACCGTTATTTTTTTCTGTTTCATATTTACGTTGAAGATTATTAATGTTGTTTCAATAATTAATAATAAAAATCATAGGTGTTTGGTTTTAGAAAAATTGTTAGATGTATTTAGAAAATTTAAAAATTTAAAAAAAACTTTGAAATCCCCGCCTATCTAATAAAGAACCTACCTATAATGTATTTTAACAGACATTATTCTTCATTTGAAAACAACTAATTATAAATGAAAATTAAATAATATCTTTGTACAAGACTACAAATTTTATTAATTGTTATTATGACCGACCGGTTTCGCTCAGCCTAAGCATCGTCAGAAATTAAACTAATAAAAAAATACATAAAAAGGGTGTAGTTATATATAGTCACATACAGAGGGAAAACACAATATAAATAAAATAAGAAAACAAAAGAACAACATTGAAATTAAAACAAAGGAACAAAGAAAAAGAGTCAGATAACAATATGAAATGAAAAAGGCAAAACGTCAACTGAGAACATAATAAAAGAATAATGAGAAATTTTACACGTTCACGGGAAATATACGTAATATTCAACTACTGTAAAAAAAACTTTGTATACTTAGTAAATTGAAAAACAATATCAAAAAATGATATTGCCAAAAGCCAACCACCTAACAGTAGAGTACGACACGACCACAGCAGTGGGGAGTTGGCCACTATACGTTCACTTAAGTTAGTTTATTGACGCATTTAACACCCCATAAAGCAGTAAAAGCGAAACATATTATTATGTATTGTCACTTGGGAAAGTTTGGTAGAAGTTATTCGGCCAATTTGGGAGAGTATGTGTGCATTTAACAACGAATTATCTTGATACTAAGGAAACTTTTCCGACATAAACTACACACAGATCGTTGGGAGAATAATATATTATTATACAGATAAAAACTTAAAAAAAACCTAACTAACCACCAAGCCGTTTCTCCGCAGGAGCAGGCAGAGAGGACGGACTGCCATTTAACTCCGTCTTGGCACACACTCTTTGCTTCATTCACATTCGTACAGCGTCTCATACATACTCTTCTGTTATTCTGACTCTTCACGTGGCCCGATTCAAGTATTTGATTAACTTGATCGTGCCATGTCTTGCTCGGGCGTCCTCGACTTCTTATTCCATTCACTTTCGCATCATATATCCTTTTCACACTCCTTTCTTCGTTCATTCGCTCTACATGCCCAAACCATCTAAGCGTCCTTTTCACACTCCTTTCTTCGTTCATTCGCTCTACATGCCCAAACCATCTAAGCGTCCTTTTCTGGTTCCTATTCGTTACGCCCACATCAGCCTTGCATTCTTTCCGGATATCCACATTTTTAATACGGTCATATATGGTTTTACCGCACATACATCTCAAGGATCTCATTTCCACAGCATTTAGTTTACTTTCATCCTTCCTCTGCCAGTTCCATGCCTCACTACCATACATCAGGGTTGGTAAAAGCACTCCATTGTCGACTGCTAGCTTCGCTTCTTTGGACAATTTCTATAATTATAAGGATATACTTTATTAAATTGTATAATGACATCCATGTTCAGAATTCTCAGAACACGTTGTTCATAATTAGACATTGGATTAAATGCATTTGCATATTTTAGCCATTTTAAGTCGTTGGGCATCGATACATATTTCAGCCAGTTCATTCTTAAAATATGAGGAAAACCACGTGATTTTTATTCTGTGCAGTCGGAACCGGTTGTTTTTGAAATACGTTCCTTTTTAAATTCCGAATTTTTAAAAATCCCAAAGAACCGATTCCAAGACTTTTTTTCAAGGGAACAGACATATTCTTGTTTTATCGTTTAATTTAGGCATAAATTTTGATATTCTTAATAATCAGGTAAATTTGACGAGTAGTTCAATATTAGGTATATTTCCTGTAAACTCATAAATTTTATCATTTTTCTTTAATCACCTTCTCAGTTGACGTTTTTTCTCTTTCAATCTTAGAGTATACTAGAGGTAGCCCAAGGCAGTGAAGTCAGTTTCGGACTTGTTTTTGATGATTTTAACATGACTCGGCGCACCTGGGCGTGGCTAAGACTAAGGCTACGGTATTTATACATCCATTCATATCACATATCGACATAATGTTTTTGTGTATTCGTATAGCCACTTTTTCACTGTATTTTTATCAACAAAAATATAGCATCTAACCTAAAAAACCGTTTAATTGTGTCAAGTTTAGTGGCATAATAAAAAATGTGGGCAGAGTCCTGCCGTTAACCAGCACCATAAGATCATTGCGACAGTATATAGAAGCGGTCCAAGAAATTTGTTGTCTCTTTCTCTCTCATGGTGTACGATGTAAAAACTCGGAAAAAGTGATTTATTACAATTTCGGATGGGTTGGGTAAAACAAATTAGCTATCCCTCCATATATTGTTACTTCAAGCTTTCAATTCATATTATCTGCCTCTTTCTCTCTGTTTCTTTGTTATAATTTAAATGTTATTCTATTGTTTTCTCATTGTTCTGTTATTTAATTTTATATTTTGTTCTCCTTCTGTATGTATATATTATATAACCGCACACTTTGTATTTTTTGTTTAGTTTAATTCTGTACCCTGATAATGCTTAGGCTAAGCGAAACCGGGCGGTCACAAAAAATAAAATAATATCCGTGGTCTTATACAAAGTAATTTTTTAAATTTATTTGTATATTTTGAGATATTTTAGTACTTCTTTGAAACCGATAATGCATATCTTCTTGCATTATTATCATTTTGATAGTGCATATAATCCGATGTTTATTTATGATATTAGTCTAATAAAGAGGCAGGGAATGAGGAGGTCCATATCTAAACTAAATGGTAGTTTATATATTTTTTTAAAGAACGTTTTCATGGTAGAAAAACGGACCCTATTTGAGGTTAAAATAACGTACCTGGGGTCCTGTTTTATTAAAAATTTCGATTTTAATTCAAAGCAAAAATTTCTAAGTAAGCTAATGTTATTTTTCAATCAAATATCTTGAACGCTATAAAGTATAGTCGAAAACCGATGTTTTCATTATTTAGAAGCAACTTTGGCAATTTCTTCTAACTTTCAAAATCGAGTGGACCATTTTTTTTAAAGCAGGTGCTTACAATTTGTTTTTAATAACGTTACACAAAAATAATTGCTAATGTTTCCTGCTTTTTTGTCAAAGTTTTTTTACCGTTTGCTTTTAGTTGACAAGAGTGTTAAAATGGTCCAAATGAAAAAGAGGACATTGTGGTTTATGGTTTCATCAAAACAAACAACATTGACATTCCCGCCCGCGGCGAAACGAAATACGTAGAAAACTAATAATGCCCAAAGAAACGTGTGCGGAATATCAACCAGACGAAATGGGGAACTGTCCGGAATAAAATAGGAAACTGTCCGGAATATGGCGGCCATAATCTAGCGCTATTAAACCGTATCACGCCGGGAACGGTCGGTGATAAACGGCCATAAAGCCATAGAGAATAAGGAGTTAAACCATAGATAGATACGGTCGATATTCCTGTCCCGGTTAAAAGGAACCGGTTCCAAGCCGGTCACTGGAACCGTCGATATTATTTCTCTGAAGAACCGGTTCCTTTTTTTGGCAAATAAAAATCGATATCATTTGTCCGAGAAAGTGTTTTTTTTTTGTTGATTTGCTAGTACTTTTTTTGGGGAGGATTTTTTGTCGATTTTCTAGTACTTTTCGATTTCAAATCACCGACTAGTGCTTTTTTTTTCGGAGAGGATTTTTTGTTGATTTGCTAGTACTTTTCGATTTGAATAAAAAAATCTCCTTCGTGGAATTTTTCTGGCACCACGAACCGGTTCCAAAAATAACTGGATAAATAACCGGTTCCTCGCTGGTCACCGGTAACTGGAACCGCGGGTACATTTAATTCTGATATCGACCATCTCTAGATAGAGATAAAGATAGAACGCCTTCGGGCGATAAGAGATATTGCGGACTGCATCCTGGTCCATTTCAAAGTTTATAACGCCACAATAGAAGCTATTAACTTCGTCTAAAAACGCCCAAGAGATAAAACGGTAAAAGTGTGCTGTGGGCGTATCTGTGTGCCTGAAGTAAGCTCAGTTGTACGTAGTTATGCATAAAGCATCCAACCCCAAAAATATGAATCCGAGAAAAGGGCGTTTGAAAATATGACGATTCAAAAGCATTAAGCCTGATTCACACCAACGTCCGGTTCCGCTCAGTGCCGATATTGTTCCGCAAGAAAACTTATTGATATGGTATGAATATCAATCAAGGAGTATGTGCCAAGACAAATTTGTGTGGCAGTATATCCTTCTGCCCACCCTTGTGATATTTAACTACTTATTTAGTTAAATAATTATTTTGAAGTGTAAAAATACTTACAACGCAGATTTTTTTTTTTAACCATTTTTTTATCACTAAATAATATTTTTAATAATCAATAATTAATAAAAATATTATTTAGTGATAAAAAAATGGTTTAAAAAAAATAAAATCTGCGATGTTAGTATTTTTTCACTTCGAAATAATTATTTGACTAAATAAGTAGTTACATATCACAAGGGTGGGCAGAAGGATATACTGCTACACAAATTTGTCTTGGCACATACTCCTTGATTGATATTTATACCATATCAATGAGTTTTCTGGCGGAACAATATCGGCACTGAGCGGAACCGGACGTTGGTGTGAATCAGGCTTTAATATGCGTAATTGGCATTTGTTATTGAATGACAGTGTTTTTTTTCTTTATGATAAATATTATAAATGGGTCATATATAATAAGTCAATGTATTAAAAAAATATATATACATATGTTTTTAAACTTCTATTTTAGTCTCATATATAAAATGTGCGTTAGTAAAAAAAAATGAATTACCAAAAATTAGTATTCTATTGCATTTGGAGCTTGGATGTTTTCAGCAGATAAAAAAATCGTATTTATCTATAGGAAAACATGTAAAACTCGATTTGGCAAATTGTGGGTTGGACGCTTTCTGCATAGCGACGTTCAATTTTGATCAAACATTTTCTAATATCGAAATTGTTTCATTAACAGATTATCAATTTAATTGGCCTGTCTGGGGGCCTACGTAAATTGTCTACATCAGTTTTCTTTCAAATCGGTTTGGACAAAACTTTTGTGGATTATCTGTTTAGTGCTAGACTCAAATCACGGGAAAATGTGTTTGACAGAATATCACAAAAATTAAAGTTAAATTAGATTTGAAAATTTATTATCGAATTTTAAAGTTTTATCCGAAGCAATTATTTTTAATTTTTCACTTAGCAGATTGCCTTCATTTTTCCACGTTGACACACTTAACTATGCAGGGGGACAAAGAAAGAACTAACAGACGAACTATTTTTTAAATGAAATAATAACTTTGTATGAGACCAAAAATTTTATTTTTATTTTTATGACCGACTGGTTTCGCTTAGTCTAAGCATCATCAGGGAACAACATTGAACTAAACATAAATACAAACTGTGTGGTTATATATTATATATATTGTTATATATTTGACCGGTCGGTAGCTGAGTGGACAAACGCGTCGGATTCCCACCCAGGCGTCGTGCGTTCAATCCCTCTGCTGGCTAAGCCCTCCATCATTGCACAAGCAACGTCTTCCGCTTATTATGATTGCAGTAGGAGTATTTCAAATATTGTCAGGTTATTTTGTTTAGTAGTATAGTTTTTCTTTCTTTAACGATAATTAAAAAAATAAAATATTCGTAACCCGATAATGTTTGTCTTTATTTTAAGAAAATTAAAAATAAACTCATGCATACAGAGCGAGAACACAATATAAAAAAAGAGAACAGTAAGAAAGCAAAAGAAAAACATTTAAATTATACAAAGTTATTATTTTATTTTCGTTAAATATGTCAAACCACAAAGTGATTGCTTTCTATGAAAATATATTTTTAAATGCATAGATTTTTTTTATATTGACAAAATCTACACCAGAGAGGCCACCGGCTGCAAATTTAAGTGTGTCGCGCTGTGAAGGTACCTACCTAATATATACACGTTTATAAAAAAATCTCATACTCTTGCATTATTCAAACTCTTGTTCTGACTCGACCCAAATACGATGATTCACATAATAATGTCATATATTCCTCTGGGCCGTCCCCAATTTACGATTCTACTGACTTGCGCGTCATACATATAAACATATTCTTCAGAAGCTCCTTTCTGCGTACATTCGCTCTACACGTATAAAACATCTCAGCGGATTTTCCTTAATATTGGTCATTACGTTCACAAGGGCCTTACATTCTTTTCAGATCTGTTCATTCGTAATGCGGCCATACACGGTTTTACCACAGAGGCATCAGATTAATTACAAAAAAAATTACTAACCGTAATGCCGTTTCGCCGCAGGGGTAGGCAGAGAGAACGGACCGCCATATAACTCTGTCTTGGCACACACTCCTTGCTTCATTTACATTCATACATCGTATCATACATACTCTTCTGTTATTCTGACTCTTCACCTAACCTGATTCAAGTATTTGATTTACTTAATCGTGTAATGTCTTTCTCGGGCATCCTCGACTTCTTCTTCCATTCATTTTCGCATCATATTTTCTTTTTACACTCCTTTCTTCGTTCATTCGCTCTACATTCCCAAATCATCAAAGCGTCCCTTTCTCGATCCTATTCATTACGCTCACATCAGCCTTGTATTCTTTCCGGATATCCACATTTTTAATACGGTATATATTTAATATTTACTCGTATATTTATATTTAATACTATCTTTATGAATAATAAATTCAGCGGACAATAATCTTGGATTAAAGTAGGTTTATTACTAAAACTAGGTTTACGGGGATTGTTTTATACCTGTTTCTACGGGCACCCGTCAAATTGACGGATTAACACAAATACTGTTTGAAAATGTTTTGTTTAACTGAAATTAGACTCCATGTCTCCACACACTGACTCCAACTCTATAACTGACGTTAATTACACTAATGCAGCCGTATGGTCAACTTCACCAGACTTCCACCCTCGAAGAGACCTTTCTTACTGTCCCATAAATCATAATGCGCCGAATGTGTTACGCAACGAACACGTATTTTTAATTTGGATTTGAAACAAAATATCATTCACACCGATGACATTATTTATTTATTGCTTCACACAAATTGTTAAACACTATTATTATTATGTTGTAGAAGTAATAATTTCACAAATGGGACAAAAGGAGCAAAATGAGCAAAAGCGTTATTTCAATTTAACGGGTGTCCGTAGAGATAGGTATATAGCGACTAGATTTAAAAAAAATAAGAAGTTTGCGAAAATAAAAATACAGTAAATATATTTTCACTGTTCAATTATAAAAAGTCGTAAACATATATATATATACATAGCCTGTTCAAAAGAAAAGGTGAATTTTGAATTTTCGCGGGCTGTGTACATTCGATTATCGATTTTTTTTGTTACGTTGGTACACATATGTTTATCATATGTTAGCATTATCAGCCATTTTAGATTAGTGATTTGTTTTTGACAACTGGAACTGAACGCTCATCGTCATTAACATCTTCTCGACCTTATGTAAAGCGCTTGTACCACTTATATACACTTTTTGAGACAAAGTAGACTCGCCGAATGTCACAGTCAACATTTTAAGTGCGTTGGAGAACTTTATTCCATTTTTAACGCAAAATTTAATACATATTCTTTGATCTTTTTTTTT
This sequence comes from Drusus annulatus, assembly GCA_022651775.1. Taxonomy (NCBI): domain Eukaryota; kingdom Metazoa; phylum Arthropoda; class Insecta; order Trichoptera; family Limnephilidae; genus Drusus; species Drusus annulatus. The sequence goes on from JAGWCC010000139.1 coordinate 484,678, forward strand.
CAAAAGCAAAAAATCGAAGAACACACAAAAATGTGACTAACCTTTCCAGTTGTAAAAAACAAACCACTAATCCAAATTGGCTGATAATGCTAACATATGATAAACATATGTGTACCAACACAACGACAAAAAAAATCGATAATCGAATATACACAGCCCGCGAAAATTTAAAATTCACCTTTTAACAGGCCTCGTATACTGTCTTAGGAAATCCGTCAATTTGACGGGTGCCGTAAACATAGTGTTGAAGGAGCTCTGTAACTGGTTGTGATATCAAGCAGGCAGGCAAAATAAGGAAAAATGTGAACACAACCTGATGTGTTTTGGGATTCGTTTTTTTTTTTTTAAATGTTTGGCATTATGTTGGAGACCTGTTATTAGGAGGAATATCTTTGAACATCTGCGAGACCTTCGACTTCAAGTTCAAAATCAAGCTGCACTTGTGTAAGTAATTTTTAAATGTCAGACGACCAAAAAGGAAAGCCGGGTATGTCATTAATGTCACAAAATGTGAGTGTATTTAGGCTTTAAATTGTCCTGGACAGACGGCCGGCGTGGTCGAGTGGTAAGGCTCTCGACTACGAATCCAAAGGTCGCGGGTTCAAACCCGACGTGCGCCAATAACTTTTACTGAATTAATATGTGTCATAACACATTTAATTCATATAAAATAATAAAAAGTATATTTGCGGCACGTTCCAGAGTGGTAGATGATACTCGTATCGCCCTGGTGAAAGACCATTATTCAGAATCGAAACGTTGCTTGAAATGGCTTTAACCGTGTTTGGTGACCAGATCCGAATAGCCAGGTACTTCCCAACCATCCCCTTCTTCATCTCCTTCCCCTCCCCACTACCTTCAGCATCACAACATACCCCAATTGGGGATGCCATAGTCTCACTGGCTCTAGACGGTTGAGAGCAGTTGAGACTCTTGTGCGGTATTCATATAAAAATTAAAAAATTAAAAAAATTACAAATTTAAAATACAAAAGTAAATACATATCAACAAATTATAATAGTAAAAAAATACATGTAAATTACTAAGCGAAACCGGTCAGTCATAAAATTTTTTTTTTAATATATGGTCTTAAACAATGTTATTATTTCATTTTCATTAAATATGTCAAACCACAATGTGATTGCTTTCTACGAAAATGTAAAAAAAATTACACTTTACATATTTTCTCACTTCTCTCTTAAATTTAATAATATTTTTCTCTTCTTTTACAATGGTTGGTATTTCTTGAAAGATTTTCACGGCTCTATGTAGCAATGAATTCTAACATTTTGATTTCATTCTAATTTTTCATTTTATTTATTTTCATTTATCATTTCATTTTTTCTTCTCGAAAAGTGTTATGTGTGTATTGGTGTTTATTAACCTTTAGCAAAAATTCTGACGTTCCCTGGCTGTTAATTTTTTTTTAAAGCAAATCTACTAATTGAAATACAAAAATTGATTAAAATACATTAAACTTAGATCCTTAACATTTTTAAACAAAACCTTTATTTTATTCATCGCCACATTGGGCACAGAATATGTGCCACGTTTTAATCTCTGTTATTTTTCATTCCGAGACAAAGCACTGTACGAGTAACACCGCAGACATGTACATCAGTGGTTTTACCGCTACACAAATGCCACATGACGCAGTCAAACACAAAGAAGGGCCGAAGGTTAATTGCAAAAACAAAACCAAACATCACAAAATATATTTTTTATTTTTTTTACAAGCGGGAGAGACAAACACTTTATTTCTGTGTGTATACAAAAAAATACAAAATTAAAACATTAATAATTGAGAAACAACATGTCAGTGAGTTAGGCGTTTTTTTGTCTCCATCTTTGTTCAAAACGCTTCTTGGGATAAACAAAGAATACAAAACAGGCCTCACAACATATCGAATCTCATAATTGGACGTAGTTATGCAGAAAGCGTCCAACCCACAATTTGCCAAATTAGAATTTAAATTGAAGTTTATAAACATTATAACATGTAGGATGACATAAGAAATACATTTTTATTTTTAATAAAAACATTAATGGATTATAAATAACCTATTTATAATAATGCTCATAAAGTTTAAAAAAAAAACACTGATATTCACAGTACAAATACCGATTACGCATATTAATGCTTTTTTATCGTCATATTTTCAAGCGCATTTTTCTTAGTTTCATCTTTTTGTGGTTGGACACTTTCTGCATAACTACGTCCAATATCGGAATATACGCACTCGCATATGAATATTTGAGCCCTTTTGGACGTTCGTGCATATCAGATCATCTTTTGGTCGTTGGTGCAGAATTTCGCTAGCTAGCCACCCCCCCCCCCCCCTCCTATTTTTAAACAATCTCATACTTACAAACTAACATATACAAACTAAACTATACTATACAAACTTGTATTGAAAATTATTAATATTTGAATTTCTTACGATTTTAGGCTGCCATCTTTTGATGATATTCAAAGTTCTACCCGAACACATATTAAATACCTAGATGGCGTCTTGGATAAATATTCATTTTTGAATGGTCATGACCATTGTTCTTTTTAATTTCTGGCGTTTTTATGTTTCATAGTTGTGTTTTAGCTTATCATTATTATTATTATTCCCAAAATTGATTGAATGCACCTTTCTTTGCCCTTTTGACTGTTAAGTTATTTATTTGATAGTTAAGAATGGCTCTGTCTGTAGGTAGGTACTATAGTGAGGCTTTAATTCGTTCCACGATCGGGTCTTCGTACGAAAATCCTTATAGTGCTATACGTGAAATAAATTTTATTAGTATCGAACCCTGGACAAAAAATACCGTCATTTAGATTATTGTTTGTATTGTTACAGCTTTATACTTCTTCACATCGAGAAGTTTTGGATTCCTATTGTTTTATCGCTATTCTCTTATTTTATTTTATATTGCATTCTCCCTCTGTGTGTATATATATATATAACCGCGCACTATGTTTTTTTCTGTTAAGTTTAATTTTGTACCCCGGTGATGCTTTAGCTAAGCAAAACCGGTCGGTCATAAAAAAAAAACTAAAATTAAATCTGTGGTCTTTTACAAAGTTTTTTTGCATTTCTTTCAATATGTTATTTCTAAGCATATGCATTGGGGAAAAAAAACGACCTATTGAGGAAAATGCAGCCCCCCAACCCACTTTATAATGCAAACCCCAACCCACCCACGCGACCCCAAAACACCAATCGGAGAAATGTGAGAAGGAGAATCAGACGGGGAGGAAGATAAAGGATCACGGAGAGAATATATATGGTGGAGTTACGATACAAGCTTTAGAAAATGCTTGTATATTTCACCTGAGCCCTGTTCACATTGGGGGTAAGAAACCGCCCGAGTCTATTTTTAGCTCACGACATCAAATGTGTTATTAAGCGACGCTTTTTAGTGAATGTGATTTTGAAAAAAAAATGTATGTATGCATCACATTTGATGGGCCCGCTCTTAGAGTATATAGAGTGGTACCTATCTAAGGCAGCGTGGTCAGTTTTTGACGATTTTTACCGGATTCGGCGGACCTGGGCGTGGCTAAAACTAAGGCTAGGGTATTTACACATCCATTCATATCACATATCGACTAAATATTTGCACACGCCGAGATTCGAACCCCCCACTTCTCTGTATTTGTTCAATCGAGCATTTTAACCACTCGGCCACGGAGCTCGTCAATTGCCATGTACCTAAAATTCTCTATATGTTTTTTGGAAAAACTACGATATATTTTATTTTAAAGTTGGCTATCGTAAAGGTGCGCATCTATTGCATGCATATGTAGCTTTTTTAAGTAAGCCGGCAAAAGATTTTAAGAACACTAAAATAAATCGCATATTTTCGTAAATAAACATTTACTTAGTTTTGTTCTTATTAAAATAGGCTGTTACATAAAAAAAGGTTATTATTTATCGAAGAAAATCTATAAAAAAAAAGATTAGAACAAATCAATCACACGCGAACGATTCGCAGAAATCAACAAACCGTTTGACTGTCGAAATTCTCAAAACATCTCCCCCCGAAAGGTCGGATAAATTTTCCGTTTTCCACGCTCGACTTCCCCTACACGTGAAAACAACCATGTACGTACTACGAAACGTGGGCGACGGAATCGATTTTGATGTTGGAATATGGTACAATATGTGAGCGATTTTCATCTATATAACAATATTAAGGCACGGTTTTTCGTCGTCATCATTTTTAAATTTAAACACTTTTTTACGAATTGAACACAATCCCGGCACGACTCACGGAACATATCGTCGCCGGAAAGGTAAAAGGGCTTAAGTGACACTTTGGTCAAAAATTAGTCAAATATACAGTTACGATCAGCTTTTTTTTCTGCATTGAAATCTTTGACTCTCGTTTGATTCTGAAGATTTTTGTGGCCCTTCAGCCATCTGAAATATATTTACCATTTGGGAAAGGCGACGCAAGTTTGGGACTTTTTTTAGCTTTTTGTCGCTTCAGGTAACTCAGTGAGAGCAAAGAGGTAACTTTTTTTTTAAATCCTACCAGGTAATGAAGACTTATTAATTTTATTGTAAAACAACAACAAGAAACTTTAAAGTGGTCTGGTGTAAACTTTCTAAAATGGGGCTTCAGCCCTTTTGCCTTTCCGGCGACGATATGTTGTGGGTGTTATTTTACAACAGCTATATATTACTTGCCATCGGTAGATTCACGTGACGCTAGGCGCTACGTATCGACCGTTTCGGATAGGAAAATCCACAATGACGTCTAGTAGGGAGGTATACAACCAAAAGATCATTTCAAATTACGCATAATGTCGTTTACGAAGTATACACTCTCACACTTTTTGTTTATTTGGCGCTAAAGCTAAAAAAAATAGGTAGATACTCAGCGAGTGTTGAGACTGCGTTGCATTAAATAATATTCGTATGTAGCTATTGATATCCAACTGTTGGCGCAACATTTTGTCAATGGCGTTAAACGTTGACGGCATCTAGCTGTTATTTCCAACGGCTAGTTATATTTTGATACAATACTAATATGTACTATTTCATATTTATAATGCGCCATCTAACGGGAAAAAAAACAAGCTAACATACGATAAGCTTAGCTTACGAGTTACCATTTTCAAAGTCGAGCCAAGTTTAGAGAATTTGGTGAAAAACAGGGCCTAAGTCACGTTAGGCGTAATACGCTTTTCACGAATTAACTATTATTCACGTTTTATTCCGAGAAACGTCCGCGATATTGATTGAAATTTTATAAATCCGTGGCCGATTTTCGGACCAAGGAATTATAGCTTCTGCGGAAATTTCGGCTCACAGGGAAAAGCATAGACACTCAGAACCGTTAATTAATTACAATATTTTATAGATTTCTAACAAAATATTATTTGTTGTTGTTATATTTATTTGAATAAATTTATGCGAATGAAATAATTTTCATAAAAAATCACCCCCGGCGTTGCGCGGTATCAACCCGAAACACGACGTATTACTAATCATAAATAATGAAAATGAAAAAATAACTTTGTATAAGACCACAGATTTTATTTTGATTTTTATGACCGTCCGGTTATGCTTAGTCCAAGCATCATCAGGGTACAAAATTTAACTAAACAAAAAATACAAAGTGCGCGGTTACATATACATACAGAGGGAGAACACAATATAAAAAAAAATAAGGAAACAGTGAGAAAACAATAAAATAACATTTAAATTATAACAAAGGATGATGATGATCATGCTTAGGCTAGGCGAAACCGGTCGGTAATTGAAATTTTAATAAAATCTGTGGTCTTATACAAAGTTATTACTTAATATGCCAAACCACAAAGTGATAGCTTTCTACGAAAATATAATCTTAAATAGCCCATGATAAGGTTTGCGCAAAAATCGGTGCTATATATATTATGTTATTCACTTATAGTAAAAGTTATTAATTTTATTTTAAGAAAAACAGTTTTACACCAATATATTGCAAAACCGATAAAAAAACCACAAAAAATGATCATCATAATTATACAAAGATAAAGGTAAAAGTAGCGGAAAAGTAGTTTAAGAACAGAACAATAGGTTTTAAGTAAGTACAAAACATAGTTAAAACTGAATATTCTTGCTTAAACTTGTTGTAGGTCATGTGAAAAATATCACAATTTCCCGCGAGGCAGTTAATTAACCTGGTAAATCTTCATAAGGGCATCGCCATTGGTAAGTTAGCTCTCCACCTGGGAAGAAACAGAAGCCTGTGTTGGCGGCCTCGCGTGAAATTATCAGGGACATAGAATCCAATTTCAGCTAGGATGTCAGGTATTAATAATACACCGTTCAAGAGTTTATGAGCTAAACGCAGTAATGCTGTATCCCTCATCGAACTGACTAAGATAAAAAATCAATGGGTACAATAATTTTTTCGTCGAATGTTTCTAGCAGTATACTTGTAGAGGTAAATCATTAAGTATGAAATATATTGCGTTAATAGTTGTACCTCTACCTGTGAAAAATCACGGGATGTAACTTGACTTGCCACGAAAATAGTATTAGTTCAAATTCAAAAATAAAGAATAGTGTCTGTTAAAATAAATTATAGGTAGGTACTTTATAAGGTGGGTAGGTCTTTTTTTTACGTGAATACCGCACAAGAGTCTCAACTGCTCCCAACCGTCTAGAGTCAGTGAGACTATAGCATCCCCAAAGGGGGTATGTTGTGAAGCTGAAGGTAATGGGGGAGGGGAAGGAGATGTGAAAGGAGAAGGTTGGGAAGTACCTGGCTATTCAGATCTGGTCACCAAACACGGCTTAAGCCATTTTAAGCAACGTTTCGATTCTGAATGGTGGTCTTTCACCAGGGCGATACTTAGAGTATCTACCACTCTGGAACGTGCCGCAAATATACTTGTCTTACCGTCTAGAGCCAGTGAGACTATAGCATCCCCAAAGGGGTTATGTTGTGAAGCTGAAGGTAATGGGGGAGGGGAAGGAGATGTGAAAGGAGAAGGTTGGGAAGTACCTGGCTATTCAGATCTGGTCACCAAATACGGCGGCTTAAGCCATTTCAAGCAACGTTTCGATTCTGAATGGTGGTCTTTCACCATGGCGATACTTAAAGTATCTACCACTCTGGAACGTGCCGCAAATATACTTGTCTTACCGTCTAGAGCCAGTGAGACTATAGCATCCCCAAAGGGTGTATGTTGTGAAGCTGAAGGTAATGGGGGAGGGGAAGGAGATGTGAAAGGAGAAGGTTGGGAAGTACCTGGCTATTCAGATCTGATCACCAAATACGGCGGCTTGAGCCATTTCAAGCAACGTTTCGATTCTGAATGGTGGTCTTTCACCATGGCGATACTTAAAGTATCCACCACTCTGGAACGTGCCGTAAATATACTTTTTATTATTTTTATATGAATTTAATGTGTTATGACACATATTAGTTGAATAAAAATTATTGGAGCACGCCGGGTTTGAACCCGCGACCTTTGGATTCGCGCATCTTACCACTCGACCATGGAGGCCGTCAAATTGAAATGATTATTTTTAAAATTTGATAATTTCAATCGACATCGGTTCCAAATTTGAAAAGTTCCCACTCTTACGTACGTACTAACTCACAAAGGAAAATTATTTACAGTTGATATCCAAGAATCGTCAGTGGGCAGAATCTACCAATGTCACTTCAAAGCTGTGAATATATTACTCTGGTGAAAACATTGTACGCCAATCTATTTTAGGTGTGGAGATCATGTGATTTTTACTCATTTGAACTGCAAATATTAAGCGAACATTTATTCCGCGCAAATAATTATATCGTGTTATATTTAAAGTATTTGTTTATGCACGGTTTGTACACGGGTACATTATACAATTGGAGTTTCTTTAATTTGTTCAAAGCTTTAGAAGATTATTTCGTTTCATTGTGTACGCAATGTCAAAAATAATTAAAATAAATACCTGGTAGAATTCCAAAAATATATTTCCAAATTCGAAAAAAGATAACAGGACGCTTCGACAACACAACTTTACCATAACAAAGTCCTCGAGTTGTCGAAAAAGTTGAATGAGAACATTATCAACAGAAGATAAGTAGAGTGTGTATGAGACGATTTATGAATGCGAATGAAGCAAGGAGTGTGCCAATACAGAGTTGTATGGCAATTCGTTCTCTCTGCTCACCCCTGCGGAGAAACGACGTGATGGTTAGTAAGTTTTAGTTTTTATAATAATTTTTTATAGTGAATATCGCACAAGAGTCCCAACTGTTCCCAACCGTCTAGAGTCAGTGAGACTATGGCATCTTCAATTAAGGTATGTTGTGAGTCTAAAGGTAGTGGGGAGGGGGAGAGGAAGATTGGGACGTACCTGGCTATTCAGATCTGTTCACCAAACACGGCTACAGCCATTTCAAGCAACGTTTCGATTCTGAATTGTTGTCTTTCACCAGGGCGATACTAAGGGTGTTTTCCAGTCTGGAACGTGCCGCAAATATACTTTATTTTTATTTGTTTACATTGTGAATTGAATGTGTTATGACACATATTAATTATTGGCGCACGCCGGGTTTGAACCCCCGACCTTTGGATTCGTAGTCGAGCGTCTTACCACTCGACTATGGAGGCCGTCATTATTTCAATTATTAATTTAAAAATCCTAAGCGAAAATGCTTCGAAGTTAATTCTAACTTAATAAATTAATTACAACTTAAATAAACCCTACTTGACTTTACGAAGCTCTGAGAAAAACAATAAAGCTGGATTCACACCAACGTCCGGATCCGCTCAGTGACGATATTGTTCCGCATGAGAGCTTATTGATATGGTATGAATATCAATCAAGGAGAATGTGCCAAGACAAATTTGTGTGGCAGTATATCCTCTCTGCCCACCCTTGTGATATTTAACTGCTTAGTTAGTTAAATAATTATTATGATGTGTAAAAATACTTTCATCGCAAATTTTTTTTTATTAAAAACCATTTTTTATCACAAAATAAAATAAAAAATATAAAGGAACAATATCGTCACTGAGCGGATCCGGACGTTGGTGTGAATCTACCATAAGACAGACTATATCAATAAATTCAAGTTGTATTGACCCCCCAAGGTAAAGGACACGTTATCAACCGAGCCTTTAAAATTAAAACCGCAAAACGCGAGACAACAACTACGTTGTAAACTGTACAACCTCTCCCTCTTTTCCATAAACGGCGCATGAAACAAAAGCCAAAGTTCCAACTGATCTGTCAGCGGCAGAAAAATAGCCGACATTGGACAGGCGGCCTTAAAAATCTTTCGGGCACATTAATAATAACAAATAATACCGTTTATTTAATTACTATTGAATACGCCTGCGGCGCAAATAACGTTTCCGAGATGACGGATAGCTCCGCAGAGAGCGGAGTCGTTGCCTCCTTTTGACAGTAGGTCGGTTGGTCAAGGTTATATTTATGTACAACGACGTGGATATGTCCCGAATGTACCGAAAACGCTTCGAATGTTTCAATTAGAAATACATATTTTTATAAATAAAACAGATAAACTTTGTTTATAACCACTTTTATTATTCAATATTATGTCGACCGGTTTCGGAAGCACCCTTACATCATCAGGACAATATTATTATAGCTCTGATGATGGAAGGGCGCTCCCGAAACCGGTCGACATAATATTGAATGTTAAAGTGGTTATAAATAAAGTTTTCCTGTTATTTTTTTGTACGTGAATACTGCACAAGAGTCTTAACTGCTCCCAACCGTCTAGAGCCAGTGAGACTATGGCACCCCTAAAAGGGGTATGTTGTGAGGCTTAAGGTAGTGGGGAGGGGAAGAAGATGGGAAAGGAGAAGGTTGGGAAGTACCTGGCTATTCAGATATGGTCACCAAACATGGCTAAAACCATTTCAAGCAACGTTTCAATTCTGAATGGTGGTCTTTCACCAGGGCGATACTAAGAGTATCTACCACTCTGATAATTGACCACTATAAATATATGGCAAGCCACAAAGTAAACGTTTTTTACGAATATGACATATTTTTATATTTTCGTAGAAAGCAATCACTTTGTAGTTTGACATATTCAGTGAAAATGAAATAATAACTTTGTATAAGGCCACAGATTTTATTTTTATTTTTACGACCAAACCAAAACCGTCTAGAGCCAGTGAGACTATGACATCCCCAATAGGGGTATGTTGTAAGGCTGAAGGTAGTGGATAGGGGAAGGAGATGAGTAAGAGAAAGGTCAAGAAGTACCTGGCTATTCAGGTCTGGTCACCAAACACGGCTAGTGCCATTTCAAGCAACGTTTCAATTCTGAATGGTGGTCTTTCACCAGGACGATACTTAGAGTTTCTACCACTCTGGAACGTGCCGTAAATATACTATATATTATTTTATATGAATTAAATGTGTTCTGAAACACGTTAATTAAATAAAATTTATTGCGCACGCCGGGTTTGAACCCGCGACCTCTACCTATGTGAATATTATTATTATTTACATTATATTAGACTGCAGGTTCTAGCAAATACATTTTGTCCTAATTATTAAGAAATATAATCATTCAGTTTTTTTTTTTACAGAAAAAATTTATAGGTTAAGTTATTTTCTAGAAACGTTTATATTCGGGAGTAAATAACGAATACGTCAGTTTGATTCCAGGTTTATTCACACTGCTGTCAGAAATATTTGACATTGTAAGTGCCCACTCGAAATTTGAATAAAGACATTGATGAATGGGTATGATGAATGGCGTCAATGAATAATGACGTTATGTTAATACCGAACGAGTCAATTGCAAAAATGCTCAATGTTTATTGTTTTTAATTACCTACTATTAGAGGCCTTGACTTAAGTTGACCAATTAAAAATAAAGCTCACTTTGGCTTCTCGAGGAATACCAATGGTTAGTGTTTATCTGATGTAAACAATTTTAATTACATACATATATATATATTGAACATGAAATAATAACTTTGTCCAAGACCAAATATTTTTATTATTTTTTTAACGCTGTTTTCAATTCATGTTACCTGTCGCTTTCTCTCTGTTCCTTTGTTATAATTAAAATTCTCCATAAAATGGTCATGGCAACAGATTAAATAATTTGGAACCATTAGAAATAAAGAAAGCCATTAAAATTAATAGTCATTTTCTTAATAATCAGCGGTTTGTCCAAATAAAATATATATATATATATATATATATATATATATATATATATATATATATATATATATATATATATATTTTTTTTTTTTTATTATCAAACATAATACATAGTAGTGTTATATCAATAAATATATTTTTAAATCTAACATTTCATTATAAATTATAAAGGTGTACCCTCATAAAAAAGCTGTGCTTGTGTGTATGAGGGGGTGTTATTTATTTAGTTACTAATAATTTGCTGTAATGATTTTTCAAAAATGTTTATTTTAAGTTTTCAGTGTAGATTGTGTTTTGAATTCTTTAAGATCATCATTAATTAATCTTATTTTTCCTGGTAAACTATTAAAGAATTTTATTCCTAGATATTTATAACTTTGCTGGCCTATTGTTTTTTTACATATCGGGATTGGTAATGTGCATTTTTGTCTAAGATTTTTTGTATTATTGAATGGTTCGGTTTTATTTAAAATGTCTTCTTTATATATTTGTAATGTGGCGTGGTACAAATAAAGGGTATTTAATTTTCTGACTTTAAATTCTTTAAATAAAAGTTCTGATGGATATAAAAAAAAAAATTTTAGGATAATTTTAATTAATAATTTTTGTGCGATGTAAAGGGTTTGTATGTGATTTTTACAAGTGCCGCCCCATCCTATTATACCATATTGAATTATGGATTGGCAGAAAGCGAAATAGGTCATTCTTAGTAATTCTTTATTAAGAATATGCCTTTAACAACTAAAAATATATGTTAGATAGATATTAGGTATATTTCCCGTAAACTCTTAAAATTTCTCATTATTCTTTTATCACCTTCTCAGTTGAGGTATTGCCTCTTTCATTTCATATTATCCGTCTCTATCTCTCTGTTCCTTTGTTATAATTTAAATGTTATTCTATTCTTTCCTCACTGTTCTCTTGTTTTTTTTTATATTGTGTTCTCACTCTGTATATATACTCGTATATATGAAAACCACACACTATGTATTTTTTGTTTAGTTTAATTGTGTGTCCTGATGATGTTTCGACTAAGCGAAACCTGTCAGTCAAAAAAAAAACAAATAAAATCTGTGGTCTTATACAAAGTTATGTTTTCATTTCATTACATATATAAATATATATATATATATATATATATATATATATATATATATATATATATATATATATATATATATATATATATATATATATAAGCCGCTTTATTAAATTACAAGAATTACGACACGCCCTTGATTTGAATACTTGCAAATATTGAAGACGTAGTAGAGGAAGACTTCTAGTTAGGAATATCACGATGAAAGCTAAATACTTTTACCCAACCAATACAAATTTGCGATAAATCACTTTATTTGGGTTTTTACGTCGTATGCCGTGAGAGAGAAAGAGACAAGAAGAGTCGTCACATAACATTTCAGCACTTCTAAGTATTTAAGAATTTTCTCCATTCGCGCTAACTTTACATCATCGAGTCGCATAAATTACGTTAACGGATTTTGAGGTTATTTACTATGTTTGTGTTGATTAAAAAAGTTGCAGTGGTCATACAAATAAATCAAACATGATGGTGATATGTGATATGCGTGAATGTTCAAATGAGACAAAACAAAGTTTACGAAAAATCACTTTTCAGAGGTATTTCAATAGTTTTAAATATTTTTGACCGAACTTTAGAATTTTTACATTTTAAATGATATAAAGATAATAAAATCAACAAAAATCTTCCATTATTATTAAGACAAACCTTCTGTTATTAGTTTTTGTGTGATATTTTGACTTTATAAATAATTTTAATGGTGTATTAATACTGTTTTTTTTTTAAATATGTATATTAAAAATGACCGAATTCCATGTGGGCGGTAACTAATTGGCTACCCAACTTCCTTTAACATATTGGATTTGTCTCTTTCTATCGAGTCAGTATAAAGTCAACAATACTGACTACACTGTTTCGCAATGGTATCTCTCCATGTATATTCTTCTTCCAAGGATAAAAAGAACACACCGTAAAAAAAATCGGATCCAAGTGTACACGAGTTGTCCCTTTCTCGCTACTAACAATATGACTGTTTCTCAGTGACGTTGGCAAACACATTTCCCGCCATTATGATGGCAGTAGAATTTTTTCAAATATTTCCCGGTTATTCGTAACCCGGGAACGTTTTCCTTTCCTAAAAAAAAGCATTGTCGGAAATGTATTGATATGCACCAGTACACACAATACTACGTATGTGCTGTTTAGGTCAACTCTTATTGATATAATCAAGTATTCCTGCAATTAATTCACAAACACTAATAATTATTCGTAATTATTTGATTTTCTAAGCCCCAAGCCTGTTTTCTTAGACCATTTGGAAAAAAAAAATAAAAAAGCCTTAATCAATGTATAAAGATTCTACGAAGAATTAAAGGGGTAAAAAAAGGTGTTCAAGATCACAGTTGACAGCTCGAGGTGAGTGGAGGTGTGTCTAGACCAGTGATTCCCAAAGTGGTCTATATCGACCCCCAGGGGTCTATGACAACCTGCAAGGGGTCTACGTCAGCGAAAAAAAGATTTGGGGGTCCATGAAATGAAAATGGGGGTCCACGGTAGTGGATCTCAACATACACTGATAGTACCTATTTAGGTACTTACGTAATACTATCTTATAATGGACTTTAATTCTCTGATTATATTAGTAAAAATATTTTTTGTGGAAGATATTTTGCCGATTTGCTAGTACTTTTCGATTTCAAATCTCTACCGACTAGTGCTTTTTTTCGGAGAGGAATTTTTGTTGATTTGCTAGCACTTTTCGATTTGGGATCTCTGCCGACTAGTACTATTTTTTGACGAGTTCGACTACAATTGAAGTGTTCACCGCGAAGGATTCATTTCAAAGAACTAGCAGTTGCTGAAGCGTTCACAAAACTTTAAAGTTTTTCCCAACGCTAAAAAAAAATCAATACTAGGAATGCAGGGGGTCAATACAAAACAGAAAAAATCGACAAGTGGTCTACGGGACAAAAAAGTTTGGGAACCTCTGGTCTAGACACTAAATAATGTAAATAAATGTTAACTAACAACAGCTCGACACACTTATCTTCGCAGGCGGCCAAAGAAAGAACTAACGAACGAACGAACATTCTAACTTCATGGTTTTTTTCGCACCCACAAAAAATAGACTAGGGAGGCCAACGACTGCAAAGTTAAGTATGTCAATATCACCAACGAGATAAAACGACAAAAGAATGGTGCTGTGGGCGTGTTTTGTGTGCCCGAACTAAGCTCATTTTTTTCTTACTTCTCATCAAATTGATCGTACATTTTCACATTATTTTACAGATATCTACTCAATTTCATTGGCCTGTCTGGGGCCTGAGAGTAGAAAAGTCTTAAGTAAATTGGTACGGATCACACTTCTACGGATTTTATATGTTCAGTGGGAGAGGAACTAACAAACTTTTTTTTTCGATTCAAATAATTCCGACTGCAAAGTTAAGCGTGTCGAACTGTAACCAGCTTTATTAATTGCCTTCTTTTGAGATATGAAAAAACAATACGGCGACTTATCTTATTTTTCTAGAGTTAAATTATATTTTCAAAGCTTCATAGCTCATGCTGGAAATTATATTGCAGCTAAAACAGCTGCCTTAATGTGAGTAAATTTCGCTGGATTTTTTTTTCTGATGTCGGAAAACAAATTTGAAATATGCTGTATGCAAGCAATGCTCTGCTTTAGTACTGTGTTCAACTCAACATTGGTTGCGATACGCCGATAAGTGTAAATTATATAATTAAATAAAAACACACGTTGTTTTAATCCACTTTATTTTCGTATAAGTCTACTAGTTTCGATTCTGCTGAATCTTCATCGGGACTTAAAAATTTACTGTTACATTTAGTATATTTTTAAGTCCCGATGAAGATTCAGCAGAATCGAAACTAGTAGACTTATACAAAAATAAAGTGGATTAAAACAACGTGTGTTTTTATTTAATTAATCATGTCAATCCACAAAGTGTTTGCTTATTCTGATAAGTAAATTATATATTTCAAATTTGATATGAAAAGTGGATATCGTAAATTGACGCAAATAGTCTTCGGTAGAACGAGTAGTTATTGTTTGCAGTCTATCCACAACTTATTTGCAGGTGGCACTAACATTATTAATACTAATATTATGGTCTGCATTGGGCACAAGGACACACCTTGTGTGCGCGCTTCTGTTGTCTCTTATCATAATATTTTACGTCTATCTGGTAAACAGATCTACCTGTAAAAAAATTCAAGAGTTTTCAAGAACTTCGCCGTGTTTTCTTGGAAAATTACGATATCCATACACCAATAAATTGACACATTTAACAACAAACACAGCACTCACACCAATGCATAGCTTACATAAATCATATTTCAAACATGGCGTTCGAATTTTGAAAAAAAATACTCGAGAAATTTTAAAACTAAAATTAAATCAAAGTAAAACTTTTCCATTAACGGAAGAATATTTTTGAACATTTAAATTCGAACAATGTAAACACTTGCCGTCCTTTTTTCGCTAAAATAAAAAAAAGTAGGCGCAAACAACGTTTCACTAATATTCACAATCTTCAGTGTGTGATATTTGGTTCAAATTCAAATCTTAACGTCGACCATTCCCTACATTATTTGAAAATAAGCTATCAAGTACCTATTTACTGATTATTGGGTACATTTTTTTGTAATTATTTCTATTTTGTAGGAGCGTTCAATTCTGATAAAACTTGTGTTTGGCAGAGATGGAAATGTATTCGAAAATATTGTATTCAATCATGATAATAAACCCATAATAAAATAACACATCATTACATCTGGGCATATGTGTTATTTTTTAAATGTTATGAATGTAAATAATTAATGATAAATGTAATGCCTTCGCATTCATAGCGTTGATGGATGACAATTATAATTTAATAGATAATGATTATTAATATTGTTCATTGTATTTCCATCGAAAGTTACGAGATGCTAATTAAATAAATAATTTATACAGTGTGTACCTATAATTTATCAGTGGACATGAATATTAACGAAAACAATTGTTAAGGGTTATGTTTCTTTTATTATTCATGCTGAAATTCATTTCAAAATGGATAATCAACCAACCAATAAAAATTATAAACCTAATTCGCGGAGGGAAAGGAAGAAACTCTCAATATTTACTCATATTTTTGTAAAAACTTTTGTAATATATATTTTTTAATAAATTTAACTTTATGCAATCATAATTATAATTGCGGATCATTCAACTAAATAAATATTTAGAGCAACCCTTCATTTTTTTGCAAACACGAATTTTATTTCATGCAAATTTGCTAAGAACCAAATTTAAATTATTTATCCACGGTAGGAACTAATACAATTGACATTCGAAAAACTGTGCAAAATCAAACAGAAACAGAAAATTCATCACAACATCGTTCCATATTGTTATGTTGCCAGTTTGTTGGCAAGCACGTGAAAAGTGACGGAAAATCGATATCGATAAGATAGTGTTAGTACTTACTGCCAGTGGAAGCCGCCCGTAATGCCCTCTCTGAGGCGGTCCTTCAACGAGCGCTGGCGGGAAGGTCCCGGCCCGGTCGGCAACATCGCCTGCCCGGCCGGGATTGTAGGTAGCATGGTCGGTAAAGCAGATCTCCCCGAGCCGCTGTCCATAACGTCTGTCGATAAAGCAGATCCCGCGTGGCGTTGTGGAGAAGCCATATTTTTTCCTACCGGTGCTCTATGTTTCACTTCACATCGACGATACTTTTATTATTTTTATTTTTTGCACTTTACGACATCGTATTCATACATCACATTAAAAATAACAATGAATCGATGCACTATGTTATTTAAAAAGCACATATATTTTTACGCTATAAAATAATACGAAAATTGACAACTGTCACAATAGTATGTTGTATATTTACGCAAAACTGCGCGTATTGTTGATAATATTTTGGCGAAGGCACATTACACATAAAAAGCCGTCATAACACTGAAAACATTAATTGACATGCACTAATTAATCACACATTAAAGATATATTTATAAATTGACCGTGAATTGCATTACTGAGACATAAATGATGCTATCCGTCACTCGGTGGGCGAACCCCGACTGCTGTTATGCGTTTAATCACGTCTCCATAATATGAAACACAGCCATTAAATAGTAGAAATAACACTATTGTGGTTTAGACAATTGCGAGAGTGTTACAAAAATGTTATTGTGCAGACTTTGCACTACTTTGCAGCTTATCCAACGATAATAAAGCGTCAACAAGCTTTGGCAGATAAAATTCACCATTGAGAAAAGAAGGAAAGAAACGCACTTTTTGTTTGGAATTCAAATGGATTCTTTTTAGCACAAACGTGCGTACTCGCACAAGCTCGAAGCAAAGAACAAAAGGTAGATTCACTCGACAAGAATGTTGTTTAATGTCAAAATAACACGAAACTACCGCGGCAATGGCACAAATGTAACTGACAGCCGACCCTAGCCTAGGATTTCATACAATCAATATACAAAAAATACATGAACAGCTGACGGAGGAAGACGATCGCTAATGGTAGGTTAGAGGTAAGCGAGAGAGAAAACCACTGTTGTGTGTTTCTGCTTCTGCCGTTCGCTTCTATATGTTACAAATGAAATAATCCCGACGAATTACATTGAAATTAATAGTATGCCAACGAGTATTACTTCTTCGGCGTTGTATACTTGCGGCTTGGGATTCAAATTGTTTGTTTTTTATAGGTTTTATTGTTCACGCTGTGTTCAGTGTTTTGTTGAATTAATTAGTATTGTTGCATTCGAAATTAACATACCATTAGGAATAGCAATGATCAATGATTCGTTACGTGACTACTTTGTGAACACCAAATAAGATTTTCAAATTGCTTTTTATAAGAATTTATAATCTAAAACGATTCTCATAGGATTTCAGATATACACTTTTCAATGCATATTTTCTGATAATAATGTTCTAAAAGTGAAAAAAATAAAAACGTTTTTCGCTGATATCACAATCGATTCAATTTAACGGACCTCCAAACTAGCGACCAAATTCTTTTAAAAATAGCGCACAATCTATGATTTAACCGAAAATCTAAGCTATAAATCGCAACAATATTGAAAATGCGGCTCAGCCGCATTAACAAGCAAACATTTTTCTAATGATTTCCATGATTTAATTTATATTCGCCAAATACCTTATGATTGCTCTCCGGGTAGTTTAGGAATGTTGAAACGTTCATTGTATGGCATTGAGTGAATAAAAAATAAAAATAAAATCATGTAAATTGAAAGCGTGTACGATTTATTGTACCTTACGTCTTGGATTAATTTCTGGATTGCGAAGTAATTCTACAAGAAGTTTGTATTGAGGGTGAGAGGGCCGTTAATTAAAATTCAATAGATTTCATAAATGGGCCTTACAAAAAAATTGCTCAGGAATAGAGAAAAAAAAACCTTTCAACTTAAGGTTTATTATTTGAAAAATCTGTAATTCGCGTCAATAACCTTTGGCCTTTGAAAGTTAACTTGTTTTTTTCCCGGGTAGACACCACAGTTGTTCATTTCATTTAAAAAACAATATAATAAATTTGGAGTCATGGGCCGCGACACCCTTAGCTTGGCCCTTATTTATGATGCCCAGATGTTGTCTACATTTTTAATCTTTTCTACTCATTTCTTTTTTTTCGGCAGGAGAATAATCCTTTCCTTCGTCTATAACAGCGTTAACAATATCGATTTACCCACTCACCATTAAAACTGTCTTTCTTTACGTTCAAGTAAAAAAAAAACCTTTGAAACATTCGCCGACCATTCTTTTTACAGATTCACAGTGCAAGCATTCTTTTTTTTAAATTATATACAGGGTGCCCTTGCAAACGCCACTTTCTTCGTATCAAAAATAGAGCCACACTTTATTTAAGGTACACACCATTTGAAAAGTTTTTCACCTTATGGACATTATTAAAATGTTTTTATTTCTAATTTATATTCGCTAAATACCTTTTAGTTAATAACTTGATTCAGTCGACTCTGCTAGGTAGTCGGGAAAGTGCTAAGACGAATAAATTATAACGAATTTAGCGAATAATTCTTGTTAAAAAAGTTTTTAAATTAGGAATATTAATTCGAAATATACATGCGAATCGAATGGAAGACGTGTAATATTTACGTTGGGGTAGCAGATAATGTTTTGTGTAATATTTTATTTTTTATCGCGATTAAAGATTAGATCTTGGATTAAGGGTCAGCACTCAAGAATGACGATAAACGTTACTTTGTAGCATTCTAGTACAAGCAATATCAATAATTATTTATCTGTATATTTTCTATGGTTAGTTAGAAAACTGTCTGAGGCTTCCAGTGAATACAATTGTTTAATCGTAATCCTTTAAATTCTACGAAAAACATACTAAAATGTCAGTTAAGGTTGCATATTGAAAACCAGCAAAAGCATTTTAGAACGTTTTACCTAAAATTTCAGTTTGTATTTCGCAAAGAGTTTAAAAGATATCTGTTTAAAAATTGTATTCACTGGGAACCTTTGACATTTTTATAATTGCCGGTATGGAATTAACAGATAAATAGTTTGTAATTTTGACTGTACTAGAAAGCCAAAGAAGTGTCTATTTTTGGGTGCTGACCCTTAAACCTTAGAATTCGTAATACTCCGTAAAAGAATCGGCCACTTAAGCCGTTAACTTTAACAAATGTTCATAATCTCTGTATATAAAAATGAATGTTTGTCTGTTTGCTTTCGATTTTCAGTTTGTTTTTATTAGTGACGGGAAGGTTTAGAGTAGTTTGAATGAAATCAAATATTTTAAAATTTCGCTGCAACGTTTTAAAATTAGTATGAAAAACATTGAACCCGCCATTTTGTATTTAGGTTAACCCATAGATATACCACTCTGATTAGCCATAGATGGAAAACACAATTAAGTACTTTTTTTAGATTATTTGTTTTAAATAAATGTTAAGAATTAAATGAAAAAAAAATATCTTTGAGGGCATTGCAAAGCACGCCGGGTACTCGCTAGTATGTATATATAACATATCGACACTAAAACTGTTTAACTTAAATATTAAACGGTATATACTATGCATACGCAGTAACAGTTCACCCTTTTCGCCAGTAGAGGGTTGGAGGAACTTGACCTCTGAACTTCAAACTTCTAATCTTCTTTCTTGTTCCACTCTTCGCACGTAATACCTTTGAAGCAATTTAGCAAGGGACGAAAGATCGATGAAAGGGCACGAAATAATAATACTACGCAATAAAGGGAGGTATTTTAGAAACTGTGCGTAAAAATCACACCTACAAAACAAAACTCGCGAGAGACCTGAACGGATTCATATATACGAGTATACTAGTTATACATGTGTTAGTTAGGAGTAAGAATACATATGGAGAGAGAGAGAGCTAAATATTTTTACCCAACCTATACAAATTTACGATAAATCACTTCCTCCGGGTTTTTACGTCGTACACCATGAGAAAGAAAGAGACAACACATTTTCCTGAATTATTACACCGCTTTAAAGTATTGTAAACCGTGAGAGAGAAAAAGACAAGACAAGTCGTCACATAATATCGCACCACTTTTAGATATGTAAGCATGTTTTCTGTATCCTGCGTCTCCGGTGACTCCGCCCACTACGTTTTGTTATGCGACATAACTCAACGGTTTTTGAGATTACACACTATATTTTTGTTGATAACAATACTGTGTAAAAGTGGTTGTGCAAATAAATAAAACATCATGTCGGCATGTGCCATGAATGGATGTAAAAAAGTGTGTCCATGAAAACCCTAGCCACGCCCGAGTCAGGAAAAAATCATCAACAATCCTGACTACACTGTTTCGCAAAGCTATTCCTCCTGGTATATTATTCCTCTGAGGTTGCAAGCCATTTGTAATACATCTTAGCTGTAAATTATTAGTTTTAAGTCTTAGTGATGAATTAGTTTAATTAAGTTGTAATATAGTCGCCCTTGAAATGATATGGCAGTAAGTCTTTTATTATTATGATCTCTTAATGAGTTTGTTTTATTCAGTAGTTGCATTGGTAATAAATATAACGGTGAGATTAGACAAGGTCATTTGTAATTTCTCGCGTCGAGAGCTAAACAATAATTTTATGTCGTATATAATTGTATGTAGTATAAAAACTAACTTAGCTCCACTCGAAATAGTCTAAAGAAGACGTAATGAAAATAACCTTTAAAAATCCATTAGCTTATTCAACTGAACTGAGTATAAAAACTAACTTAGCCCCACTCGAAACAGTTCAAAGAAGACTAATAAAAATAACCTTTAAAAATCCATTAGATTATTCAACTGATGAATTATTTAAAAAATTCAAAGTTTTAGATTTGAAAAAAATATACACCAAAAGTGCATTACTTCAAATTCACAAAGAAAAAAGCAAATTGGAGTCAGTGAGCACCAGACCAAGAACGTTAGGCCAAATAGTTACCCCGAAACTCAATACAGCAACAGCACAACATCACTATTCCTACTCAGCAATTAAGGTATTCAACAAACTTCCTAGTGACGTAATAGACGAAAACAACTATGAAATATTAAAAAAAAAAAAAACTCAAAATACACTTTTCACTGAAATAATCTAAAATTTATTATATTCATTTTTGATCATACAAAAATAATTACAAGAAATCCATGATAGTATTCCCTCCCTAAGCACGAGAACTTTCTCAATTAGGGAGGGAATTATCATTAACTAGAAACTAGACATTGTACATTTATTCAATTTATATTGTACCCACTGTTAGTATTAAGTAAAAAATGATCATTTTGTACTAAAAGAAATGTTTTTCAAACTACGAGTATTTACTTTCACGAAAAATGATCTTATTTGTATTATTGTTCTTAGTTGATACTTTGTTATTGATCTGACGCAGTGAAAGTCATACGAGTAAGTATATTATATAGCTCGGTAGTACCCTCTGCCTTCCAAATGACTGTTGTGTAGGCTTGCAATAACAATATATATGGAGAGAGAAATAATTATTTTTACCCAACCTATACAAATTTGGGATAAATCACTTTCTCCTGGTTTTTAAGTCGTACACAATGAGAAAGAAAGAGACAACAAAATTTCCCAAATTATCACACCGATTTAAAGTATTGTTAGAATGTTCTTCGTGTCCCGCGTCTCCGTTGACTCCGCCCACACGTTTTGATATGCGACATAAATTGACATAACTCAACGGTTTTTTAGGTTATATGCTATATTTTTGTTTATAACAATACTGTGAAAATGTGGTTATACGAATATGCAAAAAAACATTACGTCGACATGTGCTATGAATGGATGAATAAATACCCTAGCCCTAGTCCTAGCCACGTCCAGCTCTAGCCGAGTCCAGCAAAACTAGTAAAAACGGACCACAGCGGCGCTCCCTCTGTATATTATTGCTCTGAGGGTGTAGGGCTATAAGCTTAGAGTATATAGAGTGGTATCTATCCAAGGCAGTCTAGTCAGTTTTTGTTGATTTTTACCGGACTCGGCGGACCTGGGCGTGGCTAAGACTAAGGCTAGGGTATTTATACATCCATTCATAGCACATATTGACGTAATGTTTTTGTGTTTTCGTATAAGCACTTCTTCACAGTATTTTAATATGGCATATAACCTATAAAACCGTTTAGTTGTGTCAAGTTTAGTGGCATAATCAAAAATGTGGGCGGAGTCCCGCGGTGACCCAGGAGCCCAAGATCATCGTGACAGTACATAGAAGCAATGTATTATATTTGTTGTCTCTTTCTCTCTCATTGTGTACGACGTAAAAACCCGGAGAAAGTGATTTATCGCAAGTTTGTATAGGTTGGGTAAAAATAATTAGCTGTCTCTCCATATATTGTTACTCCAAGTTAAGCTTGGAGTAACAATATATGGAGGGAGAGCTAATTATTTTTACCCAACCTACACAAACTTGCGATAAATCACTTTCTCCTGGTTTTTACGTCGTACACCGTGAGAGAGAAAGAGACAACAAATTTCATAGACCACTTCTATGTACTGTCGCAATGATCTTAAGCTTCTGGGTCACCGCGGGACTCCGCCCACATTTTTTATTATTCCACTAAACTTGACACAACTAAACGGTTTTTTAGGTTATATGCTATATTTTTGTTGATAAAAATACTGTGAAAAAGTGGCTATACAAATAAACGAAAACATTATGTCGATATGTGATATGAATGGATGTATAAATACCGTAGCCTTAGTCTTAGCCACGCCCAGGTGCGCCAAGTCAGGTTAAAATCATCAAAAACTGACTTCACTGCCTTGGATAGATACTATTCTATGTACTCTTAGGCTATAAGTCTACAAGTTAAGGCGAGGAATTAAAATTTTAAAGAGGGAACTATTTTTTTTATATTTCATACGTGATACCGTAAGAGTTTTGACCGCCCAAAGTCGGTGGAATTATGGCATCTCCATTTGAAAGGTAAGAGGAAGGCTAGAAAGTACCTGGCTATTCAGATCTGTTCACTAAACTCAAACTACAGCTATTTAGAGAAACGTTTCGTTTCGGAATGGTGCTCTCTCCCCAACTTAAATGCATAGATATGAACATTAGGGCGAGGGAGATCGAACAGCATGAAACGGTTATCATTAGTTTGTTCATAGGTTTGAAAAAAAAACAGTAAAGTCATCGAAAGGGTCAATGAGGAACTTCGTGAAGCCAATTCGCAATTAAGCTTTTCTTGGCTTCTTTTGGAAAATCTTGTTCTTATCTTTTCCAAGACATAAAAACACCTGCATCCGGGTTCAAATCCAGCGTGCGCAAATAAGTTTTATTTAATAAATATGCGCTATAACACATTTAATTTTAAAAAAAAATACTATAAAATATTTATGATGAAGGCCAACTGGTTTCGCTTGGATCAAGCTTCGTCAGGGCACATATTATAAAAAAATTAATAACGTATAATAATAAAATTTTATTCCAGAAGGTATGCAGGAGTAGTGCGATGCAATACCTTCCATAATTGATACTGATAAATAGTTACAATAATAATAAAATACAAATTGTGATACACACAATAATAATAATAAAAAATAATATTTTTTTTTTTTTCGAAGGAAGCAAAAACTTGGGGGTGTGACATTGTATATTAAATAAAACAATAAACTTTGTAAAACACCACTTTATTAGAGTTAATCACCAACCAGGTTTCGCTTTCCTCAAGCTTCTTCGGGGCTTTTACATCAACGTAAAAAAGTTGATGTAAAAGCGAAACCTGGTTGGTGATTAACTCTAATAAAGTGGTGTTTTACAAAGTTTATTGTTTTATTTAATATAAAAAATAATAATTAAAAAACATAAATTCGTAAGAAAAAATAAATAAAATAGTGAATATCGTTATAATCGAGCGTGCTTCAGGGTTGTAATATACATAATAACGTTATTATATGTGCCCTGACAAAGCTTAATCCAAGCAAAACCGGTTGGCCTTCATCATAATAAATTTTGTGGTTTAAAAAAAAAGTATTCTTTTATTTATAAATAGAACACATACACTTTGTTTAAAACCACAAAAAAAAGCCACAAAGTAAATGCATTTAACGAATATATTCTTTTATTGTTAGTTTTATTTCATTTATATGTGTTAAAACACAATTCATTCATAAAAAATAACATAAATTATATTTGCGGCACGTTCCAGAGTCGTAGATGCTGTAAGTATCGCCCTGGTGAAAGATCACCATTCGGAATCGAAACGTTGCTTGATTGAAATGGCTTTAGCCATTTGTGACCAGATCTGAATAGCCAGGTACTTCACAACCTTCCTCTTCCTCTTCCCCATCTCCTTCCCGTCCTTACTACCTTCGACCACACAACAAAACCCAATTAGGGATGCCATGGTCTCACTGGCTCTAGACGGTTTTTTTTTTTTACGTGAATATTGCACAAGAGTCTCAACTGCTCCCAACCGTCTAGAGCCAGTGAGACTATGGCATCCCCAAATAGGGTATGTTGTGAGGCTGGAGGTAGTGGGGAGGGGAAGAAGATTGGGAAGGGGAAGGTTGGGAAGTAGTACCTGGCTATTCAGATCTGGTCACCAAACACGGCTAAAGCCATTTCAAGCAACGTTTCGATTCTGAATGGTGGTCTTTCACCAGGGCGATACTTAGAGTATCTACCACTCTGGAACGTGCCGCAAATATACTTTTTATTATTTTACATGAATTAAATGTGTTATGACACATATTAATTAAATAAAAGTAATTGGCGCACGCCGGGTTTGAACCCGCGACCTTTGGATTCGTAGTCGAGCGTCTTACCACTCAACCATGGACGCCGTCAAGCAGTTGGGAGCAGTTCGGACTCAAGTGCGGTATTCATTATTAAACAACAACAAAAAACAGCTTTTCCTCCTCGCTTCTTTTCAACCTCATAACACACCCCCATTGAGGATGTCACAGTTCGACTGGCTCCGGCAGATGCGATTCTAGTGCGGCATTCACACAAAAAAATAACAAAGTACGATATTATAACAAGTCAACCCTGTTCTTTTCAAACGGACCATTCTGCTATTCTCTGGTCTACTAAAAATAAACAAACGCTTGACCGTGTCGAGTGCGCACACCTCACACTGCACACCGCACACCACACACTGCACACCACACACTGCCCACCGACCTATCGACTTATTTTCTCCTGACTCTTGGAGCCGAGTCAAATACTTGCACAAGTAGTTCCCACATCCTAAGGCGAGAGTGAGCCACCTGCATGCTGATTTGTTATTATTTGAACAGTTCAGAAATGATTTCTAAGTAAATAGTACGATATTTTTTCACACTTTTTAATCGCATTTTCAAAACTATATGTTTATATCATCCAGACATCAGAGCCATAATATACAAGAGAGAGCGGTACTGTTGTCCGTTTTTTACGAGTTTTGCCGGATTCGACTAGACCTGGGCGTAACTAGGACTAGGGCTGGGGTATTTATACATCCATTCATAGCACATGTCGACATAATGTTTTTGTTTATTCGTAAAACCACTTTTTCACAGAATTGTTGAAAAAAATAAAATAACATGTAACCTAATAAACCGTTGAGTTATGTCAATTTATTTAGCGTATCATAACGTGTGGGCGGAGTCAACGGAGACGCGGGAGAACATTCTAACAATACTTTAAAGCGGTGTGATAATTTGGAAGATTTTGTTGTCTCTTTCTTTCTCATGGTGTACGACGTCAAAACCCGGAGAAAGTGATTTATCTCAAATTTGTATAGGTTGGGTGAAAAGAATTAGCTCTCTCTTCATATATTGTTACTTTAAGAAGCAAATAAATTTTTTTTATAGTGGATTCCGCACAGAGTCCCATCTGCTCCCAATCGTCTGGAGCCAGTGAGACTATGATATTTGCGATCGGGGTAAGTTGGGAGACTGAAAGTAGAGGGTAGGGGAAGCAGATGAGTAAGAGAAAGGTTGAAAAGTGCCCGGCTTTTCAGATCTGGTCACCAAACACGGCTAAAGCCGTTTACAGCAACGTTTCGATTCAGAATGGTGGTCTTTCGCTAAGGAGATGATTCAAAGTATCTACCACTCTCTATACTTCAATATTAAACCCGCGCGGCCTATTGTAGATCACGTGACCTCATTTTTTGTTTTATCAGCTGTCAAATTACGTTACTAAAATTAAGTTAAACAGATTAAGCCGACTATCACAAGCTTCGTGGTAGCAAAAATAAATCAAACAAGTGGAGACTTAATATTTTACAATTTCGTTACAACAACGCGCCGAAGCTAAAATCGACAATTTTACTGTCAGTAATTTCAAAGAAAATATCTGTTTTGTTATATATGTACCTGTTTAAAAGAAAAGGTGAATTTTGAATAATTGCTGAAATATTATGTGACGACTTTTCTTGTCTCTTTCTCTCTCACGGTATACGACGTAAAAACCCAAAGAAAGTGATTTATCGCAAATTTGTATTGGTTAGGTAAAAATATTTAGCTCTCATCGTGACATTCCTAACTAGGGGTCTTCCTCTACTACGTCTTCAATATTTGCAAGTATTCAAATCAAGGGCGTGTCGTAATTCTTGTAATTTAATAAAGCGGTTTATACAATATATAAATATATATATTTATAAATATTTATATATATATATACATAGAATTTACCATGAAGCAATAGAAATTTATAAATATAAAAATAATATGAATACTAGAAATGACTCAATCAGAATTCCCAACACCTGGAAAGTCTTAATCGATAAAAATCCCCCAAAAACGGCATTTCCAAAGTTACCAGTAGTGTCTCCAATTAGCTTAACCAATCAGGTATCTACTGCCGGCCCCGCCCCCCACCCCCTCCACCATCAATCACTTTCAACCCGGGTACTTCGTTCGAGACATAAGTAGTGACTTGCAGTTTGAGACAGAAACTCAAGACATAAGGCCTCTGAAGATGGACAGTGTGATCTGTCCGAAACGTCAGGAGTTAAAAAGTCCTTTTAAGGACTACGTCACGCGGGTAAACCGAGAAAATTTTTCTACATGTATATATATATAAATATATACTCGTATAGCGAATCCCTTTTATTCGACGATGTCACGAGCTAATTAATACTCGGATTTGGTAATCTACCATTGATAATATTTAAGGTTTTTTATTGTTTTTTTTTTCAGAAAATATCCATTAGCATGATTTTCAAAAAGAAATGCTAGTGGCTCATTGGTGAAGCGATGTAGACATAATAATATTATCTAAGTACAATGTAATTCAGGCGTGTTGTGATTTATTAGTGTCAACTAATTATTACCTACGACGCAGACTAAATGCTTACAAATACATTTTTCCCCTACATCTACGTGATAAGAACATATGAAATGAATTATTATCAAAAGTTATATTTACATCAAATACGAGGCCTGTTCAAAAGAAAAGGTGAATTTTAAATTTTTGCGGGCTGTTTACATTCGATTATTTTTTAATGTTATGTTGGTGCACATATGTTTATCATATGTTAGCATTATCAGCCATTTTGGATTAGTGGTTTGTTTTTGACAACTGAAAAGGTTGGTGACGTTTTTGTGTGCTCTTCGATTTTTCACGTTTGAAATAAATGGATCAAAGAATAAAATCCATGTTTTGTTTTTCCACAACTCCAGGACGCTCGTCGTCATTAACATCTTCTCGGCCTTCTGTAAAGCGCTTGTACCACTTACAAACACTTTTTTCAGACAAAGTAGACTCGCCGAATGCCACAGTCAACATTTTAAGTGCGTTGGAGCACTTTATTCCATTTTTAACGCAAAATTTAATACATATTCTTTGATTCATTTTTTTTTTCAAAAGTAAAAAATCGAAGAACACACAAAAACGTGACTGACCTTTCTAGTTGTCAAAAACAAACCATTGATCCAAAATGGCTGATAATGCTAACATATGATAAACATATGTATACCAACATAACAAAAAAAGCGATAATCGAGTGTACACAGCCCGCGAAAATTCAAAATTCACCTTTTCTTTTGAACAGGCTATGTACAGAAAGAGTTGACGTTTAATAATACTTTGTTATTTTACTTTACATGAAAGAAAGTAACTCAAAGATATGAAATAGGTAAAGCAGAGATACGTAGAAATTATCTACGATAAATGAAAACGCCGAGAAAACTGTAAAGATCTTTTCCTAATTCAAATACTCGTACGTTCCAAGGGATTAAACAAAAAAGTTTTTAAACCACATCTTACAATTTGACTCTAAATATTGCGTCTTAAATATTTTTCAGGAGGGTAAAAATTCGCCGCAAAACGGTTAAAATATAAATGCCAACCGCTCTAGTGCGCCCAAAATATTATTATCTTTGCAGGGGAATTTCATTTTGAAGATAAGTACTTCGCATTTAACGCGTGAAATAATATAAAAATTATGTAGGATGTCACTCTGCAAAATAAAATAATTCGAAAAATCGATAGAAAATATATCACACAGATTTAAAATTTACCATGAACTCAAACATCTGAATAAGCAGAGGTGTGCGCTTCATATAGACACATAAGGACGTCCTACCTTTTCATACTAGCATAAAAATATTGTATTGTATCAAATGTTATGAAATTATTGCAACAGCAAAAAATCTACACATTCAAGTTCAGCCTTCGAGTAAATAGAGACGTACCAATGCTAGGGAGTGTAGTCAGTTTTGATGAATTTCGCCTACTATTTTGACTACTTTGAACAGGTGTGGTTAGGGTTTTTATAGACTCACCTTTTTTACAAACTAACAAGAATAGGACATAATCTCAAAAAAGCGTTCGCATAACAAAACGATATCAAAAATACCATTAAATGATTTATATATTCAGAATATCTGATAAAACGAATAGCATAACGTTTGCTTAAATAAGAAGTTTAAAGTTAATAAAAATGTCTTTTTATACTTGATAATTCGATAATCCTAACGTGCTGTCAAACATATTTTAAACTATTGACATACCTGCGAAAAGTGATCATTTTAACATCCTTTTTGGATTTATTTTTACATGCATTCAAAGCACATATCGACATGATGTTTTGTTTATTTGTAAAACCACTTTTTCACTGTATTGTAATCAACAACAATACAAGACATAACCTCAAAAACCGGTGAGTTACGTCGTGGGCCTAAAATGGGCGGAGTCGCCGAAGACGCGGGAGACGAAAAACATCTTTACAATACCTACAAGCGGTGTGATATTTTGCAAAATTTATGTTGTCTCTTTCTCTCTCATGGTGTACGACGTGAAAACCCGGAGAAAGTGATTTATCCCAAATCTGTATAGGTTGGGTTTACTTCACCTGAAACTCTAATTGAATTTGGAGTTCCCCAAGGTTCCGTCTTAGGTCCCATTCTCTTCATTCTGTATACGAATCGTCTTGAACACCTCATTCACTCGGCTGGATTTGAATCACAAAGCTATGCAGACGATCGTATAATTTTCAAGTTTTGCTCTCCGGATGAAAAAGACATTCTAAAAAATGAGGTAGTTCACTTTATTGATACAGTTTCAAGTTGGATGTCTGTAAATAAACTCAAACTTAACCCGACCAAAACAGAATTTATCTGGATAGTTTCTCCCGGAAGGCAGGCCCTTCTTGACTCCAGTCCGATACAAATACAGGGTACCGATATCATTCCTTCCAAATATATCAAATTTCTCGGTTTCATAATTGACAATTGTCTATCTCTTGAGTCGCAAATCTCAAAGGCTGTGAGTTCTGGATTTTTCCATCTAAGGCAGATTAAATCAATCAGAAGATGGCTTCCTTCCGATGCGGCTAAATCACTTATAAATTCCTTTGTCGTCTCACGTATGGACTATTGTAATAGTGTATATGCTGGCCTCCCTCAGAAACAACTCAACAGAATACAGTCCGTCTTCAATGCAGCGGCGAGAATGATATATACTGAGTCCAAATATTGTCACATTACTCCACTTCTGAATCGCCTTCATTGGCTTCGATGTCCTGAAAGAATAGAGTTTAAGATTTGCCTTACGATTTTTAAAGCACTGCAGGGAATGGCACCAGCCTATATATCGGAACTGTGTGTCCGACAAGCCTTAAATAGTAGACAACTTACTTTTGAGGTCAGCAGACGTAGATACTGCTGTTCGATTAATTGAACCATCTCGATCAAATAAACCTGTTTACTATGATCGCGCTTTTGGTGTATCTGGTCCAGTTATCTGGAATAAACTTCCCACAAAACTTGCCAACATACAGAACCTAGCAGAGTTCAAACGAGCCCTAAAAACCAAATTGTTTAAAAATCCAACGTAACTTATTAAAATTTAATTTCTTTGAAAACATCCCTAATTTGCTTTGTTTCGGTTTTCTCCTTTCTTGTATCATTATAACTCAATGTCCTCACTATCTACTGAAAACCATATACTCATTGTCATAACACTGTTTGCATTTTTAGAATCGTTTACTTACAATACTTGAATATCAATGTTTTAAGTGCCCACATATTAACTGTCCTCAATCATATTTCCTTTTCTTTGATTCGACAAATGTGTTTATATGAATTAATTTGTTTCACCTGAATTTTTATACCCTTAGCTCCTAGTAAATTGTTTTTTAATCTGTTGATGTACATATACACATACATGTTATACCCATATCTGAACCTTTTCTCTCGTGATTTATGATAATGATCATTATTTTAGATAGTTTTAATTTGTATACATATTATGTATTATTTTCTCCTTGTTAGTTAATCTTATTAGCATAATTAATTTAGCATGAAGCGCACTTGAGGTGAAATATCACAAAACTGCGCTATATAAGTTCACTGTTATTATTATTATTATTATGTTGGGTAAAAATAATTAGCTCTCTCTCCATATATTGTTAATACAAGAGTTCAACTAATCGCACCGCCGCGGGTGCCCCACCAACCGTGCCGCTTATAACGTGTCAAAAGCAGTAACTACATATGCCCGAACGCTGCCAACGTTAGATTTTTCCCTGATATTTACGGGAGTATGATGTATTGAAATAAGATTATTCTGAAGATACGTATAAGCGTAGATGAATCACAGGCGCGGGATTCTATAAGATTGTATGACTAGTGTTATATGCATTGGGATAAAGAAATACAATCAATAATGTATAGAATACAGGAATTTCCCCGCAAGAGCGCACCTCACGCGAAGAAATACAAAAATATGATACTTTTGTGTGCAAAACATAAATAGCTGTAAAACGGGTGAATAGGCACTGCCAGGTGAATACATATTTAAATGGATACAAAGTTTCAAAGGGAGTATTCAATGAAAGCTTGCGAGAAAATTCTTTTTGCCAATTCGGTTAGATATTTTTTTATTGGTTTTGAATTTCAATTTCAACAGTCGGTATGCTGATTAAATTGAAAACACACGTTCAGCTCATGAAGGTATGAATATCTATGGTTAAGTGATTGAAAACACCTGAAAGTAATATTTAATAATATGGGTAATTAAAGATTTTGTTTTTACTTTCATTATTTCATAAAAAATGTGGTATTTTTTAAAGGCGATTATTGTACAGGTGGTAAAGTACATATATAATCCACACTTAGATGTAGTTATGCAGAAAGAATCTAACCTCAATAGATGAAACCGAGAAAAAGGCGTTTTGAAAATATGACGATGCAAAAGCATTAATATACTTAATCGACATTTGTAAAATGAACATGAGTTCATTTATTTATTTTTTGATTGGACTTCACACTAGTACAAGTTGTTATTACCCTACGGCTTATATATATATATTTTTTTTTTTTTGGGATGTCAGGGGTGGTAAACCATGATTTTATTTGAATTATTTTCATCAATATTGTTGCATGATTTGACTAGTTACAGGGTATAAGTTACTTTTAGTTTATTATTTTATATACCCATCTGGTATGAATTTTTTATTTAAGATGGGTTACAGTTGTATTTATATAAATATGAGGTTACGATGTATTTATATAATGAAAGGTTAGTGAATACTGAGTGATAATGAGTTTACTTTAGGTTTTCCCATCTTAATTATAATGTCCAGATTTACAACTGAATTTCCTAATTATTGGGTTACTCCCAGCATTATGGTATAGTTATACCCAAGGAGAGTAACCCAATAATAAGGAAATTTTGTTGTAAATCTAGACATTATAATTAAGATGGGAAAACCTAAAGTAAACTCGTTATCACTCAGTATTCATCAACCTTTCATTATATAAAAACATCGTAAAACCATTTTTATAGAAATACAACTGTCACCCATCTTAAATAAAAATTCATACCAAATAGGCATATAAAATAATTAAAATAATAACCTAAAAGTAACTTATACCCTATAATTAGTAAAATCATGGTTTACCACCCCTGACATCACAAACATAGTATATAAGCCATAGAATAATAACAACCTGTACTTGTCTGAAGATGGCCGTTATAGGCTGAAACCGGTCCAGAAAAAAAAATGGAATAAAGTTATAAATTTGTTTTATTAAATCATTAAAATGGAATTCCACCACGAATTAACAGTTACAAAATTATAAATAAAGAATACGAGTGTTTTTTTCTTTGTGAGAATTATTATATGGTAAATAGGTAATTTATAATCTATCAATGTTTTTATTTAAAAAAATGTATTTTCTATGTTTAAGTCAAATATCTGCAATGTACGTTAGTAAAAAAATGGATTACCAAAAATCTATTGCATTTGAAGTTATAGTATAGCTATATACTTGTATATATAGGGTAGCTCGAATTAGTCTGTAGGAAAACACGTTAAACTCAATTTTGGTAAATTGTGGGTTGGCCGCTTTCTGCATAACTTCGTCTAATATATATAATAATTATATTTGTGACATCGTTTCCTTTATTAAAACACCTGTATAGCAGTCCTATATGATTAAATATCTATAATTCCCTTGATATAGCTTTGTACAATATCTAGATTTAAATAGTTAGATACTCCGAATCTTCATATTTCTCTTCCCTCTCCCATTTATTTTCCTTCTACAACATAACCTTACACGGTAGGGATGCCAAAGTTATTTGATGTAAATCGTTTTCTGTAGAAATTTAAACCCAAAAATGTCTTAAAAAGCATCAAGACATGATAATCAATCGTTTATTAAAAAAAAAATGTTATGGTGGGTTTAATTCACCCTCTTTTACGATACGAAAACAAATGGTACGCTGAGTTACATTCAACAGACATGGAAAACAACTTCTACCAAAATAATCAATTGTTCACGGCTTGTTTATGTTAAAGTTGTTTTTAAAAAATAGTAAAATATTTTTGTTTATACCACAAAATGTTTGACTTTGGTTAACTTTACCATCGGTGGCGTCGCGAGTGTATATTTTATAAATACAAAAAAAATCTCTAAATTCAAAAATAGCTCGTTCATTTTTTAGTTCCTCTTATGGCCGCCTGCAAAGCGTGTCAAACTATACATGTTGAATCTCAGATCAAGAATATATATGGAGAGAGAGAGCTTAATATTTTTACTCAACCTATACAAATTTACGATAAATCACTTTCTCCGGGTTTTTACGCCGTATACCGTGAGAGAGAAAGAGACAAGACAATTCGTCCCATTATATCGCACCACTTTTAGGTATGTAAGCACGTTTTCTATATCCCACATCTTCAGCGACTCCGCCCACTACGTTTTGTTATGCGACACAGCCTTACGGTTTTTGTCGTTATATCCTATATTTTTATTGATAACAATACTGTGAAAACGTGATTATTCAAATAAACAAAACATTGTATCGAAATGTACTATGAATGGATTTAAAAAAGGTGTGTCCACGAAAAACCTAGCAAAGCCCGAGTCACGAAAAAATCAACAATCCCCACTACACTGTTTCGCAAAGCTATCCCTCCTGGAATACATATTATTGCTCGGAGGTCTGCACCCTTTTAAGGGTTAGCTTCATTCCGTATATCGTGAATGCACCGTTTAGCAATCAGTTTTTTTTTCGGATCGCATTTATGTAGAAAAGATTGAAAGAGTAATTTGGCAATATCGTTTAAGGCTCGAGCGGGAATTATAATGCCGCGCGCACAGGTTCGAGTGATTCGCCCGAAACAAGTCAGACGCGCGACGCCTAAACGGAATTATCGAAAATCGCGTCGAAAACACCGATGCCAAAATTATCGTCGAAGACGCATATTATACAGCGACGAGGATGAAGAGTGACGATGAATAATTATTTGAATATAAGTGACTCATCTTAAAATGGCGGTACTGAACAATTAAAATTAGAAAATAGGTTCATTTTCATTGGACTTTTTAATTATTTTTTTACGTGAATACCGCACAAGAGTCTCAACTGTTCCCAACCGTCTAGAGCCAGTGAGAATATGGCATCCCCAAATAGGCTATGTTGTGAGGCTGAAGGTAGTGGGGTGAGAGGACGGTTTGGAAGTACCTGGCAGTCAAGATCTGGTCACCAAACACGGCTAAACCCATTTTTAGACAAAGTTTCGATGCTGAATGGTGGTCTTTCACCAGGGCGATACTTAGAGTATCTATAACTCTGGAACGTGCCGCAAATATATAACATATTTTTTAATATAAATTAAATGTGTTACGACACATATTTATTTAATTCAAGTTATAAGGTAAGTGGACAAACGCGTTGGATTCCCATCCGGGCGTCGTGGGTTCAATTCCTCTGCTAGCTAAGACCTTCATCATTGTACAAGCAACATATTCCGCTTCTTATGATGGCAGAAGGAGTTTTTCAAATATTGTCTGGTTATTCGTAACCCGGGAATGTTTGTCTTTTTTTAATGATATATTTTTTTTAAAGATTTCGACAACTTTCAAACAATTTATTTTTTAAATGTAAAATTGCTGTTTGAAAAACTTAATTACTGAAGTTCACGATACCCGCCCTAAAACACGGTGCATATACCACATACAAAGTTTAGTTATTTCAATCTGCCAACATTCAGGAATATATCAACATTACCATAATTATAACAAAAGATAATGTGGGAAGACGCTGCACTTCATGGCTTGGAAACATAATTTACAGCTGAGTATAGTTCCACTAAGTTGTTCCAGACTGCAGCCTGAAAGGCAAAGACTTCCCCGTTGATAGCCAACCTCCGAGATGAGAGGTCATCAGAACAAGAATAAATACAAATTAATCTTATATTAATTAACCTTCAACGTAAATATGAAACAGAAAAAATATAACGGTCGCGAACGAGACTCGAACCCAGAACCTCTACTCTATCCGGGAGTAACGCTCCTGCTAATTCAGCCACCGAGACCTTATAAGAAATCAGCATTTTAATCGATCTTTTTCTTCATTTGAAAATTATTATGTATTTTTTTAAATTTCTTCCGTTTTGGCTGCCATCTTTGTATGGTTTAAAAAGCTATACCGAGCACATATTATATACCTAGATGGTGTCTTGAATAAACCATCCATTTTTATTCTACAGAAGATTTTTGACTTCTTACAAAGTCGGTCATTAATATATTAAATTATAATTAACTTGAAAGCTTTTACGCTTATTCATTTATTATTAATAATTGAAATAATATCAATAATCTTCCACATAAATATGAAACAGAAAAAACATAACGGTCGCGAACGAGACTCGAACTCGGAACCTCTACTCTAAAATAATAAGCATAAAGCTTTAAAGTTAATTATAATTTATTATACAAATTAATATCCTCTTTCTTATTATTTGATCGTTGAGGCAGTACAGCGCCAGCGATTCGGCACAACGTCGATACACAATGGGTGACCAGCGCTGTAAAGAGAGATGGGGAAGGTGAGGGGCCGTCGGGGTTGAAGTAGGCGGTGTGGAAATTGAACGCAATTCGCAAATACCGAGGCACGACTCAGGATAGAAAATTAATCATTTTTCGAAAGATTTAATGAAATGGCGTACTTATTACTTTGCATGTTTTAATACTGGATATTATTTAATAGTGTAGGCTAACGGAAATACGAAAGTAATATTTTGTTCACCGCAACTCCTAATTCCCTGTCAAAACCAAGCATGCCAATTCCGCCTTTCGCGAAATTGAGATTGCTGATTACTTATACACTATAAACATGTGTATTGTAACTGATTCAGCAAGAAAAGCTGAGAATATCGTTATTAACCTTCCCCTGATTACGAAAATTACGCGCGCTCCGGTGCTGTAAACTCAGTTCACATTTACATTTATACAATTTTTATTCAATTCGTTTAAATAATAAAATCACGAGTTGAGAAGGTTGATAGCTTGGAGTAGGAATATACACAAAGAGATACCTTTGCGAAACAGTGCAGTCAGTATTGTCGAATTTATACTGACTCGGATAGAAAGAAACAAAGATATGTTAAAGGAAGTTGGACAGCCTATTAGTTACCGCCCATATGGAATTCGGACATTTATAAACATGTTTGAACACACTAAACAAAACAATATCATTACACCATTAAAATGATTTATAAAGTTAAAATATCACATAAACACTAATAACAGAAGGTTTGCCTAAATAATGATAGAAGCTTTTTGTTGATTTTATGTCTTGATATCATTAAAAATGTGAAAATTCTAAAAATCTGTCAAAAATATTTAAAACTGTTGAAATACCTCTGAAAAGTGATGTTTTATAATCTTTGTTTGATTTTATTTGAACATTCACGCATAGCACATATCACCATTATGTTTGATTTATTTGTATAACCACTGCAAGTTTTTCAATCAACACAAATATGGGAAATAACCTCAAAATCCGTTGACATAAGTTGTACGACTCGATGAATGGAAGTTAGCGCGGACGGAGAACATTCTGACATGCTTAGAAGTGCTGCAATATTAAATGTAGTATTTTCTCGACTCTTTCGATTTTGAATTCGCAAGGTGGCGTTTTTCTTTGCTACATTTGAAACAATCTTCTCCCGCTTTATTGATTCAGTTGGGTAAACGGGTAATTTTTTTAATTTAATTTTGACCGTAAATAATACAAGGCTGATGTAAGCGTAATGAATAGGATTAAGATAGGGAATGCTTGAACGCTTGAATGGTTTGGGCATGTAGAGCGATAATAATATTTGGATAATTTGTATAGCGCCGTTTTTGTGAAAAATCACCTCAAGGAACGAAGAAAGGGATGTGAAAAGAATATATGATGCGAAAGTGAATAGAAGAAGAAGTCGGGGACGCTCGAAAAAGACATGGCACGATCAAGGGAATCAAATACTTGAATCGGACCTTGTGAAGAGTTAGAATTACAGAAGAGTATGTATGAGACGGTGTATGTAACCACGGTTTTTCAGAATTCGCCAATCATCTTACTGAAAAAGACCTTGCCTTCAATAAAAGCGTTGGTTCTCATATTTTTCACAAAATGGTCTTGGCAACACATTAAATAATTTAGAAGCATTAGAAATAAAAAAGCCATTAAAATTAATAGTCATGTTCTTAACAATTTGTCAAATTTGCACAGTAGTCCAATATTATGTATTTTTCCCGTTAACTCATAAAAAAAAAATATTATTTTTTTATCACCTTCTCGGTTGACGTTTTTCGTCTATCATTTCATATTATCTGTCTCTTTCTCCGTGTTCCTTTTGTTATAATTTGAATGTTACTATTTTGTTTTATTACTGTTCTCTTATTGTATTTTATATTGTGTTCTCCCTCTGTATGTACGAGTACATATAACCACACACTATATGCATATTTTTTGTTTAATTTTGTACCCTGATGATGCTCAGGCTAAGCGAAAACGGACGGTCATAATTGTAGTCTTATATAAAATTATTATTTCTTTTTCATCAAATATGTTAAACCACAAAGTGATTGATTTCTACGAAATATTTATTTAAACGCACGAAGAACCGCCTTACAATCCATCAAATACAAAACACACGAAGAAACGTTAGTGTAAGCTTCAGCCATAATCGCAGTTCTTGGCTATTTCACTGCACGCTATTTGACAATCAAGGATCGTCGAATTGCAGTCATTTCGCTCGTAATCCAAAAGCTCGGGCGTTTCAAGATAGGGTAAGATGGCTACACATTGTTGGACTTAGTTTTTATCAACTGCGGCAATCCAACTGCAAGTTGCAAGTTACGTGTTGTGACATTTACAAAGTGCAAGTAACGGGGGTGAATGGGGCGATATGTAAAGATGCAGCAAGTTATTTTGTATTCGTGGAATATACTAAAACCGTACAAAATCTGTTTTTAGATTAAAGGTCAGCACTTAAAAATGACACTTAACGTTACTTTCTAGCATTCTAATAAAAGCAATCCTAGAAATGATGTATCTGAAAATTTGCAATGGGTAATTAGAAAAATGTCTGAGGTTTCTAGTGAATACAATTTTACAACTGTAATCCTTTAAATTTTATGAAAAACATAGTAAAATGTCAGTAAAAGGTGCAGTTTTGAAACAAAAAAAGGCATTTTTTGGTTTCAAAAGTAAAATTCTAGTACGCTTTTTTTAATAATTAAAAAGATTACTGTTTTATAATTGTATTCACTGGAAATCTCAGACATTTTTCTAACTACCCATATAGAATTAACAAATGAATCACTTGTAGAATTGTCTGTACTAGAAAGCCAAAAAGCGTCTATTTTTGAGTGCTGACCTTTAAGAATATATATTATTAACTCGTTTTTTTAAATTTATTTAATTAACTTCATGTTGATTTACAATCGAGTCGAGTCAAAGTTTTGGTAGAGTCGTGAAGAATGACAAAAATCATTTAGACTGCTACCAAAAATTTCAAGACCATGGCTTAAGTTAACAAGTCTCAACATTTTGGACACTGAATAGTGATACCCATAATTATTAAAGTGATGATTGAGGAACAGCAATCCATTGTGAAAGGAATGTTGAATTGGATGAGTTGCATCAAAGAAGGTGAGTCAATAATACAATATATAAGTTAGAAAATACAAAGTAAATCAAAGTTTTTCCTACGCTTTTCTAACGAAGAAAATTCTAATGTTTGTTTGATTTCATCATATGAATATTCGCCTCCTTCTCGCCTTAATCTCCATGCAATTCCGCGTAAGAAGCGATGACGCTGGTTCTTTGAGATACCTGTTTTGCACAAAGCCAAGAGTTTTTCCACCGATGAATGGACTCTTATGATGCAATCTCGTCGAATCAGTACCATCTTTATTCAATCGTATGTAATTATTCAAAGCTTTGAAAAATATCTTACTTTAAAAAAAAAAAAAATGTATGAATAGGCTTTTAATCCTGTACATTAATCAAACCATAATCATTTCCTGAGACGTTTTTTTTATGTAATTTATATTTAAATGAATAATTTAATATCTTATTCGTAAAACACAGCACGTTCGCAAGTTACGTTCATTCACACTGAAGCAATTTGAAGGTCTCCGTGGGCGAGTGGTAAGACACTCGACTACGAATCGAGAGGTCGCGGGTTCAAGCCCGGCACGCGCAAATAACTCCAATTTGATAAATATGTGTCAACATTTAATTCATATAAAATAATGTATAGTATATTTGCGGCACGTTCCAGAGAGGAAGATACACTATGTATCGCCCTGGTGAAAGACCACCATTCAGAATCGAAATGTTGCTTGAAATGGCTTGTTTGGTGACCAGATCTGAATAGTCAGGTACTTCCCAACCTTCCTCTTCCCCATCTCCTTCCCTTCCCCACTACCTGCAGCCTCACAACATACCCCATTGGGGATGCCAGTCTCACAGGCTCTAGACGGTTGGGACCAGTTTGGACTATTGTGTGGTATTCAATGCAAAAAAAAATGTGAGTGAATGATTGTACATTCAGTCAGCTACAGCGGTTTCATTTTCATTTAATGAGGTTTGAACAGCCTTATAATTAAATAAGTATATTAAAAAAAAACCCAATGTGCTACAGATGTCGACAGACGTAACTAACTGCCAAATGACGTAACTAAAATGGAGTAACATTTTTAAAACATGGATTCAACCAATAACGTATCATATATAGTCGCCGGAAAGGCAAAAGGGCTAAAGCGCCATTTTGGGAAATTTACACCAGAGCGCTTTAAAGTTTTTTTGTTTGTTTTACAAATAAAATTCATAAGTCTTCAGTACCTGGTTGGATTTAAAAAAAAATAACTCAAGTAACTCAATGCTCTCACTGAGTTACCTTAAGCGACAAAAAGCTAAAAATGTGCCAAACTTGCGTCGCTCGAGTCAAGCCTTCTCCCAAATGGTAAATATATTTTAGAAGGGCCACAAATATCTTCAGAATCAAACGAGAGTCAGAGCATTCGATGCAGAAAAAATAACTGATCAAAACTGCATGTTTAATTCATTTTTGACGAAAGCGTCGCTTAAGCCTTTTTGCTTTTCCCGCGACGATATGGTTCAAGATCATAGTAACAGATCAAATAGTTTACAATTTCGTTTGAACAACGTGCCTCAGCTATTTCATCAATTTGATTGTCAGTTAAATACCAACTTGAAAATATCAATTTAATGTTCGAACGAATGTTGCAATGTTAAAAAAATATCCCTTTGATGATTTTATAATAGTAAAAAATTTGCATTAAAAGCAGGTATTTTTCATGTTGTGACGTTTCAAGACAAACACTTTTTTAAACTTTAATGTTCAAAAAAATATTAAGTTTTTTAAAAACATTTTCGTATTTAATTAGCCAATTTAAATTGATTGCAATTTGCTCATTACTCGGTGTTGATTAAATGCCGCTTTAGGTTACCGGTGAGAAATATAATTATTTTTTTATCACGCGGTAACACAAGGTCACAACGGTTCAACTGAGTTTTAGAATAATAAAGTCATGCGGGCACTGAATAGATAATTCGTAGAAGTGTACAATACAAACTCATCGACTCTTAGGCCCCAGAAAGGCCAATGAAATTAATTATTTTCTCAAGACATAGACTTTGGAAAATGTTAATTTTTACCGA
Source organism: Drusus annulatus (assembly GCA_022651775.1). NCBI lineage: Eukaryota > Metazoa > Arthropoda > Insecta > Trichoptera > Limnephilidae > Drusus > Drusus annulatus. The sequence continues at coordinate 526,304 of JAGWCC010000139.1, forward strand.
CGTGAGGACAAATTGTACGTAGTTATGCAGAAAGCATCCAACCTCAAAAAGATGAAGCTGAAAAAAAGACGTTCGAAAATATGACGATAAAAAGCATTAATATGCGTAATCGACATTTGTAATGCGAATATCAGCATTTTTTTCTTCTTTATAAGCATTATTATAAATATTTAATTTATAATCTATCAATGTGTTTATTAAAAAAATGTATTTTTATGTTATCCTACATTTTATAATATTTTTAAACATTAATTTAAGTCAAATATCTGCAATGTGCGTTAGTAAAAAAATAATTACCAAAAATCTATTGCATTTGGAGCTTGGATGTTTTCAGCAGATATAAATCTTGTATATATCTATAGGGAAACAATTAAAACTCGATTTTTCAAATTGTAGATTAGACGCTTTCTGCATACCTACATCCGATTGAGTTTACTTTGGGCACACAGACAGGCCCACGATACCTCAGAGCAAGAATATCTATGGAGAGAGAGATAAATATTTTTACCCAACCTATACAAAGTCACGATAAATCACTTTCTCCGGGTTTTTACGTCGTATACCATGAGAGAGAAAGAGACAAGACAAGTTGTCACATAATATCGCACCGATTTTAGGTATGTAAGTATGTAAGCATGTATGCCGTCTCCCGCGTCTCCGGCGACTCCGCGGACTACGTTTTGATATGCGACATAACTAGACATAACTCAACGATTTTTTAGGTTATATCATATATATATTTTTTAACAATACTGTGAAAAAGTGGTTATACGAATAAACAAAAAAATTATGTCGATTTGTGATATGAATGGATGCATAAATACCCTAGCCTCAGTCTTAGCCACGCCCAGCTCTAGCCGAGTCAGGCAAAAATCATCAATACTGACTACAGAAGCGCTCCCTCCTGTATATTAGTGTTCTGAGCACGATACAATTCTATCATGGAGAGAAAGCTAATTATTTTTACCCAACCTGTAAAAACTTGCGATAAATCACTTTCTTCGGCTTTTTACGCCGTACACCATAAGAGAGAAAGATACAACAAATATAATACACCGCTTCTATGTACTGTCGCGATGATCTTGAACTCCTGGGTCACCGCGGGACCCCGCCCACATTTTTTATTATAATAATATTTTAATAATAATAATATTTGGATAATTTTTATAGCGCCGTTTTTGTGAAAAATCACCTCAAGGGCGCTGTAATTATGCCACTAAACTTGACACAACTAAACGGTTTTATATATTATATGCTATATTTTTGTTGATAATAATACTGTTAAAAAGTGGTTATACGAATAAACAAAAACATTATGTCGATATGTGATATGAATGGATGTATAAATACCCCAGCCTTAGTCTTAGTCACGCCCAGGTCCGTTGAGTCCGGTAAAAATCATCAAAAACTGACTACACTGCCTTGGATAGATACCACTCTATATTTTCTAAGATTCTATCGGTTTACATATGCAGGTGAATTTGTGTGTAAAGTCACCGGGGAAATTCTTGAGGGAATTATCTCCAAAGATGCTACGCAATAGAGAATAGAAGAATTCACTGTTCGAGTATACCAAGTGCAAGTCATTAAGTTCATGCAATTACTTGCAGTACAATGGTACTGGAGATGTCTCCTACCGTAACCGATACCATCTTGGAACTACAGAGGGACTGGTAGTTAAAAATTTTCTTTCATTTAATATTTATTAAAGAAAGAAAAGTTCCCGGGTTACAAACAACCTGACAATATGTAAGACTCCTACTACCATAATTATAAGTGTAAAATGTTGTTTGTGCGGATTTGAAGGCTTGCAGAGGAATTGAACCCTCGACACCTGGATGGAAACCCGATGCACTCGTCCACTCAACTGATTACTGATCAAGTTGATGCGATTTTTTTAAATATATTTTTTATTAAAAACTGTTTCTGTAAGAGATGAAGGGGATTTTCTAGATATGGCTTAGAAATCTGGAGCAACTTTTGAAATTGCACAACAAAATCTAGCATGAGGCTTTTTAACGATTAATATTTTAAGCAGTGGCAAGATAAAAACATACAACGTTTTTGAAGGTTTTTTCTATTTAGATTTTCAGAAATTTTCAGTTTTTGGTGCACTGCACGGTTTGTTGAAAAATATTAATAAAATAAATTAAATTTTGAAAAAAAATCGTTTTCGGCTTCAACAACATGAATAATCACGTTTTTTCAATCTTAGCACTCTGGAATACTAAAAAATTTGCCAAAGGTGTTTTCATTAATCAAGAACGAAATTTAGAGGTTCGAAGGCGATTAGATACCACTGTAGTTCTAACTGTAAATAATGTCAGCCAGCGATCCGCCGATGTTTCATAATTTTAACCCGGTGGGCAACTCCCGGGAAACCAAAGCTTTCGGGCTCCGGGGAGTATGGTTGCAAAGCTGAAACTAAAAGGAATCGACGGAAGGGCACCACCAGGAGTCAAACCTGCGGCTTGATTCGACTCAACACGGCAAAACTCACCAGGACCGGACACTGGAAGGATTGACGGATTAACAGCTCTTTCTCGATTCGGTGGGTATTATTGCCATCCTGATTTTATCAGTGTTCTCTCTTTGTGCCTTTCCTTCTCCACTGTGAAGAAAATATTTATTAATTTTTAAATAAATAAAAAAAAAACATACATTCTAACGATTTAATCAGAAAAAAATTATCTTTATTTCACTGTTCTTGGTAGACCGGACCGGTTTCAACTTGTTACGGTCGTTTTCAGAGAAATACATTATGAATGTTCCAGTCTAAAAATGATCGTAACAGGTTAAAACTATTCTGTTCTAACAACAAACAGTGAAACGAAGTTTAAAATAACGTTTTGATAAATCATTATAATGGATTTTCAAAAATAAATTATTCATACTATTTTCGTTATTTAAAACAGCTGTGTAAACACAAGGCAATAACCTACTTTATAAAACCAAAAATACACTTTTAATCATCAGTATCGCCCTGGTGAAAGACCACCATTCAGAATCGAAACGTTGCTTGAAGTGAATTTGTCGTGCTTGGTGACCAGATCTGAATAGCGAGGTACTTTCCAACCTTCCTCTTCCCCATCTCCTTACTTTCCCCAGCTCAGTTCAGCATACCTCAAACGGGGATGCCATAGTCTCACTGGCTCCGGACAGTTGGAGACTGCTGTCCGGTATTCACATTAAAAAATAAAATTAGAATTGCGTGTTCAATAACTTGCTCTAAGCAGTAGTAATTGATATTGTCTAAAGGTGTCATATCTAACAAGATAGGTGATGTATATTTTTGGATGCCATACAAATAGATATGACCCTTTATCATTTTGCTCCTATGTTATCATTCTTAAAGTTATATTCTATACAATTCATTTATGTTTGTTTTTTTTTTAACTCCACTCAATGTTCCTCACGAAGTACAAGTCACCCTGTATACAGAGTGATTACATAATCGCAAAGCATTTGAAATATGCATAAAACATTATACGTAAGTTGATACAATGTGAATACGTGTATTATTATTATTAAACCAACAACGGTAGATAGAATCTTACGACTTAGTAAACATGAATTATTATTAGTTTATCGACTATTTTATGGTCTATCGGTTGATCTGCTGCACTGTTTACTTTCTGATCTATCAGTTGACCTACTGCACCGTCTACTTTTCTGGTCTATTGGTTGACCTGCTGTACTGTGTACTTTTCTAGTATATTGGTTGACCTGCTGCAATGTGTACTTTTCGGGTCTATCGGTTGACCTACTACACTGTGTACTTTTATAATTTATCGGTTGACCTACTGCACTGTCTACTTTTCTGACTTATCGGTTGACATGATGCACTGTGTACTTATCTAGTCTATCGGTTGACCTGTTGCACTGTGTACTTTTCTGACCTATCGGTTGACCTGCTGTACTGTGTAATTTTCTAGTATATCGGTAGACCTGCTGCACTGTGTACTCTTCTGCCCTTTCGGTTGACCTGCTGTACTGTGTACTTTTCTAGTATATTGGTTGACCTGCTGCAATGTGTACTTTTCGGGTCTATCGGTTGACCTACTACACTGTGTATTTTTCTGACCTATCGGTTGACCTGCTGCTCTGTGTACTCTTCTGACCTTTCAGTTGACCTGCTGTACTGTGTACTTTTCTAGTCTATCGGTTGACCTGCTGCAATATGTACTTTTCTGGTCTACGGTCGACCTACTGCACTGTGTACGTTTTTACCTATGGTTCACACAGACGTAATACGTCTTAAGTCCCGAATCCTTAATTTTACAGGAAGGTTAAAAATGACCGTGTTTTAATAAAGTCTTTTTTCATCATAATGCATACTGTGCATAGTTTTTGAGAGGTAGATAATCTCAGTAATGCCTTGGTGAAAGATCACCATTCAGAATTGAAACGTTGCTTGAAATGGCTTTAGCCTTGTTTAGTGATCAGATCTTAATAGCCAGGTACATAAAAACCTTCCTCTTCCCCAGATTCTTTCGATCTCCTTATCAGCCCCACGAAATACACCAATCCTTGTGTTTTACTTAGTCGCACTGGCTTAAAATTAACAATTATAACAAACTGATTCAATTCAAATTAAATTTTCAAACGACAATTTCTACCGCTGACCGAATTCAAAAGCTGTACACCCTCTGACACACTTCTCCGAATCCTTCCACCAAGAGAAGGCTACAGATAAATAATCTTTGATAAAAGAAATACTACCTGCTGAATGTGGGTCAATTGGCGACCCTTGTGGAAGCCCGAGTCAGCCTAATTAATGTCTGCCTATCTTATCGAAGTGTTTTATCAAATCCATAGAAAAATTGTTTTCTCCGTTAATTTAGGTCATTCCGTTTCGTTTGTCACACAATCAGTGGATTAAAACGAAGTCTAATGCAATTACTTTAAATTCGTAAATCACCTTTTAAAAGACAAAAAAAAAAATACACAAAGTGTAATTACAGTAATAAAAAAAAAAATACAAATTATTTTTTTATAAAATAAAAATAACACACTGTGAAACTTTTCGACTGACTGTAAAAAAAAATATATTTTCAAATTCGAAAAATGCATACGTTTTTTGTCGCAGTAAGTAGGCGTAAGCAAGACAAAAGGCTGTTTCTCAGTGACGCTTCGCAAGGTTTTTCTGTCACTATCGGAAGTGTATACATTATGCGTCAATACAGACAATCCTAAAATACTGATACCTATCGTTAATTAGTAAAAAATATATGTTCGTAGAAAGCAATCACTTTGTGGTTTCACATATTTAACGAAATGAAAAAATAACATTGTATACGACAACGGATATTATTTTTATTTTTTTACCGACCGGTTTCGCTTAGCCTTAAGCAACATCAGGGTACAAAATTAAACTAAACAAAAATATAAAGTGTGCGGTTATATATATTATAGTAGTCCAATATTAGGTATATTTCCTATAAACTCATAAAATTTATCATTATTTTTTAATCACCTTCTCAATTGACGTTTTGTCTTTTTTAATTCATGTTATCTGTCTCTTTCTCTCTGTTCCTTTGTTATAATTTAAATGTTATTTTATTGTTTTCTCATTGTTTTGTTATTTTATTTTATGTTTTGTTCTTCCTCTGTATGCATATATAACCGCACACTTTGTATTTTTTTGTTTTGTTTAATTTTGTAACCTGATGATGCTTAGGCTAAATGAAACCGGTCGGTCATAAAAATTTAAAATAATATCCGTGGTCTTATACAAAGTTATTTTTTCCATTTCTTTAAATAAAAAAATAGTTCTTATTTACCGCAAAGTTGACAACACAACTCTAACTGGCGGCAACTCGTCGTTGAATGTTGAAATTATCTAAGTTCTTTATAGGTTATCAAAGTTCACGAACGCCAAGACCTTTATAAAAATGCATCGCGCATCACTTTTCCCACTAGAATCCCACAAAAACATGAAACCCGCTAGGCAATTTGTTCATACGAATAACAAAAACATGGTTTATTAAATTGCTTATTTGGTCGCCTGCAGAGGTAACTGTGTCAAGTTGAAAACAGATTTTCTTCAGGCTACATTGTTTCACGCGTTTAACACTAATTGGTACTTTACGTCAAGCATTTAATTCATCCGAAAACTTACACATACACTTCCTCTAAATCTAGGTCGGTCAGGCCGGCCCTCGGCAAAACAGCTGTATTGTTTATGTCTCAGTTTCCATGGAGGCCGCCATGGCTTTATTGCCGCGTCACGTGGCAGGCGATGGAGACAACCAACGTCGATATCAATACCCCATTTCAAGACAGAAACAACTTGGAAATAAGTGGTATGGAGATATTTACGTTTTCAATTTTTAATGAAAATTGAAAATGTAACAACCTCAGAGCAATAGTATACCAGGAGGGATAGCTTTGCAAAACAGCGTAGTCAGGATTCTTGTTTTTTCCTGACTCGGGCGTGGCTAGGGTTTTCGTGGACACACCTTTTTACATCCATTCATAGCACGTTTCGACATAATGTTTTGTTTATTAGTATAACAAAATATATATGCCGCAAGGAAATTGAAGACCTCCTAAAATGGCACTTGAAATTCTTCACTCATTCCATGACAAACTAGAGCAGCTTTATAAAATGCTCGACCCTAAAAAATTTCATTTCTCTTACATAATAACACGATATTATATAAATATTGCATCATAATTCTATAATAATTCTTTTAACTCCACTATTATTGTGTATACTACTTTACAATTAGCATTTTTTTGTTTTTTCTTTAGGTAATGTATTCACTATCAATAATTGCAGGATTGTTACGATGTAAAATGTACATATATTTGTATCGTATCCACTGTCATTAATTATAGGATTTAGTGCTTTGCAACTTTACCTACTGTCAATGTATCTTATATGGTATCAAGAGAGTTTTACGGTCAGTATCTGTTGTATCATCTAGCATTGTGTCACAAATATCATCATTTTTTAAATATTCTACTTTTACTCACTGTCACCTACCTCAGAACAGGTTCTTATGACCTTGTGAGGTAGGTAATGTAAAAAAATAATGTAAGAAACAAATAGTCAATAAATTAAAAAAAAAAAAAACACTTTTTCACAGTATTGTTACAAAAATATAGGATATAACCTCAAAAACCGTTGAGTTATGTCGCACAACAAAACGTAGTGGGCGGAGTCTCCGGAGATGCGGGAGAAGGAAAACATGCTTACATATCTAAAACTGGAGCGACATGTTGTGACAACTTGTCTTAATAAATTAAAACCCTCCAGCTCTCGATTGATATCCGCAGGCGGTAAATTTTCAAAATATTGGAAAATCATATACATGGCCTGTTCAAAAGAAAAGGTGAAATTTGAATTTTCGCGGGCTGTGTACATTCGATTATCGATTTTTTTGTTGTTGTTATGTTGGTACACATATGTTTATCATATGTTAGCATTATCAGTTATTTTGGATTAGTGGTTTGTTTTTGACAACTGGAAAGGTTAGTCATGTTTTTGTGTGTTCTTCGATTTTTTACTTTTAAAAAAAATGGATCAAAGAATAAAATTCATGATTTGTTTTTTCACAACTCTAGGACGCTCATCGTCATTAACATCTTCTCGGCCTTCTGAAAAGTGTTTATAAGTGGTACAAGCAAAATTTAATACATATTCTTTGATCCATTTTTTTCAAAAGTAAAAAATCGAAGAACACACAAAATCGTGACTAACCTTTCCAATTGTCGAAAACAAACCACTAATCCAAAATGGCTGATAATGCTTACATATGATAAAAATATGTGTACCAACATAACCACAAAAATAAATTGATAATCGAATGTACACAGCCCGCGAAAATTCAAAATTCACCTTTTCTTTTGAACAGGCCTCGTATTTTTGGTTTGAAAATTTGATTGCCTAGAAATATTATAGATGCTTTTATTAACAACTGCTAGTAGAACACATCTTGGCTTTAGCTTTAACCGTTTAAAGTGTAATATGTTCTACTTACAAACCTTTTTGGGTATTTATTTTATTGAATAATATGGTAAGTTTTTCTATACTGTATTTAATAAACATTATAATATGTAATGCAAATGAAATAATAACTTTGTACAAGACCGCAGATTTAATTTTAATTTTTATGACTGACCAGTGGACTTATTTTCACTAAATATGTCAAACCACAAAGTGATTGCTTTCTACGAAAAAAACATTAAAAAAAATAGTATAATATATGTGCCACAAAACAAAATGAAACATGCATTTTGGCGATGTTTTTTTCCATAAATCAAAACAGGTGGCCGGCGTTAAGTGGCAATTTCAACCTTATCACCAATATTGAGTGAGTGATTTCGTTCAAATTAGTTCAATTGGATCGTCTTAACCAGCAGGGATCCACAAAGCCGCCTTAAATTCATAATATGCTAAAGGGTGCTAAGGACGCAAGCCAAGTCGTGCGGGAAATGAACCAAACTTAGATTCTTAGGAGGAAATATCGATCGAGTCGTTGGAATGTTGAGGGTGCCGCAGGAACGAAAAGGCTACGGAACTTCATATGTTTCCCACCAGAGGCGTGCACTCCATAAAGCTGGATTAACACCAACGTCCGGATCCCCTCAGTGACGATATTGTTCCGCATGAGAGCTTATTGATATGGTATGAATATCAATTAAGGAGTATGTGCCAAGACAAATTTGTGTGGCAGTATATCCTTCTGCCCACCCTTGTGATATTCAACTACTTAGTTAGTTAAATAATTATTTTGATGTGTAAAAATACTTACATCGTAGATATTTTTTATTGAAAACCATTTTTTTTATCACTGAATAATATTTTTAATAAATAATAATAATAATTATATAGATATAAGTATTTGTACACATCGAAATAATTATTTATCTAACTAAGTAGTTAAATATCACAAGGGTGGGCAGAAGGATATACTGCCACACAACTTTGTCTTGGCACATACTCCTTGATTGATATTCATACCATATCAATAAGCTCTCATGCGGAACAATATCGTCACTGAGCGGATCCGGACGTTGGTGTCAATCCAGCTTAAAGGCACACTAGCTCTGCCTACCCTACTATACTCGCATAAAAATATTTATAATATTGGATGAAATTATTGCAAAAAATAAATCTACACTTTCAAAAGTACGCACAAAATGTAGCTAACCGCGACGCCGCGAGCGCCTCACCGACCTTCTTACTACGTGTCAAAAGCAGAAACTACATATGAGTCGTATACTCAGAGTAACAATATAAAGAGACCATACTAATTTGTGACAAATCGTTGACAAACTCGCAAAATATAGCTCTCTCTTTATGCTCGGTTCTATACGCATATGAGAAAAAGAGACAAACAATTGTTGAAACCAATACACGATTTGGGGCGGGCTAAATACTATGTCCGCGATATTTGATCTGTACGCACTTCATTCACGTTTGGAGTGTCAGGCGAACGGACTGTCAAAAGTGCGTAAATAGTTAAAAACTTGAGTTATTTTTTGTCCGATATCTAGCAAAACATCATGGCCATATGTGCTATACTTGGTTGCTTCAATCGAAGTACAAAAGGACCAAAAACAAACAGTTTTCACACGTATGTACCATAAAAATCGTCTTTTTTAGTTAGATCTCAAATATTTAACATTCTAACCTACAAAACAACTAGTAACTTACACCAATATGTAATTAATCTTTGGACTATTCGTTCCAATTTAATAAACTTCCGTTTGAAATGAGTTTTAATGGATTCGTAATATGTTTAACTTAAAAATATTTACGAGAATGTCAAAAAAATTTTCAAGAACGGGGAATTCCCCCTTTGTACGGCTTCTAAAAGTATCCCGGTCTCTTTCTTTCTCATGATACTAACGCAAAATTGTTCGCGAACAGATAAAGACGGAATAATGTTTATCTTTACGGTTTTCTTCGCATCCGATTGGCTGGAAGCATATACGTCATACCTCCCTTGGTCAATCCTTGGTCAAAAAGTGCGGACAAAATTTCGCAATGTTAGGTCTCTACGTTACTCTAAGGTCGTATAGTTCCTATCTACGGTAAGTCCACTATGGTGAAATGTTGGCAAACCATTTTTTTTCAATTATGACTTATATTCATTACAACCTAATATTTATTGCATTTGGTGTGCTTTATTATTGGACTACGGATGTTTATAATAAAATAAAGCATTTAATTTCTTAATAGTTTAGGAGTAATTACGCAAATAAGAATGGACTTATCGGCATTTGAAACCAACTGTCAAATTTAACGTATATTGGAACTCACCAGTCGTGACTTATAGGTGTTTGTTTCTCAACACGGTCGACACGTGGTAGACAAGTATAGGGTCACCAAAAAAAAAAAGATTTAATCAAAACGAAAATATTAAATGTTTCTTTTTTTATTATTTACCAAGAAAAAATAAATGGGAATAAACTAGTGTTTACAAATTTTTTTTTTCAAATTTAAAAAGTTGACCAAACCAAATTATATGACAAAATATATAAAATAAAGGAAATAGAGATATTTTATAATTACAAAAATTCTGTATTCATTTCAATAAATTCTCAAACTATTGTTCTTTTGAAAAAATACACAAAAAGGTTTATCGATTTGCTAGTTAAATCAAAACAAAAATAAAAGTCTTTGCTTAAAAAAAAAAATTACATACATTTTAAACCGAGGAATAAGAAACGAAAATATTTAATGATTCTATTTTTTTTTTATTTACAAAGAAAAAATTAAATGGGAATAAACTGGTGTTTATTCCAACTGTTTTTTTGGGACGCCAGCGCTTGCATTTATCAAGATGACAATATTTTATGATATAGTTGTCTTGATAATTTTTTTCATTTTTCAAATAAAAAATTGTACGGATATCCATCAAATCTACTATTTTAAAGGTGTCACATTTAAAGGTCTTCGTTTTATGCTCGCACAACGGAGAAATGAGCAAGTTTGTCGGAGCGTACCTAGAATTTTTTTTTCTGTAATAAGTTTTTTTTTTTTTTTAAATGATGGTTTTATGATTAAATAGGTAAACGCATGTTTGCTTTTATATTTATATCCACAGATTTAATAAAAAATGTTTTTTTCTCAAAAAATAAATAAACGTCAATTAATTTTACTAAAATTATGAAAACCATACCTACGTAATTCAATTTTTTAAATAAATTTAAACAATTGAAATTTTATTTCTCTCGCCCAGGTATTTAAAAAAATAGACAATAAGAAAAATTGTGAAAAAAACGAATAAAATTAAAAAATAATTAAAAACAAACGAGCGAAGTTTTTGGAGCACCCAGTAATGACGGACATTCGATTTACAAATCCATTCAAAATAGCAGATTTTTCATTAGCTTTTTACGGCTATCCACATTCTTTTTCCAAGATTCCTTATTGATAACTCGTTTCCTTGATGTATTTCCAGTCACTTGAATGACATTTTTGGTAAGATCGGACATTATTTAGCTGTAGAAATGTATAAAACGATAGACACTTTAAAAGAATAACACTCCTCACAAGTGCTTTAGCGGCCATGTTGGAATTAGCGAAATGCTTCGCGCTCATTGGCTATCTGGACAAGCGGTGGACTTATCGGCGTTTGGAACAAACGGCACGATGGATTTATCGCCGTTTGAAACTCATCGTAATTTTAAAACCCAATTTTCGTAAGATTTTACGTACGTTTGGAACTTATTGAAATTTGATTAGTATGGTACATAGCCTGTAGAATAAAACCTCATATTTACTTAAATTTTGAATTATATTGGACTTATCGTACATAGGAACTATACGACTCATATCGTCGCTGGAAAGGCAAACATGAGATAAATATGCAGTTTTGATCAGTTTTTTTTCTGCATCGAATTCTCTGACTCTCGTTTGATTCTGAAGACTTTTGTGGCCCTTCAGCTATCTAAAATAGATTTACCATTTGCTTGAAGGCTCGACTCCAGCGACACAAGTTTGGGACTTTTTTAAGCTTTTTGTCGCTTTGGGTAACCCAGTGAGAGCATTAAGTTATCTGAGTTAACGTTGAAAGTTTTTTTTAAATCCAACCATATACTAAAGACTTAAGACAGTTTTGCCATTCTGGCGACGGTATAGTATATTTGCGGCACGTTTCAAAGTGGTAGATACTCTAAGTATCGCCCTGGTGAAATACCACTATTCAGAATAGAAAAGGTGTTTGAAATAGCAAAAGCCGTGTTTAGTGACCAGATCTGAATAGCCAAGTACTTTCCGACCTTCCTCTTCCCCATCTCTTTCCCTTCTCCACTTCTTTGAGCCTCAAAACACACCCTTATTAGGAATGCCATAGTCTCACTGGGTCCGGGCAGTTGTGAAAATGTATGTTTTTTTTTATTAGAAATAAATAATATTTGTAAATTTCGAAAACAAAAAGGTATTTGTATATCTATGCTACATAACATTCCTAGTACGAAATTATTGTATACAATGAAGAGAGGGGAAGAGGAAGATTGGCAGATACAAGGCTTTTAAAATATGGTCACTAAATATAGCTAAAGCAATCGCAGATAAGGTATCAATTCTACGTAGTCCTTCTTTATTCAGGATGAAAACTACGTGAAAACACCCTTCTATCCGGGAAATGTATTGGCGTGCACATATTGTATTCACTCGTAAAGGTGCGTGGAGTAATTTTGGGAAGTAGGTAGGTACTAGGCTATCCAGATCTAGTTACTAAGCAGAGCTTAAGCCATACATTTTGCGTAATCCACCCGTATTTTATTCCGTATCTCCACGCACGTCCGCACCTCATAACAAATGTTCGTGTAATATTTTAACCGTCTTATGTTTTATGCAGGTAGGCACCTCCTCATAGAATAGCGGGTGTACAGGAGGAGAGATGACGCGTCATGCGTGATGTGACGTACGTAACAAGTTCACGCAAGTCAATAATAATGTAAAACACAAACATATATGGAGACAAAAAGCTAAAGAAACTCACAAACTTGTGTCGCTTGAGTCAAGCCTTCTAGCAAATGGTAAATATATTTTAGATGGCTTAAGGGTCATAAAAGTCTTCAAAATCAAACGAGAGGCAAAGCATTCGACGCAGATTTAAAAAAAAATCAAAACTGCATGTTTAACTCATTTTTGACCAAAGTGTCGCTTAAGCCCTTTTGCCTTTCAAGCGACGAAATTTAATTTTATATGAATCAAATGTGAAATAACAAAAACTTATTTAATAAATATATTTGCACATTCCGGGATTCGAACCCGCGACCTTTGGATTCGCAGTCGAGGATCTTAACTGCTTCACCACGGGAGTCGTCAAATTTTTATTTATATATAAACCTACTTAAGAAAATTTTAATTAAAACTGAAAAAATATATACTAATATAAAATATATATGTTAAGCCGTTTGGTTTCGACAACGTCTTAAGACGGTTTAGTCAAAGGTAAAAAAAAATTCTTCTGATGATTCTATGGAATCATCGAGGCCACGAGACTAGGACCCAATGAAAACAAAACATAATCATACGTAAATTGGTCGTTTTTCCTGGCACGCAGTTTGGCTAGTTTGTGACGTAGTGTGTCACGTTTTTTTGTGTTGCTGATGTCACGTGTTCATCACGTTGTTATAATTAGATTCCCATTTACGGGGATCGTCCCACGAGACCGTGTGGCCTAATGGATAAGGCGTCGGACTTCGAATCCGAAGATTGCAGGTTCGAGTCCTGTCTCGGTCGGAATAATATTTTTTTAATTATTTGCGTGAAAACCGATTAGTTTACACAAGCGACACTTGTGCAAATGAAAATTTAATTGAATCGTCAATAACATCCAACGGATGTAATGATTATTAATTTGTTAATATTGTCAGAGATTTGACAGGAAACAGACGTATTGTCGTACCTGCTATCCAATTAAAGCTGTCGACTAAATAAATACAATTTTAATTCAAATTTACGTCGGTTTTTCAGTAAGGAAATAATTATTAAAAACACGTGCAGCGATGGTAATGTGTTGTGCAGGAGTAGAGAACCAAGTAGAATAACACAAAATGGTGTAAAAACTAATAATAAATCTCAGGGGTAAGTAAGACGTAAAAATCTTAATAAACGAGACTAAACTTGCCAGATTTGAAGTGTATGGAGGTACATACAATTTTGAACCAGATGACGTCACAATAATCGTCAATCATCCAACAAACCTTTTCTAAGGCGCTGCGATCGGGGTCGAATGACGTCAGGGGCGTTTTGATATGTTGTCGTTTTTTTGTTCGATTTTCAAAACCGATTTATTAGTTTTGCGACTAATCATATTATGTGATAAAATTTACGTATAATCGACATTTTTTGATTTATTTGATAATATATATTTTTTAAATATTTTTTTCATCGGAGTAAATTATTATTTTTATTCAATACTATAAATTATCATTTTACTTAATTTTTTATCTTTAATTTTTTTTCTATGTATTATTTGAAACTTTGATTTCACCAACTTCCGGTTTGGAAAAAATATTAAAAAATAGGTATTTCCTTATTCAAATGGTGGTATTTAACGACTTTTTTTGGACTGTATCTTAACTATAAATCCGAAAATCTGTTTGTGTTTCGCAGTAACACTTTGGAACGTTTTCTTATGGTTTCATGCAATTTGTAAGGTTTTTTCTGTTTTGAATTTCTAGCTTAACGCAACTCTTTCCTTAATATGTTCACGAAAACAAAATTGAAAATACCAAACAATATTAAAACGCTAAACAATATAGTTTTATAAATTAATTCAAGTCTTAGTGATTACGAAAGGTACTAGGCAAATATTAATGAAAAAGCTTTGTGGAAATTTCATTTACATAATGCTTTTTCATAAATGGGGAAAAACTAATGGCAAATCACATTATAAAACAACCATGGAATACCTGCCTTTATTAAAGCAATGAAAGTTAATGTAATCATTAAATGGCTATAAATAGATTTAAGTTTACAGAATAATAAATTCGATTTTCACCGCAATAAGTCATTGAAAAGTCAACTAAAATCATAAAAATAAATAAATAAAACGTAGAAAGTAATCATTTTGTGGTTTGACATATTTAATGGAAATAATTCATTTCCATGTAGCCTAGCCGCGGTATGTTAAACACTGAAACTGTTAAACGCTGTCACTAAAAATAAAAAAAATTAAACAGCAGAATTAAATATTAATAATATTTTTTAAATCAATTCAAATGTAAAAAAAAAATTATAATCTTTTGTTTTCGGTTCGAACTTAGAATTGCAATTTGGATTTGTAAAAAAGTTTTATTAAGTTCTTCAATTAGAAATATTGTTTTTCAAAATTATTTCCTTGTGAAATTCATCAGCAGAGATCGTCAAGTTTTTGTACAAAGGGTTCACTGATGTATTTGTATGCTGGTGGGGAGAAATTTCTGTTCGGATTATATAAATGTTGGTTGGACATACATTAACGATGAAAATTATTAATAAACTTGCATTGTTAAAAAAATTCTGAATATTTCCTTAGAACCTAAAGAACCATCGTTTTGATAAAGCCGAAATCGAACGAAATTTTACATTTTTTAACTACATTTCTTAATAGTCTGATACTTCTCCACACTCATCTTTTCCACATCCGTCCCTTCTCACACCCTTCAGACTCACAACATACTCTAATTGGCAATGCTATAGTTCCACTGCCTCCGGGAAGTTGGAACTCTTGCGCGGTATTCACATACACAACTTTAAAAAATACACCCTTTAGGTGTATTTTTGTTTTCTAAAAAAACGGTGCTATAAAAATTGACCAAATACACGTTACTATTATTATTCAGCGGTGAGGTTTTGGCGTTAATTTGCAGTCTTTTTTTTCAAAAATTTCTTAACGTCAACAATGCTTTCAGCTTTCAACAATATTTTCATCATAGGCGTTGGAATTTATAAAAATGAATTTGTCAAAAAATAAATATCGTTTGTTTTACATTTTTCAATTATATATATGGAGAGAGAGCTAAATATTTTGACCCAACCTATGCAAATTTACGATAAATCACTTTCTCCGTGTTTTTACGTCGTAAACCGTGAGAGAGGAAGAGATAAGACATGTTGTCACATAAGACCGGTCGGTAGCTGAGTGAAGAACGCGTCGGATTCGCCCCGGGGCGTCGTGCGTTTAATTTCTCTGCTGGCTAAGTCCTCCATCATTGCACAATCGACATCTTCCGCTTTTTATGATGGCTGTAGAAGTTTTTCAAATATTGTCAGGTTATTCGTAACCCGGGAATGTTTGTCTTACTTTTTATAAAAAAATAAATATATATCGCACCACTTTTCGGTATGTAAGCATGTTTTCCGTCTCCCACGTCTCCGGCGACTCCGCCCACTACGTTTTGTTGTGCGAAATATAAGGACATAACTCGACGGTTTTTGAGGTTATATCCTATAGTTTTGTCTATAACAATACTGTAAAAACGTGGTTATACAAATAAACAAAACATTATGGCGACACGTGCTATGAATGGATGTATAAATACTCTAACCCTAGCCTTAGCCACGTGTGGAAAAATCAACAATCCTGACTACGCAAAGTATCCCTCCTTATATAATATTGCTCTGAAGTTTATAAAGACATTAGTTAAGCTTTAAAATATGGCGTCTTATCTTATTTGTTGATAGTCAAACGGATATATGATTCAATTTTCAATTTTATAAAATTTCCTTATCGTATTATTCAAGTGTCACTGCTGAGACAATTGTTGTCCAAAAACACATTTGACCGTGTAAATTTCATGAAGTTAGATTTAAAAAAAAGCGAGAATTTTCACGTCTGTAAATTATCACACAGACAGATTAATAAAATATTAGAAAATATTATTTAAATATTTTATAAATTAATTTTCCTAGTGACCATTAGTAAAATCTCTCCATATATCTTTCGTCGTTGTATTTACAAAGTGACGGTAATTATCGCCCGTTGTTTTTGCTGCAGATTATGTAACCATATGTAAAACACGACGGTATTCCCCAAGGACTCTGCCTAGTACCCTTTCTGTTTATTTCGCTTATCAATTTCAGTTTTTTGTAATTACACACACATTTATGTTCGTGTTGGGGTGATTTGTGTCAATTAGCCTGATGTGTAGTACTGTTCGGGAAAAAAGTGGGAGAGGGTTGATCATCAGCGTCTTCTTATATAGTGACAGGAGAATATATAAGTGGATGGAAGAAAAGATCGGGGATGTCAAGGAGAACTTAACAAAAAATTAGACACCTGACAACGTAAGCGTAATATATCAATGAGATCAAGAAAGGAATGCTTAGATGGTTTGTAGGTGTGGATGTATCAGGAGTATACATTTATGACGGCCAATTCCAAGAAGATCTGGTACGATTAAGTGAATCAAATACTTGGTGTAAGTATTAGTGTCCCGACTGCTTCCAACCAACCCCGATCAGGGTATGTTGCGAGGCGAAGGTAGTGGGAAGAAGAACTCAATGGGGAAGAAGAATGCTGGGAAGTACCTGGCTATTCAGATCTGGTCACCAAACACGGCTAAAGCCATTTTTAGGTAACATTTCGATTCTGAATGGTGGTCTTTCACTAGGGCGATATTGAGAGTATCAACCACTCTACAACATTGAAAGAGATAATATCTTTAGTAAATATGGACTCTCCTGCACGATATATGAATCTGAATAAAGCAAGAGAGATTTTTATTTTGTTTCACCATGTCTACCTTCCACTGCAGGAAAACACTTTTTCTTACGGATTTAGTTCGGCCGGTTAGTAGCTGAGTGGACAAACGCAACGGATTTTCATCCGGGACTTCGTTCAATTCCTCTACTAGCTAAGTCCTTCATAATTTCACAAGCAACATAATCCGCTTATAATGATGGCAGTAGGAGTTTTCCCAATATTGTCAGGTTATTCTTAACCCGGGAATGTTTGTCTTTCTTTTTAAAATAAGAAAGAAAAAAAAGAAAAGTTTGTTCAGCTCTGATCTGGAATTGAGAATAGAATGGGATTGAGTCAAGAAAAGGCAAAAGATACATCATTATCTATCCCTTAATTTTTTGTTTGTTTAAATAATGTATCTCTGAAAATAAATATACTAACGGACTATTGTCCAATTACAAAAAAAAATCATAACACGAAATGGTAAAAAGAGCAACAGTGAAAGAACAGCCCATACTTAATATTATAATAAAACGATGACAAAAATAGGAAAAAATATACATTAGAAAGAACATTCAAGTCATAGCCAAGGTCAAGTCAAATTTTTGGTAGTGTCGTAAATAATGACAAAAATCATTAAGAGTGGTACCAAAATTTTCAAGACCACGGCTTGAGTTAACAAGTCTCGTCATTCTGGACAGTTGAGAATGATACCTATAATTATTAATAGAGTGATGATTGAGGACTCAGAGCAGTAATATACAAGAGAGAGCGCTGCTGTTGTCAGTTTTGATGAGGATGACTAGGGCTAGAGTATTTATACATCCATTCATAGCACTTGAAATTCTTCACTCATTCCATGACAAACTAGAACATTTGTAAAGGTTGGGTTAAAATAATTAGCTCTCTCTCCATATATTGTTACTCCAAGATTGAGGACTATGTTAAACGGTCTTTATCGATAACCAACGAGGGACCTTTCCTGGTCGACTATAGGTCCTATTCTTCTTCTATATCTTGTAGTTTTTTTATTGATACGAATAGCTCAAACGCATACTTTTTAATTATTAATTTTGTCGTATCGTCTTATCTTTCTTCTCAGGCGTCTTAAATATATCCTCATTGAATTTAGCCTACGCATTTAGGCCATAATGATAATGTCGTACTGCTACGCCTTTATTCCCTCGTCTCTTGGTTGTTACGTAACAATTCTACTCTGCCACAGTTATATCAAATTTTCGGAACTGACAAAGGACGCCTCCGGAGCGGTAGGAACATAATAATACGCTGACAAAGAGTAGAAGCCTTCGAGTGGATGTGTTATGCTGTTTTAGGGGTCAAATTCAAACCGAACTTCAGCTATTGCGAGATTCGATATGGCTGCTAGAACGATTCAACGCATATGATACTTACGAAAGAAGTAATTATATTAAGTAAATAATTTACGCTAAAAATAACTAATCTGTAATTAACAATTCTCAAAGTATAGTCCTGCCGCTGATAACTCTGCTATAACCTGTATTTTTGTTACATGCGTAGCTTAGAGTATATAGAGTGGTATCTATCCAAGGCAGTGTAGTCAGTTTTTTATGATTTTTACCTGACTCGGTGAATCTGGGCGTGACTTAGATCAAGGCTAGGGTATTTATACATTCATTCATATCACATGTCGACATAATTTTTTTGTTTATTCGTATAACCACTTTTTCACAGTATTGAAATCAACAAAAATATAGCATCTAACCTAAAAAACCGTTTAGTTATGTCAAGTTTAGTGGCACAATAAAAAAATGTGGGTGGAGTCCCGCGGTGACCTAGGAGCCCAAGATCATTACGACAGTACGTAGAAGCGGAGTATTATATTCGTTGTCTCTTTCTCTCTCGTGGTGTACAACGTAAAAACCCGGGGAGAAAGTGATTTATCGCAAGTTTGTATCGGTTGGGTAAAAATAATTAGCTCTCTCTCCATACATTGTTTCTCCAAGATGCGTAGCTTTTGACAAGCATTCGGATCCAATTAAAAGACTTGATAAAACTTAACTATAAAGCGGAAAATTTGTTTGTGCGTTCTATTATTCCACTACGAACAATGACGTTATGAAATCAGAAAATGTTTTTTTTGTCTGGAATTTCTAGGTTATTATTATTTTCGATCAAATTTTCATTTAAAAAAAAGGTCTAAAGTCCAACCGTCTGGAGCCAATGGGACTGTGGAGTCCCTAATTAAGGTGTGTTGTGAGGTTTGGAGTAGTGAGGAAGAAAAGTAGAGGAAGGCTGAAAAGTACCTGGCTATTCAGATCTCGTCACAAAACACGGCTAAAGCCATTTACATTATGAGCTGTGGAGCTTAAAGTATGTGAAAATTAGGCAAGACGACATATTGTTTGTTCAGCGCCGGATCCGCCATACGTTCAAACTGTGGAAAAAACAAAGGCGCCATCTCTAAAATATTGCCTAAATCGTTTCAAAATTTCCCCAAATCATTTAAAATTACCCACATCTTGGGATGATTACGTTTTATATTGCGCTGGCAGCATCACTATGCACTGATCGTCTAGCGAAAATTTATGTAAAAAAGTTTTTGCCACGGAATTTTTTAACGAATTGCATAATAGTTACTTGGACATAAAGTTTGTTTTTCTGTGGTGTGTCGTGTGTCGTGTGTCAAAATCAAAGCGGTCTAAAGTCTATAGCCAATCAGCGTGCCCGTTTTCTTCCGGCAGTAAAAATCTTAGAGTATACTAGAGGTAGCCCAAGCCAAGGGCAGTGAAGTCAGTTTTGGACTTGTTTTTGATGATTTTAACATGACTCGGCGCAAATGGGCGTGGCTAAGACTAAGGCTACGGTATTTATACATCCATTCATATCACATATCGACATAATGTTTTTGTCTATTCGTATAGCCACTTTTTCACAGTATTTTTATCAAAAAAAATATAGCATCTAACCTAAAAAACCGTTTAGTTGTGTCAAGTTTAGTGGCAAAATAAAAAATGTGGGCGGAGTCCCGCCGTTAACCAGCGAAGATAGCCAGCTTAAGATCATTGCGACAGTATATAGAAGCGGTCCAAGAAATTTTTTGTCTCTTTCTCTCTCATGGTGTACGATGTAAAAACTCGGAAAAAGTGATTTATTGCAATTTCGGATGGGTTGGGTAAAACAAATTAGCTATCCCTCCATATATTGTTACTTCAAGGTAAAAATGAACCGTTAGAGGTGACATTCCGCTGACATTGCAATCGGTACTCACTGCACAGGGCGCGAGATGTCGTGGAACCGGCCCTGCGTTTGTTCTTTAGAGTACATAGAGTGGTACCTATCCAAGGCAGTGTAGTCAGTTTTTGATGATTTTTGCCGGACTCGGCAGACCTGGGCATGGCTTGGATTAGTGCTTGGGTATTTTTATATCCATTCACAGCACATGTCGACATAATGTTTTTGTTTATTCGTATGATCACTTTTTCACAGTATTGTTATCAACAAAAATATAGCGTATAACCTGAAAACCCGTTTAGTTGTGTCGAGTTTAGTCGCATATGAAAACATGTGGGCGGAGTCCCCGGAGACGCGGGAGACCAAGATCATCCTTACAGTAAATAAAAGCGGTGTGTTATTTTCGTTGTCTCTTTCTCTCTCATGGTGTACGACGTAAAAACCCGGAGAAAGTGATTTATCGCAAGTTTGTAACGGTTGGGTAAAAAGAATAAGCTCTCTGTCCATACATTGTTTCTCCAAGGTTTGTTCCATGTTTTTCAACTGCTCAACAACAAAAAAATCGAACACACTTCTCAAAAATCAACCGATATATTATGACATAGGTACGGTTGTATTAAAATTCTGGATAGTGTAACATATTGATTAATTCGGCAACGGAATAGTGGATTCATTGCACATTTGATTATTTGTCTGCATCCTACAGTTGTACAATCTCTGGCGCCGATCATTATCTCCAGTTTTCGTCGCAATTCGATAACAATAATTCGTTAACAAGTCTCGTCATTCTGGACAGTTGAGAATGATACCTATAATTATTAATAGGGTGATGATTGAGGACTCAGAGCAATAATATACAAGAGAGAGCGCTGCTGTAGTCAGTTTTGATGAGGTTGACTAGGGCTAGAGTATTTATACATCCATTCATAGCACTTGAAATTCTTCACTCATTCCATGACAAACTAGAACATTTGTAAAGGTTGGGTTAAAATAATTAGCTCTCTCTCCATATATTGTCACTCCAAGATTGAGGACTATGTTAAACGGTCTTTATCGATAACCAACGAGGGACCTTTCCTGGTCGACTATAGGTCCTATTCTTCTTCTATATCTTGTAGTTTTTTTATTGATACGAGTAGCTCAAACGCATACTTTTTAATTAATTTTGTCGTATCGTCTTATCTTTCTTCTCAGGCGTCTTAAATATATCCTCATTGAATTTAGCCTACGCATTTAGGACATAATGAGAATGTCGTACTGCTACTAAAAAGAATAAGCTCTTTGTCCATACATTGTTTCTCCAAGGTTTGTTCCATGTTTTTCAACTGCTCAAAAACAAAAAAATCGAACACACTTCTCAAAAATCAACCGATATATTATGACATAGGTACGGTTGTATTAAAATTCTGGATAGTGTAACATATTGATTAATTCGGCAACGGAATAGTGGATTCATTGCACATTTGATTATTTGTCTGCATCCTACAGTTGTACAATCTCTGGCGCCGATCATTATCTCCAGTTTTCGTCGCAATTCGAAGGCCCGTCTTTGAAACTGATATTTTGGAAAATTGTCCAAAATTCAGATGATACTGGTGTATTAATAATTGAAGTTTAATCACGCCGGCGGGATCAATACCGCTTCTCTTCGTCGAGCGAAGTTCACGATTCCTTCGCTTGAAGTAACAATGTATGGAGAGAGAGCTAATTCTTTTTACCCAACCTATACAAACTAGCGATAAATCACTTTCTCCGGGTTTCTTTGGGTTTTTACGTTGTACACTATGAGAGAGAAAGAGACAACAAAAATAACACACCGCTTTTATGTACTGTAAGGATGATCTTGGTCTCCCGCGTCTCCGGGGACTCCGCCCACATGTTTTCATTGACGACTAAACTCGAAACAACTAAACGGTTTTTTAGGTTATGTGCTATATTTTTGTTGATAACAATACTGTGAAAAAGTGGTTATACAAATAAACAGAAACATTACGTCGACATGTGCTATGAATGGACGTAAAAAGGTGTGTCCATGAAAACCCTAGCCACGCCCGAGTCAGGAAAAAATCAACAATCCTGACTACACTGTTACGCAAAGCTATCCCTCCTGGTATATTATTGCACTGAGGGTAGCACCAATAATTGGACATTCATACATAACTGTTGCGCCAAAAAATAAAGTTGATTTTATTTCCTCTTTTCTCGTTCCTTTTACCTCTGTCTCTTTCCTGTTTTCATTTTATTTCTCTGTCATATTATTTATTTTCTCTCACACATCGTCCTTTTAAAATTTCCTCTCTTTCTTATTTCCGCTCTTTTGGATGTTCTCAATTTCAAATGCACTTACCATATTTTATATTTTCAATATATCCTATTTTCTATCTCTCATATTTCCACTCTTTCGCATATTCTCCTTTTCGAATTGCACTTCTTCCATATTTCCTCTATATTATCTTCTAAATTGGGAAGATATACACCAGAATAACCTTAACGGGAAAGGGCCGCCCTAAAACCCTTTCGATCTTCGAGAGAAATCAGAAACACAGCGGAGGGCGTGGGATCGAAAGAAGTAAACGTATCTAATATGAATCTTAAAATGACTTTTTTATAAACCACGAATTTATTATGTTTTAACGCCAATCAATTTTGTTTAGACGAAGCTTTGTTGGTTTTTTTTTAATATTAGTTACTTGTATTATCAAGTTCAAAAGTTATTATATTACTTTTATACTAATTATTACTTTGATTTATAATTATTTTAAATAGTTCTTACGGGCAATTTTGAATTAATTGATTGGCATCATTTTGATGGTTTCCGGCAGCGCATTATAACATTTCATCCCTTTATATAGTAAGCTATTTTGTGTATTGGCTTTATTCTTTTCTGGTTGTCTGATTTATTTGTATGCCCTTGTATTATGTTTGTGAATATCAACATTAGGGCAATTAAATTAACTGAAGAATAATGCAGAGTTATCGTTTATATTATAAAGGTACAGAAAACAATAGAGTGAGACAGTAAATACTACAAAAAATTAAGAGAGAGAGAGAAGAAATATTAGAGGAAGGCAAAAATTGAAAGGTATCATATTGAAAAGGGAGACAACACTACATACTCGTATGTGTATTTCAAAGAAATGGTAAATAAAACAGTGTAATGTAGCCATTATTAATAATTATGATAATAATATTTGGATAATTTGTATAGCGCCGTTTTTGTGAAAAATCACCTAAAGGGCGCTGTTATTAAGTCATGTTAGAGACAAAGATCCTATTTTGGATGTATACAAGACGTCCCAACCTTCCTCTTCCCCTTCTCCTTGCCCTCCCTGCTACCTTTAGCCTCACAACATACCCAATTGGAAATGCCATAGTATCACTGGCTCTAGACGGTTGGGAGCAGTTTTCACTATAAAATCAATAAAAAAAAGACTGAGAATTATTACATTATTAATGTAAAATACGCTAAGCGAAACCGGTTGGCGTTAAATTATAATATATTCGTTATTTTAATAAAATGTTGATGCACAAAGTGATTGTTTCTATGAAAAAAAATATAAATCTGTTTAGGATAAAACAATCCAATTCTGTGAACCGATTCCTCGACGAGATCAGCGCTAGATCATGATTTTATTCACTCCCAACATTTATTTATTCATAATATTCCACAGAAATAATAAATACCGATTGACTTACGAGTATATCCGCGCAAACAATTTGATAGAAGCACCGCTACTTTCATGCACAGATAGCCCAAGCATGTTGACTCCACAATTTTTTTTTTAATTAGGTGACCTTGCAGTATTAAGCCATTTAGTTCCCGCACTGATAAACACAAATTATCACAATAAAACATTCGCAAACTCAGAGAATGTAACTGTTGTTATTACTTGTGCAGCCATCCGTAGTATCTACGTCTTTCGAGCAGAGTTCGTTAGCTTCTCTCTTCTGACAACTGTTGTTTTACTGCCTGACCACAGGGGCGGACTGTCTAGCAGAATTATACGGATGGAAATAATAGCCCCGTTGATGATAGCGCTTAAATGAATATCTAATGAAGATTGGCTAGCAAAGAAAGAGGTGGTAAACCCCTATGTAGGACTTGAATCAATAGTACATACCACTAAAGTCTATTCTGAAAAGTAGGTCAAATCCCAGCAACGGGAATTCGAAAAAGCACCTGAAATTACCTTGACAATGTTCAAAGTGTTCATTGACGACTCAAACACCAAGCGAGGTAAGCAACTACTCAATATGGATAGAAACTGATTGATAAAGCTATTGGAACTGACATCATGATACTTCCATTTCACGACTCATGCAGCTGTTGTCAGTGGAATGAACCGACAGTTTTAGAAAGGATAGTGTTGTATTTTGTTAGCTTCTTACCTTCACGTCTTTGACCCAAGTTCCTACCTATCCACCAATTTCACCGTATTTACACAGCGCGTTCGAAACAATTGTTAATCAAATTAAGAGTTTTGGTGTGTAAAATCGTGGTTGCTCGTTCGTTTTCGCTATTTCGTCGGTTTGTTGAATGTTTGTTGAATGCACCGCCAGCTTTAGAAAGGATGGTGTTGGAGTTCCTAGTGATAATTTGTTAGCTTCTTACCTTCACGTCTTTCACCCAAGTTCCTACCTATCCACCAATTTCACCGTATTTACACAGCGCGTTCGAAACAATTGTCGATAAAATGCAGAGTTTTGGTGTGTAAAATCGTGGTTGCTCGTTTACAGTTCGCTATTTTTTCAATTCATCTAAAGCTGGAAACACACTCGGTGTTTAATCGCAGCTTCGGATTCAAAAGGTGGAGAGGATGAAAAAACACCAATTCATTTACGGTGCTGATGTCTAGCTGAGCTGCTGGGAAGCCGCCTTTTGAAACCAGAAGACATCACTCAGCACCCAATGACATGCTTACAAAAACTGTGCGAACCGTCTCCAAATCAAACATAATTTATCTGTTTTTATTCTTTTCAACAGAAGTTAGATTGAAAAAAAAATGCAAAGCATTAAAGCATTCAAATTTTTAATTGTTGTTCAGAAAAATCGTAGTGCATCTTGCCAGTAGAGACGTTGCTAGTAAACTGGTTTCCCAATTACATAAAAAATTGCACTATTAAAAAAAGTTTTCACGTGTTGTGAATGATGCAGGCTGTTTTAAAGGGGCGGTCAAGAGACAAACTTCGCCACCCCGTCTCACATCCACGAAAATAAAACAAACAGGCGCAGCGAAACTTTCCGGCCCTAACTCGATTGGCAGCCCGCCTCTGCCGGCCCCTGGTAAGTGGGGTCATGCACCGTGGGAGTTAGTTACATAGTTACCTGAAAGTTAGCCACAGTCAACTTTTATTTATATATATATATATATATACACCTTTGGCCTGGAGCCCCTAAATACCTGAAAAAAACCCTTGACTCTGTGCAGAAACGGGCGGTCCGTTTGATAGATTCTCCTATCTTGTCGTCTTCACATGTCGACATAATGTTTTTGTTTATTCGTATAACCACTTTTAAAAAAAAACTTTTTAACATAAAAAAAAAATCGGAATAATTTATGAAAGTCCGCTTCATCTATGTTCAGAGATCAAAGGGTTTACAGTAGCGTTGGGAAAATTTTCAATGTTTTGTGAATGCTTCACGAATTGCTAGTTCTTTAAAATGAACCCTTCGCAGTGAACACTTCAATTGAAGTCAAACTCGCAAAAAAAAATGAATGAATGAATTTATCCGGTTTTTTATTCAGTTCTTTTTGGAACCGGTTCCAAAAAACACGTACTAGTGGTAAGGATTTGAAAACGGAAAGAACTGGAACTGGTTCCTCGCCGAAAAACACGTACTAGTCGGTAGATATTTGAAGTCGGACTTCAATTGAAGTACTTCTTTATTGGCTTTGAAGTTCACCTTCACAACTGTACTGCTGCAAATTGAAGTGAATGAACGCTAAAATGAACTACCAACTTCAATTGAAATATTTGTTCAATGAACAATGAATGAAGTAGGAACTGTTGCTTAAAATAAGTAGTTTTTTTTAACTAGTTCTTTCAAAGCGGTCACAACGCTAGTTAACAGCATATTTCTGGATAGCAAATGCTTACGAAGGAAGATTTTTTTTGTCAACGGATTTTCCGTAAGTTTGGTAATTAAATTATTATTTTAAATGTAAAAAAACCTCTATGAATCCCATGATAGTTTCAATCGGTATTATTCTAGAGATAACCACAAAAGCATCCCCGTGGATGTATTAGAAGCTACTACGCTGATTCAAAAACAGCTGTCACGCGTACATTTACTTAGCAAAACTTAAAAGATCTTACTTGGTCCGAGATTTTGTAAGTGAGCGGAAAGCGGTGTGTATTGATTAAATGAAGTCTTAGAAAGGCTTTTCCACGGAATGGAGAAGGTAGTTCTACGTCGTTAGTGACTTTAACTTCTAGCACGAATATGAGCCACTTACATTTAAATTTAAAAAAAAAAAATTTCGGTCCAGGATTTTTTATGCATTACATTTTTTTTTAAATCTTTTAATTGTTTTTTCAATACCACGGCAATTTTGGAAAATATTTAAGTTTACGCACAAATGTAAACATAAAAAAAACAATACACTCATAAACAGTGCAAAAGCTATTGTACAAGAAAAAATGGTATTGAATAATAGGTACATGTAGAGTTAAATAGTTTCTACAATTAATTTAGTTCTCTTAGATAAAAAAAAAACTTTGCTAAGGTATACTTTTATTGTGATATTGACGTAATTAATATAAAAACAGCATTGGAGTATTTGTTTCCGAGATGTTGAATTCGTCGCATAGGAGTGTAATATTGTGAGGTTGAAGTAGAATTGCCGCAATAATATGGTGGGTACTGTCTTGTACCTGTCCTGCCAGGAACGTGAAATGCAATCAAATATAACAGTTCAGGGCTGTCAATTATTGAATTCCTATTTTTATATAAGCAAGTTAAGTCGGTAATTATTCAACGTTCCAAATTTTTTTTTTTTATAAATTAAGGTGACAAAGAAAATAATCATAATTGATATATTCCGTTTAGCGTTGTGACAGCTTTGAAAGAACTACTTCTTTTGGCAACAGTTCCTTGTTCAATTCATTGTTCATTGAACAAATACTTCAATTGAAGTTGGTAGTTCATTTTAGCGTTCACAAATTTCATTGAAGAAATACTTCAATGGAAGTTAGATTACAAAGAACTACTTAAATTTGCAGCAGTACAGTTGTGAAGGTGAACTTCAAAGCCTATAAAGGAGCACTTTATTACAAGTACGTCGATCAAAAGGAACGTGATTTTTATTTTGGCGAGGAACCGGTTCCAGTTCTTTTTAATTTGAAATCTCCATTGACTAGTACTTTTGTTTTGGCGAGGAACCAGTTCCAGTTCTTTTTGTTTTCAAATCCCTACCGACTAATAGTGTTTTTTCGGCAAGGAACCGGTTCCAAAAAGAACTGAACAAATAACCGGATAAATTCAAATCTCTTTTTTGGGAGTTTGACTTCAATTGAAGTGTTCACTGCGAAGGGTTCATTTTAAAGAACTAGCAATTCGTAAAGCATCGACAAAACATTGAAGTTTTTCACAACGCTAATTCCCTTATCACGCCCATTCTGAAGTTAATATAAACGCAGCGTCTTTCAGTGGTACAGCGCGTCCCTTCATCATAAATATAGAGTTTCCTTCAAGCCACCATAAAAGAGCCTGAGGTACATAAACTCATATTTATACTCTTTTGTATTATTATTAGTATTTTATGTTATCACGTTTTTTATTATTATATTTTATGAAATCTCTTTATTTCTTTTTATATTACTCTTACGTATTCTTTATATGGAAGACGAAGTATTGAACCCACCCCTTTGTTCCGCAGAAAAAACAATTTATTATTATTGTAACATTTTTGATACCTGTAAAATTGAATCATTTTTTCAAAGTGATCCAGATTAACTTTAACCATATAAATGAAATAAAAAACCCATTTCGTTTACAGATGTAATTTTTTATGAGAATTGTCTGGAGACGCAAAAAGCATTTTCTAAACATGGATTTAACATGGGGTTCAGATCGTAGAAAAAACTCGTTTAGTAAAAAAAATATTCACAACAATATGCGGAAGCTTAAATCGTCCATTTCATTGTCACTTTAAAAATTTGAAACGTCAAATACACAATGTAAAATAAATATATATATTTATATATGGTATATTCTATATACCATTTAAATATACATTAGCAAACTAATTTATATATATATTTATATATATATATATATATATATATATATATATATATATATATATATATATATATATATATATATATATATATATATATATATATATATATTAGTTTGCTAGAGTGCTAAGATTGAAAAATACGACATTGTTAGTGTTGTCGTAGCCAAAAATGATTATTATTTTTTTTCAAGATTTTGTTTTTTGTACGAAGATTTTCAGGAGTTTTCAGTTTTGGTGGTGCACTGCACGGATTTCTGAAAAATCTTCATACAAAAAGTTGAAATTTAGAAAAATAATAAAAAATGTTTTCGGCTACAACAACATCAGTGATGACGTTTTTTTCAATCTTACCACTCTAGCAAACTAAAAAGTCACGAGCCGCCACTGGTATATAGTGAATACCGCATAAGAGTCCCAACTACTCCCAACCGTCTAGAGCCAGGGGGCTATTTTATCTCAAATGGGGGTATGTTGTGAGGCTGAAGGTAGTGGGTAGGGGAAGGAGATGCGGAAGAGGTATCATGAGAAGTACCTGGCTATTCAAATCTGGTCACCTAACACGGCTAAAGCAATTTCATGTAACGTTTCGATTCTAAATGGTGGTCTTTCACCATGGCGATACTTAGAGTATCTACCACTCTGGAACGTGCCGCAAATAAACTTTATATTATTTTATGTGAATGAAATGTGTTATGACACATATTACTCAAATAAAAGTTATCCGCGTTAGCTGGGTTTGAACCCGCAACCATTGGATTCGTAGTCGAGCGCCTTACCACTCCACTATGGAGGCCGGCAGTAGGTTGGTTGGAAGAAATTGCCATTTTCATACAGACAATATTTTAAAATTCAATGTAAATTATGAAGTGTTAATAAAAAATAAATAAAAATTGAGGCCAACCTAGTGTTGCCATACAGAAAAAATATTAAAATTGGAGTCTTATAAAAATAAATAAAGACCGGAAAGAATGAAAGGCTGATGTAAGCGTAATAAATAGGATTAAGAAAGGGACACCTAGATGGTTTGGACATGTAGAGTGAATTAACGAAGAATAGAGTGAAAAGAATATATGATGCAAAAGTGAATAGATGAAGAAGTCGAGAACGCCCGAGAAAGACATGGATGGACGATCGAGTGAATCAAATACTTGAATAGGGCCATGTGAAGAGTCAGAATAACAGATGAGTATGTATGAGACGATGTATGAATGTGAATGAAGCAAGAAGTGTGTGCCAAGACAGAGTTGTATGGCGGTCCGTCCTCTCTGCCTACCCCTGCGGGGAAACGGCGTGATGGTTAGTTCGTTAGTTAGTTAAAAAATAATTGAAAATAACAATATGCAGAGAGAGCTAATTCTTTTTACCCAACCTGTACAAAATTTGAGATAAATCACTTTCTTCGGGTTTTTACGTCGTACACCATGAGAAAGAAAAAAAAAGCAATATTTCCCAAATTATCACACCACTTTAAAGTATTGTAAGGATGTTCTTCGTGTTCCGCGTCACCGTTGACTCCGCCAACACGTTTTGATATGCGACATAAATGGACATAAGTCAACGGTTCTTTTAATGTTATATGCTATAATTTTGTTTATAAAATACTCTCAAAAAGTTGTTATACGAATAAACAAAAATATTTTGTCGACGTGTGCTATGAATGGATGTATAACTACCCTAGCCGTAGTCCTGGCCACACCCAGGTCCGGAAAAACTCGTCAAAACTGACTACAGCAGCGCTCTCTCTCTTGTATACTGTAGCTCTGATGTTAAGACCATAATAAATTTAGTCATTTTCATAATGTGACCTCGGAGAGCTTAAACACGATTTTTAGAAAATAATTATATTTTGTATAATTTTCAATGACTTTTTTGTAATATTTTTTTCTAAAATAATAAACATTGAATGCAAGTGGCTCATAATTATGTGTTTTGCCCGGCGTGCCTCCCAGCTTTATATCCTTCGTGTCGCTGCAAAATCAGAGCGGTTTAAACGGCTCTGCCGAGTTTGCGATGTCGTTAAATTTTATTCATTTATGTCAGCGAAATAATAATCACATCGAAGCCTACCTAGCGCAGCCAGAGTCGACATTATTCACACAAATTCATCGCTTCGAAGACGACCTGCGCGGCCGAGTGGTGAGAAGCTCGACCACGAATCCAAAAGTCGCGGGTTCAAACCCGGCGCGCGCAAATAACTTTTGATTAACACGTTCATTTCTAACTAAAATTCGTACAAAGTAACGCCATATGAATGACTGGTCAGTTCAAACTGACGAACAGCGCCCTGCGGAACGACTCACAACCATAAAGCAAAGAGGCGGCCCAACGGGCGTGGCGCGTTGTGCGCATACCGATCATGTGTCAAAATTTACTTTTCTGCAACAATAATGTCACTACCAACTACCACATACATGCACCCATTTCTCGCCTACATACACTCGGAAATGAATACACCTCAAATATTGATATCTTTAATATGAATTTGCCAAAATTTAAAAGACTTTTAAACGAAATATTCACTTATCGTTAATGTATTGGAACTATTATTAATTATTATTTTTGTATTTTTTTTTTTTTTTTTTTGCTATTCATTTCTCAAAACGTTTTACTGTATTATTTCATGTATATCCTTTTTAAACTGTACTCATGCACTTACTTATGTTATATTACTATGTAAAAGCCCATCAGGGCGTTCATAATAAATAAATAAATAAATAAATGTGTCTGTCAAAGCACGACGCGCGGTGACAGTAATTAACGTGTCGAATAATATGTGTCATAAGACATTTAATTCCAGTACAAATAATATATAGTATATTTGTAGCAAACGTGCCACTGAAATCGTATGTATCGCCCTGGTAAAAGACCGCCATTCAAAATTGAAACGTTGCTTAAATTGGTTTTAGCCGTGTTTGGTGACCAAATCTGAAAAGCCAGGTACTTCCACACCTGCCTTTTCTCCATTTCCTTCCCCTCCTCCTACCTTCAACCTCACAACATACCCCAATTGGGGATGCCATAGTCTCACTGGTTCTAGACAGTTGGAAACAGTTGGTACTCTTGTGCGGTATTCACTTTTTTTTAAATTGTTTGCATACAGCATGTTTCATTTTTTTTATTTGACATCAAAAAAGAAAACTCCGCTGATTGGTGGAATGTCATTTTTTAATAACATAATAAAAAAAGGAAGCTGTAAAACTTTTCGAATAGCTGTTAAGTTTTTTAAACAAAGAAATGAAATTAAAATTATATAAGCAAGGTATTACGGACAGAGTAGCGTTAAGTCCAAAAACACACTCTTAAAAATATATTTGCTAAAAAAATATCAGAGGGTAATCTTCTGTGGGGTAAGCAGGGAGTCCGAGGGAGCGCCCGTTCTTTGCAATATGTCGCGAGTAAAACCGGAAAAAATCTATTTTCTCCCATCACACTGACGGAACATAACGATGCGCGACGTGTTTACTTTGATGTCTTATAAATTTAACATATCGGGGGTTTTCAGTCTTGGGCGCCTTTATGTTTCAAGCGCCTTTATGTCTCAGGTGCCTTTATGTCTCAGGCGCCTTTATGTCTCAGACGCATTTATGTCTCAGGCACCTTTATGTCTCGAGCGCTCTTGTGCCTCAGGCACTTTTATATACAGGCGCCTTTATGTCTCGAGCGCCTTTATGTCTCGGGCGCCTGTATGTCTGGGGCGCTTTTATGTAGCAGGTGCCTTTTTATCTCGAGCGCCTTTGATGTGTTATAAATTTAACATACCGGGGTTTTTCAGTCTTGGGCTCCTTTATGTCTCAGGCGCCTTTATGTCTCGAGCGCCCTTGTGCCTCAGGCACCTTTATGTATCAGGCGCATTTATATACAGGCGCCTTTATGTCTCGAGCGCCTTTATGTCTCGAGCACCTTTATGTCTCGGGCGCCTGTATGTCTGAGGCGCTTTTTTGTATCAGGCGCCTTTTTGTCTCGAGCGCCTTTATTTATCGGGCGTGTTGGGATGTTTTACGTCTTGGGCGCCTTTACGTGATTTAAATATTAGTCTTACGGCACCCGACCCCACCCTTGGGGACCGCGCGGTCCTGATTAAAGCCTTCGGAACAGATTAGGCACGAGAAGCCCGCTCCACTCGAAATTATATAATTTGGAAACCCCGAATTTTCGTGACGTCCGTAATACGCAAAATGTTTACAAGCACGATGCTCATTTGCCGAGTCGAACTGACATTGAACACGGCTTGCGACTGTTTGAATGGCGAATGACATAAACAAACCGAAAGTTCGGCAAAGTTCGACGCGAAACGTTAAACACATTCGGTACAAATTCGAAAGTGAAAACAACGTAGACCGTAGACTTCCGCCCGACAGGAATATAAAGATATACGAGTATGCCCACGTGTAGGGAGTAGGGACAACCCGAATGGAATACGGGATGTACTCAATCTACAATCTACCCATAGATAAGAAACTGCTGTGCTTTGAAGACAGGGCTGTCATTTGACATTGGTTTTTTGCAAATCTTGCGAAACATAAAAAAAATCCAAAAGTAAGATTCGGTAACCTTTGTAAATTTAGTGATTGGTAAGGTTTTAAGGAACTTTGGCTAGCGACAAATGGGATTAATCCTTGAATCAAGAATATATATATATATATATATATAAGAGAGAGCTAAATATTTTTACCCAACCTATACAAACTTGCGATAAATCACTTTCTCCGGCTTTTTACGTCGTATACCATGAAAGAGAAGGAGACAAGAAAATTCGTCACATACTATTGCAACACTTCTAAGTATATAAGAATGTTCTCCGTCCGCGCTAACTTCACCTCGTCGAATCGTATAAATTACGTCAACGGATTTTGAGGTTATTTCCTTTATTTGTATTGGTCGAAAAACTTGCGGTGGTTATACAAATAAATCAAACATGATGGTGATATGTCCTATGCGTGAATGTTCAAATAAGACCAAACAAAGATTATGAAACATCACTTTTCAGAGGTATTTCAACAGTTTTAAATATTTTAGGGAAACCTTTTTGTGTTTAGGCAAACCTTCTGTTATTAGTGTTGGTGTGATATTTTAACTTTATAAATCATTTTAATGGTGTATTGATATTGTTTTGTTTAATGTGTTAAAATATGTTTCTTTAAAATGTTCGAATTCCATGTGGACGGTCACTAATAGGCTATCCAAAATTCTTTAACATATTTTTGTCTCTTTCTATCGAGTCAGTTTAAAGTCAGCCGACCTGACTACACTATTTCGCTAAGGTACCGCTCCATATATTCTTACTCCAAGGTTTAAATGAACTTCTTATTTTCTACGCTACACACCTAAAATTAGTGCGATATTATGTGACAACTTGTCTTGTCTCTTTATCTCTCACGGTAAAAACCCGGAGAAAGTGATTTATTGTAAATTTGTATATGTTGGGTAAAAATATTTACCTCTCTCTCCATAAGTATTCTTACTCTAAGAACATAGCCCTTCATTCAAAGTACACCGTAAGATACGTGTATCAAAAACATAATTTTTCTCTCGAAGATATCCGTCGTACTTTGTAACCCGTCAATATGCTTCAATCCATCGATGTTATAGAAACACATAGGGGTGTGCCTAGCCCCTAGCCGATATATTGGAGCTATCCACCCCGATACATCGATTCGTGGCAGAATGCGTGCACCCAATCACTCTTATCACTCTCTCTACCCAGGCCCAAGGCCTCAGGCCGTTTCCTCAGGACCCTGATCCAAACATCAGATTTGGGTCGTAAAGATTTGAAGAACACCCTATCCGCACTACTTCCCAAACTTTTATGTAGATACGCTTTGCGTACTTTGTACGAGAGTAGTCAAATCGAATTCGCAACAAGAGAGCAATATATTTTTTTAAATCGAGTATTGTCAATTTTTTATTGCACAAGAGTCCCAACTGCTCCCAAACGTCTAGAGCCAGGGAGACTATAGAATCTCTAATTTGAGTATGTTGTGAGGCTGAAGGTAGTGGGGAGGAGAAGGAGATAGGGAAGACGAAGGTTGTAAAGAACCTCACTATTCAAATCTGGTTACCAAACACAGCTTAAGCCATTTTAAGCAACATTTCGCTTTCGAATAGTGGTGTTTCACCAGGGCGATACTTAAGAGTATCTACTGCTCTGGAATGTGCCGCAAACATACTATTTATTATTTTAAATTAATAAAATGTGCTATGAAACATATTAATTAAATAACATTTATTTGCGCACGCCGGGTTTGAATCCGCGACCTCCGGATTCGTGGTCGGGGGTCTAACCACTAGACAACGCACGAAAGAACGCACAGTAAAAAGGCTACACTTTAAACTTATATGGATATTACAATAAACAAACTTTTAAGATTTAACTTTAAAGCTTTAAGGTTTTTATTTTTATTTTAATTATTGATAATAATATCAAAAGTTTTCAAAGACGTCACGATAAATAAGCTGGAGCCATTCCGTAAATTGACTTGAATTCCATCCAGTAAAGCTTTGATTATTAGATTCTTTCGGGATGTTTAAGCTAGCGAAGAATTTTAAAGTGCTGATATATGGGAATACGCCGGTGATAGGTCTTGCTTCGGCGTTTATTAATTCGTTATTAATTAATTTATTTATTTTATTTTTATTTTATTTTTATTTTTTATTTTTATTTTTATTTTTTTTTATTTTTTTATTTTTATTTTTTTTTTTTAAAGTAAGACAAACATTCCCGGGTTACGAATAACCTGACAATATTTGAAAAACTCCTACTGCCATCATAAAAAGCGGAAGAGGTTGCTTGTGCAATGATGGAGGACTTAGCCAGCAGAGGAATTGAACGCACGACGCCCGGGTAGGAATCCGACGCGTTCTCCACTCAGCTACCGACCGGTCATTATTATTAATTAAAAATTATCGATTTGAAATATAAATATTAGATACATTCCGTTGCAGTAATCTAGACGTGAAACGACGTACGAGTTGGCTAGTAATTTAATTGTCTCCGTTGGCAGGTTTCTTCGCGCTGATTTTATTTGTCTCAGTTGAAATATTGCAGGTTTTGTGCGATTGAGAAAGAAGACTGAAGCAGTGTGCATATCAAATGGCTATTAACTTATGATGAATCAACGGTGTGTTAGGGTCTTTTTCGACCCATGTATACCAGTTGAAGGTTCGAGGGTCATTTCCCACTGGGGCAGACACGATGGAACAGCACACATACTACTTTGCTTAATGCACGTTTAAATATCGTCTTAAACATTCTCTTTTGTTATTACGATTTTCTGGTGTGACGTGGGTATTTGGTTAATTTATTCGGGTAGGAAACTAACAGGTTGAATTACATTTAGAGGCTTTCACGGGACCGTGTGACCTAATGGACAAGACATCTGGCTTCGAATCCGAAGATCACAGGTTCGAGTAATGTCACGGTCAAAAACTTTTTTTCTATCGCAAACTATTTACACAGCTTTAGTTAGTTTTGATTAGAAAGTTTGCATGCTTTCTCACTCTCACTAAGCTTGATCTTACTATATCTCTATTCTCCATAGAACGACTCCGACTTCATCTTCTAACGACTTGAGCATAACATATTCTCCTGACACTCCTTTCTTCGTGCATCTGCTCAACATGTTCTAACCATTTAAGCTTCCTTTTCTTAATCTTTTTTACTACCCTTACATCAACATGCATCCTTTCTGGATTTCCACATTTTTAATTACAGGGATCTCATTTCTTAAGCACTCAGTCTACTTCTGTACTTTCTCTGAAAGTTCCACGCCTTGCTACCTTGCATCCTTTCTGGATTTCCACATTTGTAATCACAGGGATTTCATTTCTACAGCACTCAGTCTACTTCTGTACTTTCTCTGAAAGTTCCACGCCTTACTACCTTGCATCCTTTCTGGATTTCTACATTTGTAATTACAGGGATCTCATTTGTACAGAACTCAGTATACTTCTGTACTTTCTCTGAAAGTTCCACGCCTTGCTACCTTGCATCCTTTTTGGATTTCCGCTCTCTCATTTCTACAGCACTCAGTCTACTTCTCTACTTTCTCTGAAAATGCCACGCCTTGCTACCTTGCATCCTTTCTGGATTTCCACATTTGTAATCGCAGAGATCTCATTTCTACAGTACTCAGCCAACTTCTGTACTTTCTCTAAAAATTCCACGCTTTGCTATCATACATCAGGGTTGGTATCTGAACTCCGTCTACTATACGTTCATAGAAAGAAAGTAAATATTTTCTACGGTTTTAGTACGTTTATTTCTTGCTCCTTTCTGTCTTCGATGGCATATTTTCTCTGAAAGCATCTTCAGAGACACTCTCGAGTGTACTCTGCCCACGGTGACATGATATGAAGGTTAGCTCTTCACCGTGTGCCAAGTGCCTTCAGAGGAAACTGTCATCAAAAGCACTCGCCGTGGCGTCATTTTCATCTGATACCATACCGCACGAGAGTTTCAACGGAAAGTGAAAATATAGCTTCCCCGTTTGTTGTGAGGTTGAAGGAAATTGGAGAGGGGTGGGGGGGAGGGTTGACATACAGATTGAGAAATACCTGACTATTCAGACATACAGTGAAAATATCTTTCACTTTGAAACGCGGTGAAAATGTGTTAAAAATTATGATTGAGAAACGAAATAAATAAAAAGATTATTTGCCTTCGCCGGGTTTCGAACGTGCGACCTCTAAGTCAGGAGTTAATCGCTCTGCCACGTACTTTGCATACCTAATTCGACAACTTTGACCGATAATATTTATTTATATATTAACGGACTATTGTCCAATTGCAAAAAAAACATAACGCGAAATGGGAAAAAAGAGCTACAGAGAAATAACAACACATACATAATATTTTAATGAAGCAATGACCGAAATAGGACAAAAATATACATTAGAAAGGACATGCCAAGCTGAGGTCGAGTCAAGGTTATGGTAGAGTCGTAAAAAATGGCAAAAATCATTTGGACTGGTTTAAAAAATTTCAAGACCGACGCTTGAGTAAACAAGTCTCGACATTCTGGGCAGTGGAGAATGATACCCATAATTAGTAGAGTGATGATTGAGGAACAGCAATTTATGTTTTCTGAATTAACGGTAAGGAATTTTGAAAACATTAATATAAAACCTCTATAAACTTACAATATACAATAAGGTATAGTGTTGTAATGTAGATATTTTTGTCGATAATTTTTACAGTAAGTTTCTGAATAAATGTGTTCTGCCATTCTTTAAAAATATGAAATAATGATTGGGCTGATTATATTATTAATCCCTTGTGCTTCTCTTTGTGTCTCTTGTTAATATTTGTTTTATTTATAATTGAATGAGTTTTTGCAATATCATATTTAATTTATCCTGTGTCTGAGTATTTGTAATGTTTTTTTAAATCATATACGAGGCCTGTTCAAAAGAAAAGGCTGATTTTGAATTTTCACGGGTTGCGTACATTCGATTATCGATTATTTTGTTTGCTGTTATGTTGTTACACATATGTTTATCATATGTTAGCATTATCAGCCATTTTGGATTAGTGGTTTGTTTTTGACGACTGGAAAGGTTAGTCACGTTTTTGTGTGTTATTCGATTTTTCAATTTTGATCAGAATGGATCAAAGAATAAAATCCATGATTTGTTTTTCTACAACTCCAGGACGCTCATCGTCATTAAGATCTTCTCGGCCTTCTGTAAAGCGCTTGTACCACTTATAAACACTTTTTTGAGACAAAGTAGACTCGCCGAATGCCACAGCCAACATTTTAACTGCGTTGGAGCACTTTATTCCATTTTTAACGCAAAATTTAATACATATTCTTTAATCCATTTTTTTCAAAAGTAAAAAATCGAAGAACACACAAAAACGTGACTAACCTTTCCAGTTGTCAAAAACTAACCACTAATCCAAAATGGCTGATAATGCTCACATATGATAAACATATGTGTACCAACATAACAACAACAAAAAAATCTATAATGAAATGTACACAGCCCGCGAAAATTCAAAATCCACCTTTTCTTTTGAACAGGCTATGAATGTATAATAACTGAGTTTTTATAACTGGACTGTTCTCACGTAGGTGAGAACATCTGTTAAACACAGTATAAATAAAGAAAGCCAGTAGTTAATACCCCAATAACTACCCCAATTTCAACATCTTATTTTTACTAAGCAATAAAACAACAAGGAAAACCAATAATGAAGGTATCTCGTCTCCTTCTTTAAAAGTCAATAATCTTTCTAAATTCTAATCGATATAAGATTGTCTGTTGATATATATTTTTTAAATATTTGTTATGCCATAAACAAAACATGACGTAGCGGCTGCAGATATTAGCCCCATCTTTCGATCAACTCTTTTTTAATGACGGCCTCCGAGGTCGAGTGATTAAGACGCTCGACTACGAATCCATAAGTCGCAGGTTCAAATCCCCGTGCAAAAACACGTGCGCAAATAAAATTTATTTAATTGACATGTCTTATTTATCATTTAATATATTTGAGTTAATATTAAGAATATTTGCGGCACGTTACAGAGTGGTAGATAATCTATGTGTCGCCCTGGTAAAAGACAACTATTCAGAATCGAAACGTTGCTTGAAATCGCTATAGCCATGTTCGGTGACCAGATCTTAACTAGGTACTTTACAACCTTCCTCTTCCCCGTATACTTCCTCTCCCCACTACCTTCTGCCTCACAACATACCCCAATTATTGAAGATACATAGCTCTACTGGTTTCAGAAGGTTGGGAGCAGTTGGGACTCTTGTGCGGTATTCACTATTGAAGAAATGTTGTCCGAAATCGTGTGTTGTTGGGGAGTTTTCACTTTATTCAACAACATCTCTGTTTATAGTTATGATTACTTACAGATATATTTATATAGTGTAAATATTCGCTAAGTTGTGCAAACAGCTTAGCCCAGTAGCTGTTGATAGCAGCCCGCTTCGTGCCCGCGCCTAAGCCGCTGTAAGGGGTATTACGATCGACGCTGAAAAGCTACGGAACACCGCATTTTAATTCGATTAAGATTTTCATATTACAGTTGTAAAGTGGATGAGAGTTTTTTTCTTCTCTGGACGCTTCAAGTTTAAGCGACGGCGTAGACTGAGCCAAACTAAACGAAGACTTGTGATTTTGTTATTATAAAAAACGCCCTTTCGGGGAAAATGTTTGGAAAATTATGAAACCACGAAAAATGTCCTTAGAGTCTGGAATGCGTTCTAATCAAATTTAACTAAAATGTATCAAAAATAACTTTGTATAAGACCACGAATATTATTTTAATTCGTATGACCGACTGGTTTCGCTTAGCTTAAGCATCATCAGGGTACAAAATTAAACTGAGAAAAAAATATAACAAAATCGAAAATTATCGGAATAAGCAAACACTTTGTGGATTGACATGTTGACAACGTGTGTTTTTTATTTAATAAATCGAAAATTGACTTCTTTGAATTTTATACCCTGATGATGCTGTGAGGCTAAGCGAAACCGGTCGATTATCTAAATTAAAATAATATTCGTGGTG
Organism: Drusus annulatus; assembly: GCA_022651775.1. Taxonomy (NCBI): domain Eukaryota; kingdom Metazoa; phylum Arthropoda; class Insecta; order Trichoptera; family Limnephilidae; genus Drusus; species Drusus annulatus. The sequence continues at coordinate 566,927 of JAGWCC010000139.1, forward strand.
TTGTACAAAGTTATTTTTTCATATGTCACACCACAAAGTGATTGCTTTCTACGAAAATATAATAATAATAATTGTATAAAAAATATTTGCCCAGGCCGCTCAGAACCCGCGACCTCTATATTCGTAGTCTAGGATTTTCACAGCGCCCTTGCAGTAATTTTTAACAAAGACGGCGCTATACAAATTATTCAATTATATTATTATTACTAACCGCTCAGTCACAGAGGTCGTCGACTGCGATAAATAAACAGATTTCCAGCTTCATAGTTAAGATTTATGTTGCATTTAAAAAATAAATCCTATCCGCAGAAGAGCACCCTTTTAAATCCGAGCCGCGTACAAAGGGACGGGCTTGACCTTGGGCGGGCGGTGGGAGAGGGGGAAGGGATATCGACCCGTATTCCCCCACCCCCTCCTCCTCCCCTTCCCCCGCTGCTCATCCACAGCTCGGTTGGTTTGTTTACACGTCGCCAGGCCCGGTGCTGTGTACAGCGCTGTCACCTCCTTGGGAAGGATGAATCGGTGGTGTTTTGAAGTTAACCTAGTATTGTACTTTTTATATGAATACCGCACAAAGGTCCCAACTGCCCGGAGCCACTAGGCAGTAAGAGAAAGAGGAAGGTTGGGAATTATCTGGCTAATCAGATCTGCTCGCTGTGTGAATATATGACACATCTATTTCAAGCAACGCTTCTATTCTGAAGGGTGGTATCTCGCCAGGGCGATACTGGGAGTATCTTCCGCAGTGAAAGAAAACGCAAATATACTATTTTCAAATATTTTAATACAAATACGAAACAGAAAAAGTCAGAAAATAAAAAAGACAATGGTCACAACCGAGACTTGAACTCGGAAATTAAAAATTATATGTTAATAATTTTCATTGAAAATATTAGATGAATTAAAATGCCACTTTCTAATAAGGTCCCAATGGCCGAATTGGTTAAGGCGTTACTCCCGGATAGAGTAGAGGATCCGAGTTCATGTCTCGGTTGTGACCATTGTCTTTTTATTTTCTGTTTTTTTTCTGTTTCATATTTGTGTTTTAGATTATTGGTATTATTTAAAGATTAAAAAAAAAACAGAAGCATTGATGTTTTAAAGTTATTTCCAATTTCAATATAATATTTTCAATATATTTTAAGTCGTTTTATCAAAGCTAAAGCCATTTTCCATTCTGAACGGCGTAACGAGACCAGGTACCTCCCAACCACCCTGTTCCCTTTCTTATTCCTCTCCACCGTTTTATTTTGCCTCACAACATTCCCTAATTGTGGAATATTTCCATTGCCCCATTGTCTCCGGGCAGTGATTCTATCGCGTGGTGTTAAAATTATTTAATTTAATACCTCCGGCAGTTGGCCTTTTCTATCCATTCAAAATTGCCCAGGTAAAGGGTAAGGTGAATTATTGACAAAAAAAAAATTGTTTGTACGTACGTTCATAGAAAATTAAAAAAAATCAGAAAATTATCACTTGACAATAATCTAGACAATGACGTATTTAAGTAGACATTATTCCATATTTGAAATGGGTGGATTAAAGTAACTGATATTTTTTATCGGGAAGTCATGTTACATATCGTGATTTTTCACAGGTAATAATGTAAATACGGTGTTTGATTGCCTACCCTCGTAAACATGGGATAAATCCATCCCCACCGCGACAGTAGGGTAGTTAAGCTGCTAGCCAACAGAACTAGCGGGCCAAAGACCGGCACGTGTGAAAGGAATTGTAATAATACTTAATTTAAACTAGGCCGTACGCTGCCATGAAATCGTACCATTATTTCAAACATCAAAAACAGAAAATGTCTACCTATCTCAAATATCCCCGAACAACAAGTTAAAATTGAAAAAACATTTGAATACAATATATGCTCGGGATGCCGGTAGATTGATTTCCGCAAAGATAGGGATTATAAAAAAGGTCCCGATCCTAATTGGAAAAGGGGAAGAAAATTAAACAAAATATATTATACGTTCGTAGAATGTAATCACTTTGTGGTTTGAGATATTTAATGAAAATGAAATAATAACTTTGTATAAGACGACAGACTTTATTTAAATTTTTATTACACATCCCCTGCGAATTCAGTGGTCGCGGGTTCAAATCCTGGAATGTGCAAATATATGCGGTTATTTAATTAATTTCTGTTATTTTACATTTGATTTACATAAAATAAAATATCGTCACTGGAAAGGCAAAAGGGCTTAAGCGACACTTCGGTCTAAAATGAGTTAAATATGCAGTTTTGATCAATTCTTTTTTCTGCATCGAATGCTCTGACTCTCGTTTGCTTCTTGTGGCCCTTCAGCCATATAAAATATATATTTTACCATTTAGGAGAAGGCTTGACTTAAGCGACACAAGTTTGGGACTTTTTTTTAGCTTTTTGTCGTTTCAGAAAACTCATTTTTCAGAGCATTGAGTCACCTGAGTTAACTTTTTTTTCAAAATCCAACCAGGAGCCAATCCAACCTGAAGGCTTATGAATTTTACTATAAAACAAGAAAAAGTTTTAAGTGCTCTGGTGTTAACTTCCCGAAATCGCGCTTCAGCCCTTTTGCCTTTCCGGCGACGATATTTCGGTAATTTATCAGGTAGGTAGGGATTAAAAAGAATATTTTTTTAAATTTCATAATTTCAATGAATTCTTTCAGTTCCAAATTTAAAAGTTCACAAAGCAATATATTATTTTAATCATGTTCATTTTATTACGTTGTTACTCCTTTTAAATAAATATATTAATATAAATCTTTCCAATTTATTATAATATTGATACACGTGGATTCAAATCCGACGTGCGCATACAACTTTTATTTAATTAATATGTGTCGTAACACATTTAATTCATATAAAAAAATAATTAGATCGCTCTGGTAAAAGACCACCATTCAGAAACAAAACGTTGCTTAAAAATAGTTTCAGCCGTGTTTCGTGACCAGATCTGAATAGCCAGGTACTTCCTAGCCTTCCTCTTCCCCACCTTCTTCCCCCCCCTGTTTAAGGCGGTTGGGAGCAGTTGGGACTCTTGTGCGGTATTCACTATTAAAAATAAAATAAAATTCAAACTCTATCGACATACTCGCGATTGCATTGTACATGCTTTTCTTAACCTAACCTCACTTAATAGCGTTTGTGTTGCTTTTTACTGGAGCTATGTACACATACGAATGTGTTAATATGAATTCATATGTTTCATCTGAATTTTTATACCCTTAGCTCCTGGTAAATTGTTTTTTAATCTGTTGATGTACACATACACTGTTATACCCACATCTGAACCCTTTCTCTCGTGATTTATGATAACGATCATGATTTTAGATAGTTTTAATTTGTATACATATTATGTATTATTTTCTCCTTGTTAGTTAATCTTATAAGCATAATTAATTTAGCATGAAGCGCACTTGAGGTGAAATATCACAAAACTGCGTTATATAAGTTCACTGTTATTATTATTATACGTTTGGATTAGGTTAGGTTAGGTTAAGAGGAGTTGGCGCAATGCGATCGCGAGAACGTCGACACAGCCACGCAAAGTTGCAATTTTGTTTTAGATTCTATTTTGTTTCATGTACCTTTTTTCTTGAGCAGAAAAAATCCTTTGTTCTCGTCAAAGCACGGGTACCATTATACTTATTTTAATCCAGCTCTAGGTGAAAACAATCAATTACTGCCATTTATTTCTCCGTCAAAACTTCCTGGAAATGCCATTTGCAATTTGGCGAAGTTTCCAGCAGCAACTGCCTCGGCAAAGGCAACAGGAAAACGACGATGTTTTATATCAAAACAAAGACCGGACACGCGATTCGTGATTTATACTTTATGACAGTGCTCCGAAACGAGTGCGCCGCGATACAAAGGTGAATGTGCTGCGGCGCATTGACGCCAGAAGAGAGAAAAATATCATTTATGTATTATTTTTTATGTCACAACAAAAATCTTAAAAACATGTTGGTAATGTATTATACGGACCACAAAAAATTTCAGAATATATACCACTACTAATTTTGAACCCTAATGATGCTCCTCTTAGGCTAAGCGAAATCAGTCGGTCATAACTAACTAACCATCACGCCGTTTCCCCGCAGGGGTAGGCAGAGAGGACGGATCGCCATACAACTCTGTCTCGGCACACACTCCTTGCTTCATTCACATTCATAGATCGTCTCGTACATACTCTTCTGTTATTCTGACTCTTCACAGTACCCGATTCAAGTATTTGATTTACTTGATTGTGCCATGTCTTTCTCGGGCGTCCTCGACTTCTTCTTCCATTCACTTTCGCTTCATATATTCTTTTCACACTCCTTTCTTCGTTCATTCGCTCTACATGCCCAAACCATCTAAGCGTCCCTTTCTGGATCCCAGTCGGTCATAAAAATCAAAATAATATCCGTGGTCTTATACAAAGTTATTTTTTAATTTCTTTAAATAATATGTCATATTTTTATTTGTTTGAAAAAATTTAAAAAAGCTAAAGGCACTAAAAAATCGGGAAATAAACACATATATTATACATCGTAGTAAAAAAATAAGTCCCATTGATTTCATTAAATACAAACAAAAAAACTTATAATAATGATTTGTCAAATACAAGATTTCAGTCCAAATAAAATCTACCACCACAAAAGGGTGTATTTATTGACCTCGTATAATTGTTTTTTATTATTATTATTATTTACTAATATCAATTCAATTTAGAGATACAGTGGATTAATAAAATTGTAATCTGTAATAAAACGCCCCTATCCATCTGATTGGAATCACAAACTTTCAGACTCGCTAAATCAATGTAATTAACGTTAATACACTTTTGCAGTCCGCAAGTCGAAGGTTTCCCAGATGACAACCAACCTCCGATAGGGTAAGCCACAGAAGAAGGAGAACCTTATCTTTGAATGCATTCTTGATGCAGAATAATTTTGGTATCCTGTAGATGAAAAAAGGTTGAGGAGCGCTATCTGACACTAGGGTTTTTTGCCCCACAGTTGCCTAACGTGAATCGAGCACGCCAAACCACCGGCACGAAAGAGTGGATGGGGTTATATTAGTTAGACAGTTATGAAGAGAAGAAAGAAATAACAAAGATGATAAGTTATTAGTTATAATCAAGTATTCCCCAAGGAGAGAATACGGAAGACTTCTGGATACGAAGATAAATACGCGATGAAATGATAAGAGAAATATATCAAAGGTAGCTAAGACAGGCCTTGACAATAATCATTCCTAATATTGCAATTATCATTAAAAAATATATTAAATCAACATTGGATTTAACTTTAAAGCATTAGTGCGCTTATTTATTATTAAGTATTTAAATAATATTTATAATCTTTGGACACAAATATGAAACAGCAAAAAGACAGAAACTAAAAAGGACAATGGTCATGACCGAGGCTCGAACTCGGAACCTCTACTCTATCCGGGAGTAACACTCTGCCAATTAAGCCGTCAAGACTTCATTAGAAAACGTCATTTTCAAACAGTTTAATATATACATACGAGTATATATATATATATATATATATATATATATATATATATATATATATATATATATATTTTTTTTTTTTTTTTTTTTTAATAGTTTATTCCAGATCTCAGGGAGGGATCTATATATATATATATATATATATATATATATATATATATATATATATATATATATACATATATATATATATATATTTATAATTTTATTTTTTGTAACTTTTTTTAATAGTATTCCACATATTTATTTGAAATATTTTTTAATATATATATATAAACATGGGGAATGTAAAAAAGTAATTTATCGAACAACCAAATCAAAAGCTTCGATTGTACCACCTACTTATGAATAATATTTCAGTTCCACCAAAAGATTTATGAAAAAAAAAGTTTTTATTTTCAATAAATATAGAAACTGTAGCAGTTTAGCAGCCCTGCAGCAAGCTGCTCGAATTGCAGCTTGCTCCTGGCTTTAGCCCTCGGCCCGCGGCCCACATATCGAGAGGGAGATTACGCGAATTTGTAACGCGGCTGTAAATGTTTCAGGAAACGATTCAGGAATTTCAGGATATCGGCAAAAGACGTATTGGATGTTTGCGAAACTATTCCCCGTATCGGCAATATTGGCCTGGCGCGCGTTTCATATTATTTACCGACTAATATATCAAAATATAAAACGTAAATGAATATTTTTTCCTTTCTAACATTTGATCAATTTACTAGCACCATTTAACCAGTGTGAAAGGCCTAAGGAAAAACACATAAATCATTAATAGTACCAGATACTTTTTTGGCTGCCATGGTACTGCAGTGCCTCGGAAATGTTTGCAGAATGGCGAGTTTCCGGGTTCAGAGCCTTAATAAGAAGACGCATCGCCAAATAACGAATAAGAATAGGCACGAGCGAAAACACTCTTCTGATGGCAGCACAAGACTTCTTGACGACCTCCATGGTCGAGTAGTAAGACGCTCGACTACGAATCCAGAGGTCGCGGGTTCAAGCCCGGCGTGCGCAAATAAATTTAATTAAAATGTGTCAAAACACAGAAGTAAGACTCGATCATAGATTTAGTATTCTCACTTAACTAATTCTGGTACGCTCTATCCAATGGACTCACTTTAAGATCATGAAAATAGCTCGAACATGGAAAATAAAAGAGTTGAACATGTTATCTACAATAATAAAATTGTATTGCAGAAATGCATTAAAACGCTAAATCACATATTAAATTTATTATGTTAGCAATAACATTCATTAAAAATAGTTTGTGGATTTGTAATGGTACACACCTTTTTTTAACAAAACGCATAAGACTGAATATCTTAGAATGACTCGACAGTTAGTTAACACGTTCTTGCCGTGGGATCTTCAATTGTTTGATGAATTCTTTACCACAAACTAACAGCTTTCTTCAGGCACGAAATCCTCAACTTTGAGAGTCAATCATAAAAGATTTAGGAAAATATGTTATTGATAAGTTTATGTATTTACTCTACACACTTATTCGTAAATTCAATACCTTAATCAAAAAATTACCTAAAATATCGTGCTGAAATTTGGGAAAGCACTTTCTTGGAAATATTTTACTGTGTTCCATTTGTGATTTGTTCTAAACAAAAGCAAGGGAATTGGTTTTGGCAGGTGGATTACTGAAGGGAAAACACAGTTTACTGGGGAAAACTTGTCGGGAAAGTCGGTTTAGGGAAAGGTTTCATATTTATTGGAGCTATGTAGTGGAAATTATTATATATTATTAACGTTATTTTAAGAGAAGTATACTTGAAAAATTAATGCCAGAATAAGTTATGACATCAGAGCAATAATATACAGGAGGGATGGCTTTACGAAACAGTGTAGTCAGGATTGTAGATTTTTTCAGACTCGGGCGTGGCTAGGGTTTTCATGGATACACCTTTTTATATCTATTCATAGCACATGTCGACATAATTTTTTATTTATTTGTATAACCACTTTTTACAGTATTGTTATCAACAAAAATATAGGACAGGACCTTTAATACTGTTGAGTTATGTCGCATAACAAAACGTAGTGGGCGGAGTCACCGGAGACAGAAAACATGCTTAAATACCTAAACGTGGTACGATATTATTTGACAACTTGTCTTGTCTCTTTCTCTCTCATGGTTTACGACGTGAAAACCCGGAAAAAGTGATTTATCGTAAATTCGTATAGGCTGGGTAAAAATATTTAGCTCTCTTTACATATATTCTAACTCCAAGGCACACATGATTACGAGCGACTGCTAAATATATGATAAATAAATACTCTCTCGATAGATTTTGTAGTCGATATTAAATACTTTTAAAATATACTTTACGAGTAGGTACGTACGAGCGCTAACTTTTGGAAAACTATATTTTCAAATATAAACACTAGTTGCCCCTTTCTGGCGACTAACAATAATTATCCGTGAATACTACAAAATGCTATGTCGGAAGTGAATTCATATGCACCAATGCACACAACCCTGGTCAACTCTAATTGCGTGACCCATAACGTGGGTACACTGTAAAATCTTAAAATGCATTCCTTTGAGCGTCACACAGTATTATGAATTAAAATTAAAAATCAACTCGTAAAAAGATGTGTGTGGAATGAAGCAGTGTTTTGAAGTCTTTGCTGGATATTCGGATATTCCGAGGACTGCGATCTATTTTTAACAGGTGCTAAAAGATCCTTTCAAGATTTAAGCAAAATATTCTAAGCTACGAGAGAGATGGAATTATCCTACAAACATTCTTTACTTCCGTTAAAAAAAAAGTTTAACTGAACAAAATAATTTCCTTTGTGATTAATTACGTACGACTGTATGAGTGTGAGCTTGTCAAAATTGGAACTGATCATGATTATTTTTTTTTTTAAATATAAGAGGGAAGCTAGCAGTCCACAATGGAATGCTTATACCAACCTTGATGGTAGTGAGGAATGGAACTAGCAGAGGAAGGATGAAAGTGGTCAGAGGCGTATGTGAATTTTTTTTTTTTTTTACGTGAATACCGCACAAGAGTCTCAATTTCTCCCAACCGACCAGAGCCAGTGAGACCATGGCATTCTCAAAAGGGGTATGTTGTGAGGCTAAAGGTAGTGGGGAGGGGAAAGATATGAGGAAGGGGAAGGTTGGGAAGTACCTGGCTATTCAGATCTGGTCACCAAACACGGCTAAAGCCATTTCAAGCAACGTTTCGATTCTGAACGGTGGTCTTTCACCAGGGCGATACTAAGAGTATCTACCACTCTGTGAACGTGTTGAAGTTGTGGATATTCGGAAAGAATACAAGGCAGATGTAAGCGCAATGAATAGGATCAAGAAAGGGACGCTCAGATGGTTTGGGCGTGTAGAGCGAACGAACGAAGAAAGAAGTGTTAAAAGAACACATGATGCGAATGTGAATGAAAGAAAAAGTCGGGGACGCCCGACGAAGACATGGCGCGATCAAGTGAATCAAAAACTTTAATCGGGCCATGCGAAGAATCAGAATAACATAAGAATATGTATGAGACGATGTATGAATGTGAATGAAGCAAGGAGTGTGTCCCAAGACAGAGTTGTATGGCGGTCCGTCTTCTCTGCCTACTCCTGTGGAGAAACTGCGTGATGGTTAGTTCGTTAGTTAGTTAAAAAATAATCTTTTCAAATCCTTACCCACCTAATAAAGTACAATGTATTTTAGCAGACTACTAATTATTCTGACTGATATTTTTTCTTGGCAAGTCAAGTACATCCCGTAGTCTTCCACGGATAACAAAGAACGAGTGTAATATAAAAGTTGCTAAGATTCGACTTACGAAATGAGAGCATTTTAATGTGGCGAGTATACAAAATGATCGTTAAGTCAAGATATTGCGTTAATATTAATTAAATATTAAATGTAGAATTATGTATGCTCTACGCACCGCTTTTTAATGGCCCCGGTGAAATTATTGTTTTTACTTTTTAATGGTTCATTAAAATAAGACTGCGCGGCTTTTTACCTTCCCCGAGTTCCAGAGGGTTGTTCGTGCCACTCTTAGGGATGGTGTAAAAAACAAGCCGGGTATTCCAAAATTCGTTCAAACCGATTTAAAGTGTGCGAAAAGCTCATGTTACACGTTTGCATTGCTGAGGTGAGCTTTTTTTTTATCAGTTAATCGAAACAATTAGATAACCATAGAACCTTGGAGTGAGAATATACCTTTGCGAAACAGTGTAGTCAGTATTGTTGACCTTCCCCTGCTAGAAAATTACGCGCGCTCCGGTGCTGTAAACTCAGTTAACATTTATATTTTTACAATTTTTATTACATTCGTATAAATAAGAAAATCACGAGTTGAGAAGGTTGATAGCTTGGAGTAAGAATTTACATAAAGAGATACCTTTGCGAAACAGTGCAGTCAGTATTTTTGAATTTATACTGACTCGGATAGAAAAAAACAAAGATATGTTAAAGGAAGTTGGACAGCCTATTAGTTACCGCCCATATGGAATTCGGACATTTATAAACATGTTTGAACACACTAAACAAAACAATATCAATACACCATTAAAATGATTTAAAATGTTAAAATATTCATAAACACTAATAACAGAAGGTTTGCCTAAATAATGATGGAAGCTTTTTGTTGATTTTATGTCTTAATATCATTAAATATGTGAAAATTCTAAAAATCTGTCAAAAATATTTAAAACGGTTAAAATACCTCTGAAAAGTGATGTTTCATAATCTTCTTTTGGTCTTATTTGAACATTCACACTAAGCACATATCACCATCATGTTTGATTTATCCGTATAACAACTGTAAGTTTTTTAATCAACATAAATATAGGAAATAACCGTAAAATCCGTTGACGTAAGTTATGCGACTCGATGATGTGAAATTAGCGCGGACGGAGAACATTTTCACATACTTAGAAGTGCTGCGATATTATTTTAAAACTTTTCTTGTCTCTTTCTCTCTCGTGGTATACAACGTAAAAACCCGGAGAAAGTGATTTATCGCAAATTTATATAGGTTGGGAAAAAATATGTAGCTCTCTCTCCATATATATCCTTACTCCAGGAATAGAACCCTTTGAAATGTGAATTATTTTTAAAAAAAAATATAGTGAATACCTCACAAGAGTTCCAACTACTCCAAATCATCTAGAGCCAGTAAGACTATGTCATCCCCAATTGGGGTATGTTGTGAGGTTGAAGGTAGTGAGAATGGGAAAGAGATGGAGAAAAGGAAGGTTTTGAAGTACCTGGCTATTCAGATCTGGTCACCAAACACGGCTAAAGCAATTTCAAGCATCGTTTCGATTCTGAATGGTGGTCTTTCACCAGGGCGATGGTAAGAAAATCTATCACTTTTGGGATGGTCCGATTGAGTACCCGCTTGCACAGCGCGGGTGTAAACTGTGCGCCTAAAGTTTATGTTTAGACTTACAGAATTCAATATTTCGTCTTAGCACTGATGCAAAAGACTATTTATAAAACTCATTTGAGCAGACTTCCATAAGACCGTGTGGCCTAATGGATAAGGCGTCGGACTTCGAATCCGAAGATTGCAGGTTCGAGTCCTGTCTCGGTCGAAAAAAATACATTTTTATAGTTTCCATCGCGAACTGTTTGCACAGCTGTCGTGCAGCCAGTGGGCGAGCAGTTTGATTTCACAGTCAGTTCTAACAGAATTTGAGTAGAGGGCCTATTTTGACTTTGAGAAGTATTATTTGTTGATCACATTACAAACAAGAACCTGTCGATCAAATTAAACTGACAATTCCAATGTTTCAAGGTACACTGATACATAAGAGGAACTTAAGGTACGTTTTTAAGGTACTTTTGTGTGCGGTTTCCATGGATACAGAACAGATATAGATATGCGAGGTTGGCACCCTTCACTCTCGACGTATTTATCGGGTATGTTCGACCTTACACTACAGATCTTTAGGAAAAAACATGACCAGATCTGAATAGTCAGGTACTAAAAAATATGAGATATGAAAACAGGCTCAGTTCTGGGTGAAACGTGTACAACACTTTATTATTTTTTATAACTTTGAAACTGTTAATTCGTGGTGGAACTGCATTTCAATGATTTTAATAATACTAATTTTTTAAAACTTTATTTCACTATTTTTTATTTGAGACTTGACCGGTTTCTTTTTTGGTCATTTGAGACAATTTTTAAAAAAAAATAGTGTTCAGAATGGACGCTTATTGAGTCGCGAAGACTTTGGGTTTTGTTTATTGCTACAATAACATTCAAAAACACTTTCGGGTAGTTTTATTACCTAAAATACTACCAAATACTTTGTTATTGGACAAATTGGAAACTGATGCGATCCGTTAGAATAAAGGGTCGATTTTCAAAATATTATTACAATAAAAAGCAATATTAAGTGTTTTCTCAACACATTCTAACCCCCTGACCTAGTCACTGAGTTAGCCAGTAGCCGCGCCGCCCTGGAGCGAGCCGCCGTCCGCCCCGCCCAGGAATAAGCCCCGAGAACTTATTTAGGCAGATAAATCAGGACGGAAGGCTGGAACGACCACGGCGCCGCCGCCCTGTATTGTCAAATGACGATATACGGCCAGCAAGCCATCCCCTATCCCTACTCTGTCTCTACCCCACCCCTTTACTTTAAATCAGCCTTTTTCCGAATCTTTTATATCCATTGTCGCTATTGAGAATTATTGCTACCTTCATTTTTTCGATCTAAAATAAATCGAACAGGCCCGATAAGTCCCGGTTGTTTGAATCCCCTCATATTTGACATCGTCACAAATCGACTATTAGCGCAATATATATTTTTAGGACTTTATGCATACCAGTGGCGGCTCGTGATTTTTTAGTGTGCTAGAGTGCTAAGATTGAAAAATACCACGTTACTAATGTTGTTGTACCGGAAACATTTTTTTCTTCTAAAAAGCATTTTTGTATGAAAAATTTTCAGCAAAACTGAAAAATCCTGAAAATCTTTTAATTTATTTATTTTAAATAAAAATCATTTTCGGTCACAACAATATCAATAACGTCGTATTTTTTAATATTACCACTCTAGCACGCTAAAAAGTCACCAGCACCACCGTTATGCTTGAAGACCGATAAAAAATAATCTAACTCTGAAACGGGCCGAGAATCGACGACTAACGGTAATACATGTTTGAAAAATCTTAATAGCGCTAATCGTCGACTTGTGACGAAGTCAAATGTGACGGGAGTTTAAATGTCTAGGCCTAAAATCATGGAACACACTGGATGGAAAACGGTCAGATCTGATAGTCAAAAGAGAATACTTAGGCTTGGTGTTTCAAACCTTCGTCACATTTGACATCGTTACAATTCTTCGATTAACGCCATTTTCCTTTTTTTTTTAATTTGAACGATGCTGAACATCGATTCTTGGCCAATTTCAGCTTTTTTGTGAAATTGTGATCAGCAAAGTGTTAAAATTGTAATTCTATTTATATTATTTAAAAAAAAAAAAGTTTCTCTTTTTTTTTATATACCTAATTTTTACACTGTTCTCGGCTTCATCAAGACAGAAAAATACAACTAAATAATGAATTAACAGCTTTTTTTTTTTCACAATAACTCCACACAGGAGGCCTTGAGGAAAACAATTTCCCTCAGGGCCTATGTCATCTTTGGGGATGCTGTGTGGAGGGTTTTTTTGAGGAAAGGAAGGAGTGAACTTGGGTCTTGAAGAGGCCCATGTTGAAGGAGGGAGGAAACACAGAGGCCGGCAAATCGTTCCATAACCGAGCTGTTGAACATAAGAACGAGTCGTAAAAGCGACCCGTTCTCATGTATTGAATGTCAACCGTGTACAAATGTTGGGCGCGCGTTTGAAGCTGTAAAGGAAATAAGGATTATAAACAGAATGATCAATATTTTACATTTGTAATAAGGCTGTTGTGTCAATTAATTATAACTTTGCTAATTTACTTTTTTGCCCCGATGATGGCACGGAGAGTGTCGAAACCATCATATAAAAAACATTAATGTGATATAAACGAAAAATCGTGTTTTCAATATAAATGATGGTTCGATGCTCTGGTGAGAATTTCCTTGCACAGCGCGGGTGTAAAATGTGCGCCTATAGTTTAAGTTTAATTTACTTGCGAAATTTAATAATTCTTCTGTGTGAAAGCACTATCAAACAATTACAGACTTTGTTTTTCGGGAAACTATGTTTACTACCTGGCTTCGCCGGAATATTCATTTTCATATTGAAACTAAGTAACAAACTAACTCGCCATACAACTCTGCCTTGGCGCACACTCCTTACTTTAATCACATCCATAAATCGTTTCGTACATACTCTTCTATCACTCTGACACTTGACATGACCCGATCCGACTATTTTATTCACTTGATTGTGCCATGACTTCCTCGGGCGTCCCCGACTACTTCTGTCATTCACTTTCACCTCGTATATTCTCATCAATTCGTTCATTCGCTCTACATGCCCAAACCATCTAAGCGTTCCTTTCTTAATCCTATTCATTACGCTCACATCAGCCTTGCATTCTTTCCGGATATCCACATTTTTAATACAGTCAATATGTTTACGTCATAAAGTGGTCCAGCAAACTTCAGCAAATGATATACTGTAAAAGAAACCTTCATATCAATTTTAAAAAGGTGTGGTTTTCTTCAGTCACATAAGGGTTAAAAACATTCTGTAATTTATTTTTTTAAATCTACAAATTAAACCCAAAACTAAACTATCATCCCTTTTTTAGTCCTAGTCATTACATTCAATCGAAAAATATGACGTATAGCCTTATATTTTCTAAGATAAAACTAAATTTAAAGCTTCATAACTCATTATGGATTGTTGAATTTTACAAGAAGTTAATGTAATGCCCGAGTTCAGAGCTTTTTTGATGTACTCATTATTTTTTGTTAATCTTGGTATAAATAAGCTTTGATATTAAAAATATTTTTTTGGTAAATTTATTTTTCTAAATCTCACCATTCTAATGCGAAAAAGCTTCAAAACACGACGCAAGCTTCAAATCCCTGTGAAACCTTTTGTAAGCGGGCAAAATTACTCGACCAAAACAAACCCAAAATCACGGCAACGTTTTTTTTTATTTTTTTCCCCCGCGACTCTTACTGCGAAACCTACCACCGAAAAAATCGCACAACAAAACCTCCAATCCAGCGGGCGAGATCCAGGAGTTCGTGTCGGAGGATGTTTTTTGATTTCGGTCACACAGAATGCCAGATGAAATCTTATTTGTGGGGCAGAGATATTTAGATTTCGATTATTTTCCCTTTGAAGGAACACATTATTATTTGGCTTTGGTCGTGGAGGGGTCGGCCTCAGGGGCTCGGTTGGCTCCGGGCAAAGACTTTTCAAGTTCGAGAATCCAACCCTCGAGGGATCGTGCTTCGGGGGATTTGAAGCTTTTTACGAAGCTGGGGATAATCCACAGAACAAACTTTTACGCATAGAAAAGAACTGACACATTTTTACGAAAACCATAAATTTCACAATATTTTTTATTATATAATTTGCACGGAATAGTTTGCTTCGAGCAAAATGGCCATTATTTTGAAAAAGTTTACACCGGAAGACTTGTTTTTTTTTCACAATAAAATGCATAAGTCTTCAGCACCTGGTTGGATTTTGAAAAAATAACGTTAACTCGTCTAACTCAATGCTCTCACTGAGTTACCCGAAGCGACGAAAAGCCAAAAAAATGACAAGTTTGTGTCGCTTGAGTCAAGCCTTTCCCAAATAGTTAATATTTGTAGATGGCTGAAGGGCCATCAAAGTCTTCAGAATCAAACGAGAGTCAGAGCATTCGATGCAGAAAAAATAATTAATCAAAACTGCATATTTAACTCGTTTTCGTGCAATGTGTCGCTTCAGCCCTTTTGCGTTTCCAGTGTTGATATCATACAACTTCTTTAGACTAGATTTTTGACTACGAATTCAGAGGTCACGGGTCGAAATCCCGGCGTGTGCAAATTATTTTATTTATTTGAAATGTGTAATTTTATATTGTATGAATACATAATATTAGATTTTAATAGCCAGGTACTACTTGTCCTTCCTCCTTCCCACCTCCTTCCCTTTCCCACTTCCTTCAGCCTCACAACATGCCCCGATAAGGGATGCCATAGTCCCGCTGGCTCCGGGCAGTTGGGACTTTCAAAAGGAAGTTTCAGCTGATAATAAGTTGTTATTGAGATAAAAATTGCGTTATAACTATCTACAGGCAATTTTAAAAATAAATTTAATAATATATAAAAATAGTTTTTGAGATTTGAGAAAGCTCATTGATTAAGCTATGCACTAACATTTAACTTCATAGAAGCTATCTTGGTAAAACAAACCGTTTTATTAACTACAATAATAATTTGTAAAAATCGTTAATTTTCGTTTAAATTTGTTGTGGGTACTCGTATTGTATTGTACAGTACGGAATACGTTGCGCAGCTCGATTTATGTGTAAACCATGTTACCACCTTGATTAAAGCCATGTTTAACAAAAAATCACTATATTTAAACATAGAATATCAATATTTTAAAGATATTTTGCTACAGTGTATCTTACATGTAGGATAAGTGCAAAGAATCGGCCTAAAAATATGATTTTGTGTTGGAAATTACGTTTTTAGTGTCGCATTTGAATACTTTTTCAAAAATAGTAATAAGTATAGATTTTTATTTTAAATCGAAAGTCTAAAGTATGCGCCATGATTTTTTTATTTTGCTTTACAATATTTTTGAACCTGTTATTTATTCTATATTTTTTATTCTTTTCATTTACAATATTTTTGTTCCTGTTATTCAATATCATTTTCTATTTTTTGCACTGTTTATGAGGTTTTAAAAAAAAATGTTTACATTTGTTTAAAAAGCCTTTAACGGGTGTAATTAAATAAAGTAATTATAAAAATGGTCTTAGCTTTATTTAGCAACTAAAATTGAATAGCCAACTTCTAGTTGATAGTTTTCTTTGGCTTCATCAGATTCCTAAATCTATATTACCACTACGCACTCCTAGATGTCGCGTAAAACACTTCTAGTATTGTGAAAACGCGGGTGAAGACATTTCTAGACTCGTCCCTGTTCTGTGGCCAGATGTCCAATTCTATTCAAAATATGTTTTACGAGGTGTGTGACCTCAGCCAGCTCCTGTCCGCGTTTGGAGGTCGTGCGAGGATTCTAGATTCGAGAGATAACATCTCATAATTCACAGCTTTTGCGCGTTTTCGGCAAAGAACCCGCCCTGAAAGTGTTATAATAAACGATTCTTCGTACTAAACAATGCCTACAGCTGCCTCGTAACAAAAATATTAATAATATTCAAACAATGTGAAAATAGAAATGACACAGAGAAGAAAAAAAAGATTGGGTTACGACCTAATGCGATTGTTAGTAAATGGTTAACGGTGGCACATTTGGTTAGTGCGTCCCTCCCGGATAAAGGAAAGAACCCGGGTTCGAGCCTCGATCGCAAACTAATCTTTTTTTCTTTTCAGTGCCTTTTTCTGTTTTCATATTATTTAAATGTTTCATTCACTTTCACCTCAAATATTCTTTTCACACTCCTTTCTTCGTTCATTTGCTCTACATGCCCAAACTATCTAAGCGTCCCTTTCTTGATCCTATTCAATACGCTTACATCTACTTTGCATTATTTTCGGATATCCACATTTTTAACACGGTACATGGTACATTTCTACAGCATTCAGTCTACATTTATCCATCCTCTGCCAGTTCTATGCCTCACTAAAAACAATTAAAACTTACGTTTAATTCTGAATTGTTGACTTACAAACCTAGGCAATACTAAAAGCTTCTGAAACTCGATATAAGAAACCTTAAAATGACTTAATCTCTTTGAATTCAAAATCCAACCACAGATTTTAGCAACGTCGCCACTAAATCAATATATTTTGTACATCTTTGTACAATATAGCCTGCGGAAAACTTTGCGAGAAAATACATCTGCTTTTCCGATGAGGCTTTAACGGGACCGTGTGGCCTAATGGATAAGGCGTCGGACTTCGAATCCGAAGATTGCAGGTTCGAGTCCTGTCACGGTCGAAATGAAAATCTTTTTTATTATTATTTAAGTTATTCATTTTTAATGTTAAGGACCATCTGTTCAAATTCATTAATAAATTACAAAAGGGTGATATTTTTGTATCAATTCGGTCACCCGTTTGAATATTAGTAGACAGACAACCCTTAAATTTTTCCGGCATAGCCCTCTGTGAAGAAAACAAGGCTTGATTTTTTAAAAATACTTTTTTTATGTTAATAGCGCACAATAGTCCCAGGTGCCCAGAATCAGTGGGACTATGGCATTTGCATTTTAAATATGTTATAAGGCTAAAATAATTGGAGAGGGGAGAGAAGAGGAAGGTTCTAAAGTACCTGGATATTCAGATCTGGTCACTAAACACTGCTAAAGCCATTTCAATCAACGTTTCGATTCTGAATGGTGGTCTTTCACCGGGGCGATATTGAGATAATCTACGGCCTATAATAATATGTTAAATTAAATAAGTTTTTTTCATGAGGTGTCCTAAGACCGTGTGGCCTAATGGATAAGGCGTCGGACTTCGAATCCGAAGATTGCAGGTTCGAGTCCTGTCTCGGTCGAAAACATATTTTGAAAACTTTTCGAAAAATCGCCCCACTATTTGCATAACTGTAAAAATTAGTTTCATTAATAAAACTTGTGCATAGTATAAATTAATTCTGTCGACCAATGAAATCTTAATATATTCTGAATCTAATTAACTGAAATATTCCACCAATGTATAATATATAATTGCACATCGTGAATGCTTATCTGATCAATTAGAAACTTACAATGAACCATGTTTGCACTATAAACTACTCAGCCAGACGTAAACTTTCTGATGTATTAATTTACACAAGATTATGCATTCATCAATTGATGCACCAAAAACATTTTATATATTAAAACCTACCACACAAATACGGGATATTTCTCTCCTTTGCCGAGGACATTAAGAAACTACAACACCATTCACTGCACAAACAACGAAGTAGACATTTTCAATGATACGATAAATCAATTTAAAAAGAAAAAACTGTCAATCATATCAAGCTGATATTGTAATAATGCCCTTTAGTTATGGACTGGTTATATGAAGTACCAAGTACCAAACGGCTAATAGGCATCTCTTCAGTACAGGTGCCAATAATCAATTTATGTTCTACCTTGTATCATATTATTCATTTGCTTTTGTTTGTTTTTCATTTACTTTTGCATTTTTCATAAGCTTTTACTTGATTACCTGCTGTTGTTAAATATTCTAATTAAATAACCACTCATGTATATATGTTTTGAGCATCATGCCTGTTAAATTTAGGTACTAAAATAAAATAATATAAAATAAATAGATATTATGAATACCTTGTCATTAGTATTGTACTGAAAATACACGGATACTTATTGATTTTGAAAAACTTCAAAAAAGACACAATTTGAGGGACCGAAGTTGGAGAGAACTCCCTACCGCCGAAAGGCGCAGCATCTGGGAAAGTCAGTTTATGCACATCTAGACCCGACCACCCACCCTTTATATAAAACGGGAGAAAATGCATTGGTTAAGCACGAAAATAACGACATAAACTACAAAACAAGGGGGCGAAGATTAAGAAAACTCTCTATCGGAAATGAAATATGTATTTTTATATTGCCACATTGCGATAGCAACAAAAGCTCATTGTATTTAGCTCTAATTTACTCTTTCACAATATCCCTTACTTCACCCAATCCCCTTTATTTTGTATCCACAACCCTCTAGGTAGGGGTCACCATCCCCCTTTCCCGAAATACAACCCCTAATAATTAGGGGTTGTAATTATTGTGCATACGTATTGGAGGAATGTCTGCGCCCCCGACGTTAATCCTGTATTTATAATTTTTCAAATTGTTTGATATATAAAATAATGTACCTTCCTGCACAGAAAGTTAACAAAAAGCTTAGGGTGGGATAATTAACTTTAAATAATTTCCGTTTTGAGTACGAACGACCTTGCAAGTGTGAACTTTTGCAAATTTGGAACTGATGTTAATTGAATTTATGGACGTTGCTTATTTTATTAGTTAAATTAAAGCTCTATAGCCCATGATGGAAATAAATTACTTCATTATTATGTGAATAATTGCGTTAATCTATGAATTTCATATGAAAAAAACTTTGCTAATTTCATGATATTAGAACTTACTATTCGAAAGTTTTGCTGCTACAAAAAAGCAAAAGATAATTCTGATTTATTGTTGAGATTTATTCAAATTACTCGTACCTTCCAACTGACTAGAAAATTATGTAAAATAAGAAAATATAAAAAAATTCTATCATATGATATAGTATGGCGACGAATCTATAGACTTTTATCATAGGTTAGAAGCAGCAATTCTAGATATGTCTAATGAAGCTAAATCCGTTTTAGTTATTCAAATGCAATTTTCCTTTCCCATGTGTAATAACTTAGTCATTTTTATGATTTTACTTAAACGCTTTCAAACTACTAATATTAAGTGTAAACAGCTATTTCGCTACCTCATTAGGAAAATTTTAGATGTCCTTCAGTATCCTTTTAAAATCCTTCTGAAAGTAGGGTCCTTTATTCGAATCAGAACACCGTTCATGGCAATCCTCTCACAGGACCGTGTGGCCTAATGGATAAGGCGTCGGACTTCGAATCCGAAGATTGCAGGTTCGAGTCCTGTCACGGTCGAAATTACTTTCCTTTTTTTGTATCATTTTTATTAATAAAATATATATTTTTTTACTAATGTTTAAACATAACTTTAAAACAATTCTTGTAATTGTTTTAAGAACATGTTCTGAAACACAAATAAATTATTTTTCACTCTGCGCATGCACAGAAATTCCGTAAACTTCCCTAAATTTCAAGCAGAGGGCTACGGGTGGGAAAATGATTGACAGAAAAAAAAGAAAAACCTTACATTAAATATATTATACAACGTTTATACAAAAAATATATATGTATGAGACATTTTTTTGTACAGGTCTCTAATAATAATTTTTTTACAGCAACAAGAAAATAAAAACTAGCTGTTAAGGGTAGTTTTGTCAACTTTTTCAGTAGAAATATTTGTAGTGCGAGAAACTGCCGCCAGGTTCTAGGCTCGCTTTGAAAATTGATTTTCGCGGGCGAGGAACCCAGCACATAACTTTGTGTAGAGTATTAATTGGGATTGAGAATAATTTTAAATTTAAGCAGAAGGGGACTTGGGGAATTTTACAAAAAAATAAACTGGAAAATTTGTTTATTTTAAGAAAATATGAGAGTTCACAAAAAATATATACCAAAAAGAGTATACCAAAAAATCTAAATGTTTGTACAATTGGTTTAAAAACAGCTCTGCAAACGGTGATATAGAAACAACATAAAAAAACTTCACTTAGCAAAGCAGGGTTATTTGTCATTTTTTATGGTAATAATTCTATAATCACTGTAAAATTATATATATATTTTTTATAAATATCACTTTAATATTATATTTACGAGTTACTATTGCTGCCCCTTTAATAATATTTTAATGATTTAACAAAAAAAAAGTTTTTCATTTCGACCGTGACAGGACTCGAACCTGCAATCTTCGGATTCGAAGTCCGACGCCTTATCCATTAGGCCACACGGTCCCGTGAGAGCCTTCGCCGAAAATCCCACGTGCTAGATTTTCCCGGAAAAGCATTATTTTTCATTGCTATCATATGGATCTAGAAACTGGTAATACTAAATAGTCGACTTTATATAGCGCCGTTTAGTGATTCAATCAACCACAAGGGCGCCTTACTTTGGTTACCGTTACCTTTTGCAGAAATATGTTGTTTTAAATTACCTTTATTAATTAATTCAGCAGTGGCGGCTCGTGACTTTTTGTGCTAGAGTACTAAGATTGAAAAATACGACGTTATTGATGTAGTTTTAGCCGAAAAAGATTTTTTTTAATTCGATTTTTCGTATGAAAATTTTCAGCAAGTCGTGCAGTGCACCACCAAAACTGAAAAATTCTGAAGACTATTTTTCTGAAAAAAAAAATTTTTTTTTCGGCTGCGTGCAACATTAATAGGACACTTAGAAGTCATGAGCCGCCACTGCTATTAAGAATTAAAAAAATAATGATATAAATTAAATTATGCATGCAACTCTTGATTTAATTATATCTAATTATAATGTCTGTGTACAACCTGCCTCTTATACTTTATCTAAGGTCGATTCTTACCACCCACCTTTGGAAATAGATGTATTACTTCTAAATCAAAAAGTTTTATCCAATAATTATTGGCAAATTTCCCAACATCGATATCTTCTCAAATTCACTCAATTCCTTTAAAAATATGATACAAACAGCTATATCAGATGACTTTTTTACATAAATATAATATGCATAATAAAATTGATTAACTTAAAAAATATAACATAATTAATAATAATTTTGTGTCATTTGCCTGCAACATTGTTTTGGACAATTATATTTAATTTGTTTGGCCACCATGTCATTATTGTTGTGTGCATCAGGTGTCAATTACCTAGGCACAATGTTGCGCGTAGTGCAGCCTTTGTGTATTATACTTATAATGTATGCTGTGATCACATTAATTTGAAATATTTACACTCATCTTTTTTTTTGATAATACTTTAAACATGTTTCGGTAAATATTTTGTTTGTGTTCCTAATAAAATAAAATAAAAATAAACTGTATTTTGTACCTTCAAAATATAGTGAAAAATTCAGTTGTATTAATGAAAAATAGTAGAAAATAAATTTTAAAAATGCAGTAGCGTCCCTACCAACTTTACTGAATTTACGCTTATACCACGAAACTTTGAGGGAATTTTTTTGATTATTTTTTCAATTACACCTTTTCGTAAAATTGTAGATATAAAAACGGGACATCATAGTAAACGGTTGTAAAGTAACATTAATTTGATTTAAAACAATCAAAAACAATGGTATGGTATAAACTAGGTATTAGGAAAACTAGAACGATGGCTTCTCTTCAGAGGCATCGGACCGTGTGGCCTAATGGATAAGGCGTCGGACTTCGAATCCGAAGATTGCAGGTTCGAGTCCTGTCTCGGTCGAAAGACACATTTTTATAGTTTCTGTCCAAACTGTTTGCACAGCTGGGCTTTAGTTCGGTAGTTATAAATCATTGGCATTCTTGATGAGTTCTAACCTTAGAGTAGAGTGGTATCTATCCAAGGCAGTGAAGTCAGCTTTTGATGATTTTTACCGAATTCGGGGTACCAGGGCGGGGCTAAGACTAAGGCTAGGGTATTTATACATCCATTCATAGCACATATCGACATAATGTTTTTGTTTATTCGTATAACCACTTTTTCACAGTATTGTTATCAACAAAAATAAGGCATATAATCTAAAAAACCGTTTAGTTGTGTCAAGTTTAGTGGCATAATAAAAAATGTGGGCGGAGTCCCGCGGTGACCCAGGAGCCCAAGATCATCGCGACAGTACATAGAAGCGGTGTATTATATGTGTTGTCTCTTTCTCTCTCGTGGTGTACCACGTAAAAACCAGGAGAAAGTGATTTATCGCAAGTTTGTATAGGTTGGGTAAAAATAATTAGCTCTCTCTCCATACATTGTTACTCCAAGGATCTAATATACTCGTCATTAGATTCAATGGACCTTTTGAAATGACGCAAATCATCTCAAAAAGTCATCAATAAAAAAAAAACTTATTTCCTACATCCGTTAGGGGTGATGGAACCTTTGAACCTATCCTGTTTTCCATTGTCCTATTATTTTCTTTGTTTTTTTTTAAATGTGAATGTCGCATAAGAGTCCCAGCCATTCCTAACTGCCCGGAGCCAGTGCGAATATGGCATCCCCAATTGAGTATGTTGTGAGGCTGGAGGTAGTGATGAGGGGAAGGAGATGGGGAAGAGGAAGGTTGGGAACTCAAGTAGCAATAATATACAAGAGAGAGCGCTTCTGTAGTCAGTTTTTATGAGGTTTGCTGGACTCGGTTAGACCTGGGCGTGTCTAGGACTAGGGCTAGAGTATTTATTCATCCATTCATAGCACTTGTCGACATCATGTTTTTGTTTATTCGTATGACCACTTTTTCACAGTATTGTAATAAAATATAGCATGTAACTTAATAGACCGTTGAGTTACGTTAATTTATTTCGCGTATCAAAACGTGTGGGTGGCGTGAGAGGAGACGCGGGACACGAATAACATTCTAATAATACTTTAGAGCGGTGTGATAATTTGGGAGATTTTTTCGTCTTTTTCTTTCTCATAGTGTACGACGTAAAAACCCGGAGAAAGTGATTTATCCCAAATCTGTCTAGGTTGGGTAAAAAGAATTATCTCTCTCTCCATGTGTTGTTACTTTAAGGTTGGGAAGCACCTTGGAGTAAGAATGACGGCTGGGAGCAGTTGGGACTCTTGTGCGGTATTCAAACTAAACAAATCAGTAAAACCGCGATGTTTCGATTAAATGTATTTAGTTAACGTGCCCTAACACAAAGTGTGCGTGATCCAGGTCACATTGAATCTTCCGCTAATCACAAATCAGAAGTCGTGTTAATGTGGCGCGAACATGCAGCGGGAATCGGTGACCTTACCGGCATTGATAGCAGAGTTCGACACATACAATGTAAGTTATGCCGTTGGATGTGACACACGATGGCGTTAGTGGCAGCCAGTGGCGGCTCGCGACTGAACTAGAATGCCGAGATTGAACAAAACGACTTATTTGTGTTGTTGAAGCCGAAAATTATTTATTTTTTATGATATACAAAATATATATATATTATAAATACATATGCTTATACAAAATTATAAATTCAATGATTGACAGCCCTGAACTATTAAACTTGATTTCATTTCATGTTCCTAGCAAGACGGTTACAAGGCAGTACCTACCGTACTATTGTGGCAATTCTGCTTCAATCTCACAATTTAACACGCCTATGCGACGAATGTTGCATCTGGGAAACATATACTTCGATGTCGCTGATATATTTATAAGTTTAATTTAGTACAGTTGTTGTTATCTGGTAGAGCTAAACTAATAGTTGGACCTATTACTTAATATTGTTTATTTCCTTTCTTTTACAATATTTTTGAACATGTTATTAGTTATTTTTGTATCTGCTATTCAATACTCTTTTTTGTATTTTTTTTATTTAACACAATTTTTGCACTAATGAGGTTACTGTTTTGAAAAAAATAAAATTATTTTCTCCTTGTTAGTTAGTCTTATAAGCATAATTAATTTAGTATGAAGTGCGCTTGAGGTGAAATATCACAAAACTGCGCTATATAAGTTCACTGTTATCTGATAGTATCAATACGCTAAGCCGTCTTCTGTACATGATTCGTTATGATACAAAAACAATTCTGGTAATTATCGTTCATACGTAAAAGAGTTTGAAATTTTATTCCGATTACGCTACTTCGCGATTTACTCCCTTTTGACGTGTGTATCAAGACTAAACTAGGTATTATTATTGTGAATATCTAACGATTAATATTCTCTTGATTCTAAAACACACTGAATCGATAATTCCTAGAAGTGTGATCGAAAAAAAACCGATAGCGCTAAAAAACACAAGACTTTTTGACTCCTAGGCTCCATCAAATTCACTTTATAGAAATAAAATTCGATATTTGAAATTTTTAATCAATTTAATGAAAAAATAAAAAAAATTGACTTCAGGCACACGAACATGCCCACAACACTCGTATATCGGTTCTATAAGTGGAAAAACCTCAGAGCAATAACATACCAGGAGAGAGAGCTTGTATAGTCAGGATTGTTGATTTTTTCCTGACTTGGGCGTGGCTAGGGCTAGGGTATTTATACATCCATTCATAGCACATTTCGACATATTGTTTTGTTTATTTGTATAACCACTTTTTCACAGTATTGTCATAAACAAAAATATAGGATATAACCTCAGAATCTGTTGAGTTATGTCGCATAACAAAACGTAGTGGGCGGAGTCGCCGGAGACGTGGGAGACTTAAAACATGCTTACATACTGAAAAGTGGTGCAATATTATTTGACAACATCTTTTATCTCTTTCTCTCTCACGGTTTACGACGTAAAATCCCGGAGAAAGTGATTTATCGTAAATTTGTATAGGTTGGGTAAACATATTTAGCTCTCTCCATATTTATTCTTGCTCTGAGGGTAAAACACAATAGGCATGCTTTTATTAGGAAATGATTTCTTATATACAGGATGTTGGAGGATGTACTCAACATACTCTTCGGGCCCCAGGTATCATATATGATACTTGCCGTTTTATGCTCAAAAAATATTTCCTTGTCATTATTTCTGATAGAGGCCCAAAGTATCTGATAATGAAGATTCCTATCTTACCGACCGGGAGTATTTGTGCGGAGTTGAAGATCTAATTGTTATGTGGTAGAGAATATGAAAATACTTAAGAAGAGATTCTAATTTTGAAAAAATGCTTGTGCCCGAAGAGGATTGTAGTAAAAAATGTAGATGGCATTTTGGTGTCAGTTAACATTTTTTTTGTTGTTCACGTAACGAAAAATAAAACAAGGCAGGGCATAAGGGTCGGGGCGGGGGCACATCGGTTTAATTCTGGCCCCATAAGTCCTGGAGCATCCTATATAATTATGAATCTATGTATAATTATGAGTCAGGCTTCCTTGGGGTGATTTTTCATGTTTTTATAAAAATATTGGACAAGAGTGCCAACTGCCCAGCGCCATTAAGAAAGTGGCATCTAAAATAAAGGGAATGTTGTTAAGCTGAAGAAAGGAAAGATATGTAAAAGAAAAAGGTTTGGAGGGTACCGGCAATTGGCTAAAGTTATTACGAGAAACATTTCTAAATGGTAGTTAAATACAAATAATTTTTCATTGCTAACATTATTTGCGTTATTATATCATATATAATTCATCACACTACTTCAGTTTGTACTCATATAACTCCTTCGGATATATAATACCATGTCTATATGTGAGGTGTACATAAATGTTTAGTTTCTTTTTTTTACACTATGCATCTATCTACGATAGTTTTCATTCATCATTCATCTCGATGTATTTGGTGAATAACTGAAATATTTTTTAAATTTTTTTTTAGGTTTTTTAATTTTGTTTAAACAATAATTATTATTTTTTTTTTTTAAAACAATTTTTAGTTAAAAGCTCTGTGATGTAATTATTTTTACGCGTGACAGCTGTTTCGCCTTCTGAGGGCATTATAAAACAGTTTGATAATGCCCTCAGAAGGCGAAACAGCTGTCACGCGTAAAAATAATTACACCGCAGAGCTTTTAACTAAAAAATTGTTTAAAAAAAATTAAAAATAATAATAATTATTGTATAAATAAAATTAAAAAACCTAAAAATTGAAATGGAGTTCTACGAAATAAACTTTAAAACCATAAATATTGTTTTAAAATACGTGAAATGAGTAAATAAAATAAGTTACAGTTAAAATAAATTACACAAGTTGTTTATTTTTGTCTTCGATAATTTTCTAACCTGCAACTGTTATGCTAGGAGCCAAGGAACTTACCGTTCTACCACAGAGGTCTAAACTAAAACGAAGATGCAAAAATTGTCTGAATTTTTTTACAATTATTTTTAAATATTTAATATGTTTCTTTATCGCCCACTCTATGTGTCATGTTGCAGGCTGCGGTTTTTAATTGTGTTACGAATTCCTCCTTTAAACAATCTTGGCATGACCTCCACTAGGCTAGGTTACTTAATCTGTCCAGACAATTCTCAACATGCGAAGCTGAACACAAGAGTTCAAAAACTTATTTGTTTTGTTTTGCATCTATCACGGTTCACGTTTCTAATTTATCATAATTATTATTTGACACTTTTGTTCAACGCCCTTTAGCTACCAATTAAAAAAACTTGCAGTTTGTACATTAATTAATTACGAACCAACTAATACTTTACAGATTGTATAAATAATTAATAACATTGCGTATAAATAATGTGCAATAGATAAAAAAAAATTATGATCCATATTTATAATGAAAAGGATAGATCGTGTATTGAAATTATTCTATGTTTGAAATATAAATAATATATTTTTTCTTGGCAAGAATTAAAGTTTTCGAAAATAATTAAAATATGAGATTGATAAAAATGGCTGCATTTCAAATAGATTTCGGTAGAACAGTCGGTAAATGCGTTACTCCCGGACAGAGTAGAGGTCCCGTGTTTGAGTCTCGGTTGCAACTTTTCATGATCATTTTATTTCTATTAATATCGATTTATTAATTAATATCACAATAAAACGTAAAGTTTAAGTCAATTCTAATAAAAATAAAAAATAAAAAACATTTTAAAAAGTTAGCAGCTAGATGAAAGCAGTGCATCTGGTTGAATGAAACCTTCCACTGACTTTCCTTGACTCCCTAGCGATAATCATTAACGTCCATCATTAAAAATATATATATGGATATTTAAAGAAATGAAAAAATTACTTTGTATAAGACCACGGGTATTATTTTAATTTGTACGACTTATCTCTTTTTCTCTGTTCCTTTGTTATGATTCAAATGTTTTTCTATTGTTTTCTCATTGTTCTGTTATTTTATTACATATTTTGTTGTCCCTCTGTATGTTTATATAACAGCACACTTTAATTTTTTTGATTATTTTAATTTTGTACCCCGACGATGCTTAGACTAAGCAAAACCGGTCGGACATAAAAATTAAAATAAAATCCGTGGTCTTATACAAAGATATGTTTTCATTTCTTTAAGTATGTCAAACCACAAAGTGATTGCTTTCGACGAAAATATAATATTGATATTATTATGAATTCCTGATATATTTCAATAAGGATGAGTCCACTCCTTGTTGATAGCGGTAAAAACAATGTTGTCGATAAGGGGTCAGGCACTGCCGACCTTTGCAAATAACCAACGGAGATAACAACGAAATAATAACACGCCTATCTCTTTTAGCGGAATGTAAAAAAGAATGTCGATTATTTTGCCTTTTATGCAAATGTTAATATTGATAATGTTATCCTACACAAGTGAACATTTTCCTTTGTTTGAAAGTTGTAAATTTAATTTCATTTTTTTAATCGTCGTCTCCGAAAGTAGGGCAAATGAAGACACATTTCAAAAATATATTTAAAAAATCTTAATTATTTCTCGAATAGATAATCAATTTCATTGCCCTTTTTGGGACCTAGGAGACGAAAGTCTGTAAATTGGTGAAATCGATTTTTTCAAAATTAGGAAATACTACACTTCTATTGATTTTCGGGTCAGTGTAATTTCTTTAGGATTTGAAAAGAAGAATCTATTACTAAATTTTGTTTATATGAACTTTTAAAGTACGTGCGTACGTACGAGTATGAACTTTTTAAATTTAGAACTGATCATAGTTGAAATAATCATATTTTAAAAGTAATCTTTTCGACTGCTTACCTACCTAATAAATGTATTATACATTATTCAATATTTGAAATGGGTGAATTAAAGCAACTAATTCCTATTATTGTATAAATTTGTTAAAAAAAACTTTGACTGCCCTGTTTTCGGTGAGAGAGTTTTTTGTCATTTTAACCCTTATGTCACTGAAGAAAATTAAACCTTTTAAAAATTGATATGAAGGTTTCTTTTACAATATATCATTTGCTGAAGTTTGCTGGACCACTTTCATGACGTAGTATATTTCGAATCAGTTCAATACTTGAGAAAGTGGATAAATATTTAAATATATACACATGAGAAAGAACAAAACATAAAATAAAATAAGAAAAACATAAAATAAAATAACAAAACATAAAATAAAATAACAAACACAAAAATAAAAATAACAAAACATAAAATAAAATAACAAAACATAAAATAAAATAACAAAACATTAAATTAAATAACAAAACATAAAATAAAAATAACAAAACATAAAATAAATAATAAAACATAAAATAAAATAACAAAACAATAGAATAACATTTAAATTATAACAAAGGAACAGAGAGAAAGAGAAAGTGTTTAATTTGTTAGACCTCCTAAAACGGTATCTTCAGTTGTAGTAAAAAAAACGATTAATAAACTAACAATTAAAGGCCGTTCTCTTTCCAAAAGCACCACTGTGTGGAATTTCCTTTCCAAGAAGAACGAAGCTCTCAGGAATATTCTCAGAAATGAAATTCGCTATAACCTTCCGAGAACAGTCCGCGAGGAAAAGGTTTTCGGGGAATTGCTTGTCGGAAGGTTAAATCATATCTGCTTGTCGGAAGGTTACCTACATTCTCAGAACCCGAGCCTTAATGAGAATGCCTTATTTACAAAGTTCGGCTAAAGCTTCCATTGTAATTATTTTTGTTGTAAGACCTCTGATTTCAGAAAAATACAGATTAAAACTTTCCAACACATAAAGGAGTAATAATTGTTCGCGGCACTTTTCAACGAAATTGTTTCTGAAAACTGCTGTAAAAATATTTAGGGAGAGTTGGTTCGTCGTTTAGCCGTGGTTTAACGCAATTTATACTTGTTCAAAACTTTATAAGGTAGTCGTTTAACGCGACACATATTTCCCCAACCTTATAAAGTACTCGCATATTCACCTTTTTTTGGATGAAACTGCAAAACTCCAGGATTTACTTGTTTGTCTTTCTATTAATTTATGAGTTTGTGTATCCGATGCTTTGCAGTGAAAATTATACCACCCACTACAGGCGGTAATCTACCGCGATACTGGCTCGCTAAATGCGAAATCTATTTGACTGTTAGTAACCTAACCTAACAGTCAAACGGGACTGATTGGCTAGGCACATACCTATCTATGTGAATGGGCGTGTACCTATTCTCCCACCAGTTGTTACCGATGACGTGATAAACGATTAATCTGTTGTAAAGCTACGGCCACAATACAAGTTTTCGACAATTTTCAAACTTTTTTGGAAAGTAGAATTGCTGTGTGAAAAACTTGTTTAGGATTATTTCATCAGATAATCATTGCAATAAGTAGATACTAAAAACTCTAAAGACTTTAGTGAGCCATTATTAATATGAAGCTTGCGTCTGTCACTATTTAAATATACGAATTATGTTGTAAGTATTTTTTGTATAAAGGTTTATAGGAACATTTTATGAAAACGTTGAAACATTCATTAACCCTTACGAAATAAAACTGCCTGTTTTTAAAAAAAAAATTAATCCCACCTGGATACTACGTAGGAAAAAAACAATTTAGTAGATCTTTAGGGATGCTGTGTGGAGAGTATTTTTGAGGAAAAGAAGGAGTAATCTTGGGTCTTAAAGTGACCCATGTTGTAGGATGGAGGAAAAACATAGGTGGGTAAATCATTCCACAGCCGAGCTGTTGAACACAAGAATGAGTCGTTAAAGCGACCTGTTCTCGTGTGATGAATGACAATCGTGTACAAATGTTGGGCTCGCGTTTGGGGGATTATAGTTATTTATTATTTTACTAGCGGCCACCTGTATTATTTTTTTTTTAATAATAATAATAAATCTTTATTTAAATACAGTTTACAGTAATAACAGCAAAATAATAAAAAATAAAAGCAGAATAATCATATAAAATACATAAGGTGTATAAAGGTGTAGGTACATTTATATATTTTAACAAGAGATCTATACATTGTAAACAGTAAATATATATATATATATATATATTACATAAACATTAATTAAATAGAAACATAGATCATTATTCGTATTTGCTTAAATATATATAAACTTAGTTTTCGTATATTTGTATACAGTTATTACTTTTGTTTTCTCGTAATCTGCCTCACTAGGCAAGCCTGTGTTGAGGCAGTAATTTTTGCCGATTGTTTTGGTTACTTCAAATTAAATTAATCTATGGTTAATGTTATTTAAAAGTGTGAAGGTGTATTAGGTATACAACTTTGCTTTCGCAGTTTTTTTTCCGAAATTCGAGGCTTCATTGTAAAAAACTGGTCATACATTTATGATTCAAAGCATTGTCCATCGCTGGCCACTATTCTATCCCATCTTGAACGTATGAATTCCGCGTTGAAAACACTGGTCATCTTTTGAAGCGATCCACGAATCGATCTAATTTTTTTCTTCTTCATGCGACCGGAAGTGCTGGTCAGCCATGTCATGATCCATTAATCGAAACAAGTGATAGTCAGTAGTAACAACGTCCGAAAAATACGGCGGATGAGAGGTAGGACTTCCCATTTTAACGTTTCCAAGCTTGAAGTAACAATATATGGAAGGATAGCTAATTTGTTTTACCCAACCCATCCGAAATTGTAATAAATCACTTTTTCCGAGTTTTTGCATCGTACACCATGAGAGAGAAAGAGACAACAATTTTCTTGGACCGCTTTTATATACTGTCGCAATGATCTTAAGCTGGCTATCTTCGCTGGTTAACGGCGGGACTCCGCCCACATTTTTTATTTTGCCACTAAACTTGACACAACTAAACGGTTTTTTAGGTTAGATGCTATATTTTTGTTGATAAAAATACTGTGAAAAAGTGGCTATACGAAGACACAAAAACATTATGTCGATATGTGATATGAATGGATATATAAATACCGTAGCCTTAGTCTTAGCCACGACCATTTGCGCCGAGTCATGTTAAAATCATCAAAAACAACTTCAAAACTGACTTCACTGCCTTAGCTTGGGCTACCTCTAGTATACTTTAAGTTTCCAAGCATGTCTTGACCACTTTCGCGACATGGGGTCGAGCATTGTAAATTAAAACCTCCGCAAATTACGAGAATTCGGCTCGTAAACTGACATTTTCAATCGAGAATAAATTTATGATGCAGACACAAACCGACTGATGTTACTATGGGGTAATGTTGACAAATGCCTAAGTTTATTGCATAACGTCTACGATCTATTTATTTCCACCATTACTTACCGCTAAAGCCTCATCTTTAGGAAAACGGCGGAAGCAAAGTTGTACGCCTAATATTATATTAAAAGGGTGCAAAATTAAATCAATTGCATCGATTTATTGAAGAAAGTGGTGTATAAAAATATGTATTTTAAAAAATAGTAAAGAAATAAATGATCCTTATTTTTCTTTCGTCATAGATTTTACCTCGTGGCTTGTGAACACGCGGTAGGCATTTACCTAACAGCGGAATGGGGATGGGAAGAAGGGCTAGGGATGGGGCGGCAGCTATCGACATCGACAGCGGCGAGGGTGACCCTGACCCAGCTAGGGGTGTGCGAGAACCTACCCTGGCTCATACCTCCTAGCACCAGCTTCTAGTCGGTAGGTGAAAAGGGTGGACGGATCAGGTATTCCGTTTTTATTAATATTTAAAAATATATATTTGTATATTTCTCTGGTTGTAACTAGTTAAGCTATTACTGATTTTATATTGGTTATATTAAAAAAATAAGCTTCAAAAGTCACGTTCTAAAAAAAATAATACCTTTAGTAAAATCTTAACAAGAAAGTAGAAAATCTATTCAGAGTTCCGGCATCGTGAATTTCACTTTTTCTGTTAGTGACTTGTAGATGAAATCTACTATTTTAATACGTGGACGTAATTTCCATCATGAGCCAATGGA